>JBAMNC010001274.1:0-549120 GCA_037902135.1 Cetoscarus ocellatus | reverse complement strand
TTAAAATCAACCATAAACCTATGATCTACAACATCTACAGAGTCTTTTAGGGTACATGCCCAGGTACCACTGTGCCAATTTTCAGACAATTTGACTTCAGCATGAAGGATTCACAGCACTCCAAAATCAGACATTTGACACCCATTTTGACCAACTTCAGGTTTTAAAAAATTCATTTAAAATCAACCATAGACCTATGATCTACAACATCGACAGAGTCTTTTAGGGTACATGCCCAGGTACCACTGTGCCAATTTTCAGACAATTTGACTTCAGCATGAAGGATTCACAGCACTCCAAAATCAGACATTTGACACCCATTTTGACCAACTTCAGGTTTTAAAAAATTCATTTAAAATCAACCAGAGACCTATGATCTACAACAGTCACAGAGTCTTTTAGGGTACATGCCCAGGTACCACTGTGCCAATTTTCAGACAATTTGACTTCAGCATGAAGGATTCACAGCACTCCAAAATCAGACATTTGACACCCATTTTGACCAACTTCAGGTTTTAAAAAATTCATTTAAAATCAACCATAAACCTATGATCTACAAGGTCCAGAGTCTTTTAGGGTACATGCCCAGGTACCACTGTGCCAATTTTCAGACAATTTGACTTCAGCATGAAGGATTCACAGCACTCCAAAATCAGACATTTGACACCCATTTTGACCAACTTCAGGTTTTAAAAAATTCATTTAAAATCAACCATAAACCTATGATCTACAAGGTCCAGAGAGTCTTTTAGGGTACATGCCCAGGTACCACTGTGCCAATTTTCAGACAATTTGACTTCAGCATGAAGGATTCAGAGCACTCCAAAATCAGACATTGGACACCCATTTTGACCAACTTCAGGTTTTAAAAAATTCATTTAAAATCAACCATAAACCTATGATCTACACAGGTCCAGAGAGTCTTTTAGGGTACATGCCCAGGTACCACTGTGCCAATTTTCAGACAATTTGACTTCAGCATGAAGGATTCACAGCACTCCAAAATCAGACATTGGACACCCATTTTGACCAACTTCAGGTTTTAAAAAATTCATTTAAAATCAACCATAAACCTATGATCTACAAGGTCCAGAGAGTCTTTTAGGGTACATGCCCAGGTACCACTGTGCCAATTTTCAGACAATTTGACTTCAGCATGAAGGATTCACAGCACTCCAAAATCAGACATTGGACACCCATTTTGACCAACTTCAGGTTTTAAAAAATTCATTTAAAATCAACCATAAACCTATGATCTACAACATCGACAGAGTCTTTTAGGGTACATGCCCAGGTACCACTGTGCCAATTTTCAGACAATTTGACTTCAGCATGAAGGATTCAGAGCACTCCAAAATCAGACATTTGACACCCATTTTGACCAACTTCAGGTTTTAAAAAATTCATTTAAAATCAACCAGAGACCTATGATCTACAACAGGTCCAGAGAGTCTTTTAGGGTACATGCCCAGGTACCACTGTGCCAATTTTCAGACAATTTGACTTCAGCATGAAGGATTCACAGCACTCCAAAATCAGACATTTGACACCCATTTTGACCAACTTCAGGTTTTAAAAAATTCATTTAAAATCAACCATAAACCTATGATCTACAAGGTCCAGAGAGTCTTTTAGGGTACATGCCCAGGTACCACTGTGCCAATTTTCAGACAATTTGACTTCAGCATGAAGGATTCAGCAGCACTCCAAAATCAGACATTTGACACCCATTTTGACCAACTTCAGTTTTTAAAAAATTCATTTAAAATCAACCATAAACCTATGATCTACAACATCTACAGAGTCTCTTAGGGTACATGCCCAGGTACCACTGTGCCAATTTTCAGACAATTTGACTTCAGCATGAAGGATTCACAGCACTCCAAATTCAGACATTTGACACCCATTTTGACCAACTTCAGGTTTTAAAAAATTCATTTAAAATCAACCATAAACCTATGATCTACAACAGTCCAGAGAGTCTTTTAGGGTACATGCCCAGGTACCACTGTGCCAATTTTCAGACAATTTGACTTCAGCATGAAGGATTCAGAGCACTCCAAAATCAGACATTGGACACCCATTTTGACCAACTTCAGGTTTTAAAAAATTCATTTAAAATCAACCAGAGACCTATGATCTACAAGGTCCAGAGAGTCTTTTAGGGTACATGCCCAGGTACCACTGTGCCAATTTTCAGACAATTTGACTTCAGCATGAAGGATTCACAGCACTCCAAAATCAGACATTTGACACCCATTTTGACCAACTTCAGGTTTTAAAAAATTCATTTAAAATCAACCATAAACCTATGATCTACAAGGTCCAGAGAGTCTTTTAGGGTACATGCCCAGGTACCACTGTGCCAATTTTCAGACAATTTGACTTCAGCATGAAGGATTCACAGCACTCCAAAATCAGACATTGGACACCCATTTTGACCAACTTCAGTTTTTAAAAAATTCATTTAAAATCAACCATAAACCTATGATCTACAACAGGTCCAGAGAGTCTTTTAGGGTACATGCCCAGGTACCACTGTGCCAATTTTCAGACAATTTGACTTCAGCATGAAGGATTCAGAGCACTCCAAAATCAGACATTTGACACCCATTTTGACCAACTTCAGGTTTTAAAAAATTCATTTAAAATCAACCATAAACCTATGATCTACAACATCTACAGAGTCTTTTAGGGTACATGCCCAGGTACCACTGTGCCAATTTTCAGACAATTTGACTTCAGCATGAAGGATTCACAGCACTCCAAAATCAGACATTTGACACCCATTTTGACCAACTTCAGGTTTTAAAAAATTCATTTAAAATCAACCATAAACCTATGATCTACAAGGTCCAGAGAGTCTTTTAGGGTACATGCCCAGGTACCACTGTGCCAATTTTCAGACAATTTGACTTCAGCATGAAGGATTCACAGCACTCCAAAATCAGACATTGGACACCCATTTTGACCAACTTCAGGTTTTAAAAAATTCATTTAAAATCAACCATAAACCTATGATCTACAACATCTACAGAGTCTCTTAGGGTACATGCCCAGGTACCACTGTGCCAATTTTCAGACAATTTGACTTCAGCATGAAGGATTCAGAGCACTCCAAAATCAGACATTTGACACCCATTTTGACCAACTTCAGGTTTTAAAAAATTCATTTAAAATCAACCATAAACCTATGATCTACAAAGTCCAGAGAGTCTTTTAGGGTACATGCCCAGGTACCACTGTGCCAATTTTCAGACAATTTGACTTCAGCATGAAGGATTCAGAGCACTCCAAAATCAGACATTTGACACCCATTTTGACCAACTTCAGGTTTTAAAAAATTCATTAAAAATCAACCATAAACCTATGATCTACAACGTCAACAGAGTCTTTAGGGTACATGCCCAGGTACCACTGTGCCAATTTTCAGACAATTTGACTTCAGCATGAAGGATTCAGAGCACTCCAAAATCAGACATTTGACACCCATTTTGACCAACTTCAGGTTTTAAAAAATTCATTTAAAATCAACCATAAACCTATGATCTACAACATCCACAGAGTCTTTTAGGGTACATGCCCAGGTACCACTGTGCCAATTTTCAGACAATTTGACTTCAGCATGAAGGATTCAGAGCACTCCAAAATCAGACATTTGACACCCATTTTGACCAACTTCAGGTTTTAAAAAATTCATTTAAAATCAACCATAAACCTATGATCTACAACGTCCACAGAGTCTTTTAGGGTACATGCCCAGGTACCACTGTGCCAATTTTCAGACAATTTGACTTCAGCATGAAGGATTCACAGCACTCCAAAATCAGACATTTGACACCCATTTTGACCAACTTCAGGTTTTAAAAAATTCATTTAAAATCAACCATAAACCTATGATCTACAAGGTCCAGAGAGTCTTTTAGGGTACATGCCCAGGTACCACTGTGCCAATTTTCAGACAATTTGACTTCAGCATGAAGGATTCACAGCACTCCAAAATCAGACATTGGACACCCATTTTGACCAACTTCAGGTTTTAAAAAATTCATTTAAAATCAACCATAAACCTATGATCTACAAGGTCCAGAGAGTCTTTTAGGGTACATGCCCAGGTACCACTGTGCCAATTTTCAGACAATTTGACTTCAGCATGAAGGATTCAGAGCACTCCAAAATCAGACATTTGACACCCATTTTGACCAACTTCAGGTTTTAAAAAATTCATTTAAAATCAACCATAAACCTATGATCTACAACATCTACAGAGTCTCTTAGGGTACATGCCCAGGTACCACTGTGCCAATTTTCAGACAATTTGACTTCAGCATGAAGGATTCACAGCACTCCAAATTCAGACATTTGACACCCATTTTGACCAACTTCAGGTTTTAAAAAATTCATTTAAAATCAACCAGAGACCTATGATCTACAAGGTCCAGAGAGTCTTTTAGGGTACATGCCCAGGTACCACTGTGCCAATTTTCAGACAATTTGACTTCAGCATGAAGGATTCAGAGCACTCCAAAATCAGACATTTGACACCCATTTTGACCAACTTCAGGTTTTAAAAAATTCATTTAAAATCAACCAGAGACCTATGATCTACAACATCGACAGAGTCTTTTAGGGTACATGCCCAGGTACCACTGTGCCAATTTTCAGACAATTTGACTTCAGCATGAAGGATTCACAGCACTCCAAAATCAGACATTGGACACCCATTTTGACCAACTTCAGGTTTTAAAAAATTCATTTAAAATCAACCATAAACCTATGATCTACAAGGTCCAGAGAGTCTTTTAGGGTACATGCCCAGGTACCACTGTGCCAATTTTCAGACAATTTGACTTCAGCATGAAGGATTCACAGCACTCCAAAATCAGACATTTGACACCCATTTTGACCAACTTCAGGTTTTAAAAAATTCATTTAAAATCAACCAGAGACCTATGATCTACAACATCGACAGAGTCTTTTAGGGTACATGCCCAGGTACCACTGTGCCAATTTTCAGACAATTTGACTTCAGCATGAAGGATTCACAGCACTCCAAAATCAGACATTTGACACCCATTTTGACCAACTTCAGGTTTTAAAAAATTCATTTAAAATCAACCATAAACCTATGATCTACAAGGTCCAGAGAGTCTTTTAGGGTACATGCCCAGGTACCACTGTGCCAATTTTCAGACAATTTGACTTCAGCATGAAGGATTCACAGCACTCCAAAATCAGACATTTGACACCCATTTTGACCAACTTCAGGTTTTAAAAAATTCATTTAAAATCAACCAGAGACCTATGATCTACAACATCGACAGAGTCTTTTAGGGTACATGCCCAGGTACCACTGTGCCAATTTTCAGACAATTTGACTTCAGCATGAAGGATTCAGAGCACTCCAAAATCAGACATTTGACACCCATTTTGACCAACTTCAGGTTTTAAAAAATTCATTTAAAATCAACCATAAACCTATGATCTACAAGGTCCAGAGAGTCTTTTAGGGTACATGCCCAGGTACCACTGTGCCAATTTTCAGACAATTTGACTTCAGCATGAAGGATTCACAGCACTCCAAAATCAGACATTGGACACCCATTTTGACCAACTTCAGGTTTTAAAAAATTCATTTAAAATCAACCAGAGACCTATGATCTACAACATCGACAGAGTCTTTTAGGGTACATGCCCAGGTACCACTGTGCCAATTTTCAGACAATTTGACTTCAGCATGAAGGATTCAGCAGCACTCCTAAATCAGACATTGGACAGCCATTTTGACCAACATCAGGTTTTAAAAAATTCATTTAAAATCAACCATAAACCTATGATCTACAAGGTCCAGAGAGTCTTTTAGGGTACATGCCCAGGTACCACTGTGCCAATTTTCAGACAATTTGACTTCAGCATGAAGGATTCACAGCACTCCAAAATCAGACATTGGACACCCATTTTGACCAACTTCAGGTTTTAAAAAATTCATTTAAAATCAACCATAAACCTATGATCTACAAGGTCCAGAGAGTCTTTTAGGGTACATGCCCAGGTACCACTGTGCCAATTTTCAGACAATTTGACTTCAGCATGAAGGATTCACAGCACTCCAAATTCAGACATTTGACAGCCCATTTTGACCAACTTCAGGTTTTAAAAAATTCATTTAAAATCAACCATAAACCTATGATCTACAACATCTACAGAGTCTCTTAGGGTACATGCCCAGGTACCACTGTGCCAATTTTCAGACAATTTGACTTCAGCATGAAGGATTCACAGCACTCCAAAATCAGACATTTGACACCCATTTTGACCAACTTCAGGTTTTAAAAAATTCATTTAAAATCAACCATAAACCTATGATCTACAACATCTACAGAGTCTCTTAGGGTACATGCCCAGGTACCACTGTGCCAATTTTCAGACAATTTGACTTCAGCATGAAGGATTCACAGCACTCCAAATTCAGACATTTGACACCCATTTTGACCAACTTCAGGTTTTAAAAAATTCATTTAAAATCAACCAGAGACCTATGATCTACAAGGTCCAGAGAGTCTTTTAGGGTACATGCCCAGGTACCACTGTGCCAATTTTCAGACAATTTGACTTCAGCATGAAGGATTCACAGCACTCCAAATTCAGACATTTGACACCCATTTTGACCAACTTCAGGTTTTAAAAAATTCATTTAAAATCAACCATAAACCTATGATCTACAACATCTACAGAGTCTTTTAGGGTACATGCCCAGGTACCACTGTGCCAATTTTCAGACAATTTGACTTCAGCATGAAGGATTCAGAGCACTCCAAAATCAGACATTTGACACCCATTTTGACCAACTTCAGGTTTTAAAAAATTCATTTAAAATCAACCAGAGACCTATGATCTACAACATCGACAGAGTCTTTTAGGGTACATGCCCAGGTACCACTGTGCCAATTTTCAGACAATTTGACTTCAGCATGAAGGATTCAGAGCACTCCAAAATCAGACATTTGACACCCATTTTGACCAACTTCAGGTTTTAAAAAATTCATTTAAAATCAACCATAAACCTATGATCTACAACATCTACAGAGTCTCTTAGGGTACATGCCCAGGTACCACTGTGCCAATTTTCAGACAATTTGACTTCAGCATGAAGGATTCACAGCACTCCAAAATCAGACATTTGACACCCATTTTGACCAACTTCAGGTTTTAAAAAATTCATTTAAAATCAACCAGAGACCTATGATCTACAAGGTCCAGAGAGTCTTTTAGGGTACATGCCCAGGTACCACTGTGCCAATTTTCAGACAATTTGACTTCAGCATGAAGGATTCAGAGCACTCCAAAATCAGACATTTGACACCCATTTTGACCAACTTCAGGTTTTAAAAAATTCATTTAAAATCAACCATAAACCTATGATCTACAACATCGACAGAGTCTTTTAGGGTACATGCCCAGGTACCACTGTGCCAATTTTCAGACAATTTGACTTCAGCATGAAGGATTCACAGCACTCCAAAATCAGACATTGGACACCCATTTTGACCAACTTCAGGTTTTAAAAAATTCATTTAAAATCAACCATAAACCTATGATCTACAAGGTCCAGAGAGTCTTTTAGGGTACATGCCCAGGTACCACTGTGCCAATTTTCAGACAATTTGACTTCAGCATGAAGGATTCAGAGCACTCCAAAATCAGACATTTGACACCCATTTTGACCAACTTCAGGTTTTAAAAAATTCATTTAAAATCAACCAGAGACCTATGATCTACAACATCTACAGAGTCTCTTAGGGTACATGCCCAGGTACCACTGTGCCAATTTTCAGACAATTTGACTTCAGCATGAAGGATTCACAGCACTCCAAAATCAGACATTGGACACCCATTTTGACCAACATCAGTTTTTAAAAAATTCATTTAAAATCAACCAGAGACCTATGATCTACAACATCTACAGAGTCTTTTAGGGTACATGCCCAGGTACCACTGTGCCAATTTTCAGACAATTTGACTTCAGCATGAAGGATTCACAGCACTCCAAAATCAGACATTTGACACCCATTTTGACCAACTTCAGGTTTTAAAAAATTCATTTAAAATCAACCAGAGACCTATGATCTACAACATCGACAGAGTCTTTTAGGGTACATGCCCAGGTACCACTGTGCCAATTTTCAGACAATTTGACTTCAGCATGAAGGATTCACAGCACTCCAAAATCAGACATTGGACACCCATTTTGACCAACTTCAGGTTTTAAAAAATTCATTTAAAATCAACCATAAACCTATGATCTACAAGGTCCAGAGAGTCTTTTAGGGTACATGCCCAGGTACCACTGTGCCAATTTTCAGACAATTTGACTTCAGCATGAAGGATTCACAGCACTCCAAAATCAGACATTGGACACCCATTTTGACCAACTTCAGGTTTTAAAAAATTCATTTAAAATCAACCATAAACCTATGATCTACAAGGTCCAGAGAGTCTTTTAGGGTACATGCCCAGGTACCACTGTGCCAATTTTCAGACAATTTGACTTCAGCATGAAGGATTCAGAGCACTCCAAAATCAGGTTTTTCAAGCCCATTTTGACCAACTTCAGGTTTTAAAAAATTCATTTAAAATCAACCATAAACCTATGATCTACAACATCTACAGAGTCTCTTAGGGTACATGCCCAGGTACCACTGTGCCAATTTTCAGACAATTTGACTTCAGCATGAAGGATTCACAGCACTCCAAATTCAGACATTTGACACCCATTTTGACCAACTTCAGGTTTTAAAAAATTCATTTAAAATCAACCAGAGACCTATGATCTACAACATCGACAGAGTCTTTTAGGGTACATGCCCAGGTACCACTGTGCCAATTTTCAGACAATTTGACTTCAGCATGAAGGATTCACAGCACTCCAAAATCAGACATTGGACACCCATTTTGACCAACTTCAGGTTTTAAAAAATTCATTTAAAATCAACCATAAACCTATGAGAGCACTCCAAATTCAGGTATTTCAAGCCCATTTTGACCAACTTCAGGTGAGCATGAAGCATTCAGAGTACTTCAATAACAGACACATGAGACCTTTTAGTCAACATGGCAAATATATTCTGACAAAAAAAATATTCCAGGTACATTCCCATGTAGCCTTGAGTTCCTGACAGTATCACTGTGGCATTTAATTTTAATACCACTTCAAAGTCACTACAAATTTAGATCACATTTAATTATACTTTATGGGTCAAAAGCATTAGAACACCCCAATTTTTCCAGTTTTTACTTAAAATTATTCAGTGTATTGTCTCATTGCACTCTGAAAAATGAAAACACAGTACAATTAAGCAATTGGAGTACAAAAAAAGAAATCATGAAATCAATTTATAGGCCAAAATGTATTCTAAACCTTTGACTCAACAAAGTAGCCACCTTTGCAGATTTAACAGCTGAACACACTCAAGGCATTCTTTGTACAATTAAAATCATTATTCTTCAGAAAGTTCTTCCCACTTCTACTGCAGAAGTTCCATAAATATGGGGCACTTGTAGGTTGCTTTCTTTTACTCTTCTGTCCAGTTCATCCCAAACCAGCTCGATGGGGTTCAAGTCTGGAGACTGTTCTCCATGTTTTCAAGCTTACCATCCTGAGGTAGTTCTGGCATGGCTTGGACTTACAGTATGTGTTGGGTCATTATCTTGCTGTAGGATGAATCACTGATCAATTAGGTTAGCCAAACTAGAAGCTCAAAACCAAGGTCCGATTCAGTTTTAAACAGCACAAATAACATTCAAAGCAAGAAATAATTTACTTCCAGACAACATAAGGAAACTGATTCCAGAAACAGAAGGAGGCTATAATTTCAGAGGGGAACTGAACTATAAAATACATCATGTCAGAACAACATTAAAAAGTATGTATGTGTCAATCTCAGGGGTTAATTTATGGAACAGATGAATTAAAGAAAAGTGAAATCATAAGCAAATTTAAAAGAATTTTCAAAACACAAACTTTAAATAAATATCAGGACGAAGAGCAGCAGTGTAATCCAGGACGGTAATGGCAGAGTCGAAGACAATGTGGATAATTTTTCTTGTTACAGGTGTGTGTGTGTGTGTGTGTGAAATATAATGTTAGTAATTGTGTATAAGTAGCTTGTAACATTTTATAGCCGATAAACTATAAGGAACATTGGCTCATAAATAGGTGGTTGAATCTTTAAATGTTATAAATATGCAGAAAATAATAACATCACTGTAGGATGTGGTAATAAAAGGGGTAGGATTAAATAAGTTTTTCCTTCTTCCTACTCCTTTTCGAGGAAATGGACTTGCTGCACATGCACCTTGACTGTTTACCTTTTGTTTTTGGTATATACATATGTTTGTTTACAGCCATGTTTGTTTTTGCATGTTTGAAATAAAGCGTTTCATTCTTTTTAATTCAGTTTTCAGCTTTTTCAAAGAGTTTTAACGGGTTAAAGCTTGTTTTTCACTTGTTTAATAGTCACATATGGATGCTCATTATTTTAATAAAGTTACAGCTTCTTTAAGGGTTAGGGTTAAGTGTAATATCTGTTATTTAAATACAACAGTGTATTTACTGGTTTAACAGAGTCACAATTGGGATTTCATTTTGATTGCAGTCACAGCTGGATATCTGTTATTGTCCTGTCTTCAAATTTAACTACTTTGTATAATCACTGTTTGTTATTGCTATTCTGTTCAGGCATATCTAATTTTATCTATTCTTATTACGTAAACGTTGAACTGTTATCATCTGAATGCTTTGTCACATCACTTTGGTGATCAATAAAGGATTATCTTAATTCAATACAATAATAACTGGTTTATAAGTGTTTGATTAGGTCAAAACTGTTTTTTCAATAGAGTAAAAAACAGATTTTTACCTCCACCAAAGAGGTGTCAGTCTCTTTCATCATTTGTTGGTTTGTCTGAATGTGAGCAAGATGACTCTAAAAGTTCTCAACAGACTTTGATGACATTTTCAGTGAATGTTGTTCATGGCACCGTGACAAAGGGAATGGATTTTGTTGGTGATGTGAGTACAGGTAGAGATCCAGGAATTTCACAATGGATTTTCTTAACATTGTGAAATAGGCCAGTTTTCCACATCTTTCATAATAACTCTGTTAATAATGTCAGAAATGATGTGGTGGAAGTTTAGGCACTGGGATCATTTCTAGTTTTAACTGCAGTAACTGGAGTTTCACTAGTTCATCACAGGGTTTCTAGGTGCAATAGGGTCATTTCTGGGTTTTCACTGATTAAGTGAAGTCATAACTTGATTTTCATCAGTTTTACAGAGTAAGAAATGGGTATTTGCTGGTTTTATTTAGTAATAACTGGGCTTCCAGTGGTTTTAAGTCGTCACATATGGATTTACACTGTTTTAAAAGAGCCAGTATTTATTTATTTTCTTTTTTATACATGCCAAAGTGTCTTTCTACATCTACATGACCATGGCCACAAAATAAAGGCACCCTGATTGTTCAACAGAGTGTCTTGGACTCCTGTCTTTTCATTTAATGACTCTGTGAATCCCAGTCCAAATAACTCTTTCAGCAAACCCTTTTTCTGAGTCCAGGAGAACCTCTGGACTGTTGCTTTCTGCTCTTATGTTAACCAAGAGTTATTAGAAATATTGACAAAGCCCTAAAATGTTGATTATTGGTGTTCTGGTTTGTTTTCTTCTGTTATCTTGCTGTGACCATTTACACAGAACCAAAGTCCACTGCTGGGCTGATATCGCAGCTCAAAGGTGAAAAAGAAGAAGTGAATCTGCTTCAGCTGCAGAAAGAACCAAGAGAGGAGCTGAGAGAGGAAAAAGGATTTTAAAGAACGTGAATGACAAAAAAGGAAGAGAGATCGGCCAGACGCACGTCAGAAACAGACTGAAGCTGGGAAAAATGAGTCAAAACTTATACTTTAGATAAAAGAGTTAAGAGGACAAGAGGCCAAAAAGAATTCAGAGAAACCAAAGCAGAACTTTTTATTATGATGGACGATCACAGAAACTGACAACAGGATTAAATATACTATTCGTAAACTCACATCAGAAACCGTCCTAGAAACCCAGACATGAACAGAGACTGAAGCTACAATAACAACAGGACCTGGAGGACATCAGGGGAACATCCAGAGAACATCTGGACGAGAGTGGAGAAGATTAAGGAGAACATTTAAATTTTTAAGAACGTCTCCAGTACCTCAGAGAACATGGACGTCAGCTCTCCGAAAGACAAGTGAGTCAAAATCATTGTTTTAAATAAATAACTGATCAGTAATAAACAACTAGTCATATTCGGGGGGATGGAGCAGATGCTTCAATCAACAACCAGCATCAGTCCTCTCCACCTTATAATCATAAAGGTTAATTTGATATAAGAACAATCTCTCTATTCATGGTTGTTATCAGCTGTACCACCATCAGCTGTTTTATATGTTTATCTATAAACTGGAGAGTGTGGCTTCGGCCTGCTCTGTTGTAAGGTGTCTTGACATTTGTTATGATTTGGTGCCATACAAATAAAGATTGATAAATGTTTTGAATGTTTTAGACCTACAGAACATTTAAACCTCGTCCTGGTGGGCATTTTAATTCTCTCTGAGGTCCACATGAACTGGGAGGTGAAGTTTCAGTGGTGAGTCACGATGAAGGGTCAAAGGTTGTCATTATGGCATGCCAGAGACAGGGCGTCAGTGGCGCAGTTGGATAATGCGCTTGCTCAGTAATTGGCAGGTTGCAGGTTCAAGCCCAGCTCAGGGTGACACATGGCGATGTGTCCTTGGGCAAGACACTTAACCCCAAGATGCTCCCACTGCTGCGTCAGTGGCGTGTAAATGGGCATGAAAGGGCATGAATGTGTCAATTGATACTGATGGAAAACTAACATAGAAATTCAGAACCATCAGTGAGTGAATGTGAGGGCGAATGGGTAAAGACCTGCGGTGTAAAGCAGCCTTGAGTAGTCAAGGACTAGAAAAGCGCTATATGAGTTCAAGTCCATTTACCATTTACAGAGACACGTTCTAAGGTTCTCTGACGTGTGTCCATACATGCAGCTCAAGGCCTTGTGACTGTGGTAACTCAAAATCTTTGAGGGACTTTTTCCTGACTCAGAACATATGACCACACAGACTGAAGGATCAGCTCATCAGATTTTAGAGGTCATAGGTAAAAGGTCAGTGTCAAAGAGTCTGGGTCATACTTTGCTTATGAAGGCAATATATCAAGAACTTTAAAAGGGATTTCCATCAAACTTGGTTCAAAGGTCCGCCATGAATAACAGATTATCTCAATGCAATTTTGTGAACACGTATACATGTACAAATACGTTCTGATATTATTTTAACTTTGTGCAAATATCCACCAGGACACAGAAGTGATTTGACAAAATGAACGTCACAGAGCCTTTAGTCATCTTTTCAATGCAAACATGATATCTCACAGATATTTACAGACACTTTCATAAATCATTAAACACAACATGAGGTCATTTTTTATTTTTAAACTTTGATAATCTGGAACAAAAAATATTTCAGAATGAAAAAGCTGAAAACTAGAAAACACTCAGAGAGCGCAAACCTCCGCCAAGGTAGCTCACATACTGCTGTAACATCTTTAAGCAATAGTTCATGTTAAAGTTACCATCATAATGTGATTCATGACCCTGAAAACCCACACCTAGCACTCAGAATCATGTTGGTATCATTGATAATTAGACAGTTATTGGGCAAAAACGATCGGTTCACTAATGGCACTTATCTGGATCACCACCAAAGTCTGATCATTTCTAAGTTGGGCCATTACCAACATCCCCTGAAAGTTTCAGGAAAATCTGTCCTGTAGTTTCTGAGTTATCTCTCTAACAAACAAACAAACAAACAAACGCCAACAAAAACATAACCTCCTTGGCTGGAGGTAATAAAAGCTCCACAAAGATACTATGATTTTATAATATGTTGTTTTAAAGGTGTTATTTTGAATGTCTTCCTGTAGGTTTATGGGTGTCTGGCTGATCTTCTTCATGCTCGGTTTGGGAACGCTGCTCCCCTGGAACTTCTTCATGACGGCCACAGTGGTAACAAATAAATCAGCTTTTATTTTGAAGGGCTTACAGTGTGTTTCCTGTTTCCCACTGTTATATCTTAATTGTTCCATAATTGGTAATTAAGATTTGATTGAGGAGGGGGGCATAAACCACAAAAGACAAACCTTTATTCAAATTATGATGATGTTATCACAAGGGCCAATCAGCTTTGAGATGCAAACAGGAAGTGAACAGATTTAAACACTCCATGTGTGTGTGTGTGTGTGTGTGTGTGTGTGTCAGTACTTCACCAGCCGCCTGAAGGACTCCTCATTGGCTGAAAAATCAGCCAATCAGACGGGAGCAGATGAACCTCGCAGTGCTCTGGAGGCAAAATTCAATAACGTGATGACGCTGTGCGCCATGCTGCCACTGCTGATCTTCACCTGCCTTAACTCCGTCCTGCACTCACGGTGAGTCCTTAAGACACCAAAGAAGAAAAACCTGCAATATATGCATCTAAATAGTTGTGTAAAAACAAAAAAATAGAGCTCGCATTGTTTTAATACACCAACAAAGAAGAGCTCCCATTACATCTTCTTCTAACACCAACCACGAAGAGCTCTTGCTCCATTCTTCTTAATGGTTGTATAACACCAACAAAGAAGAGCTTTCGCTTTATTCCTTTATAACACCAACAAAGAGGAGCTTTCAAAATATTGTTTTTTAACGCCAATGAAAAAGAGCTCTCACTAAATCCGTTCTCATAGAAGAGCTCTCGAAACACTGTTTTTTTAATGCCAATGATAAAGAGCTCTCCCTTCATTTCGTGGATTCAAATGCACAAAAACAGTTACTAAAGCTTAAACACCTCTTCCGGTCTGTATTGACTTTGCAGAAATGTAGTCTGTAGTCTGTGAACATTTTTGAAATCTGCAGCAGGACAAGATTACCAGGATGCTACCAGCAGACGATTTGGCCATGGTGTCGTACATGTTAGAGCAGTGGTTGTTTGATGGCTGAGTCACTCCGAGGTTTTTAAAGGTCTGAGGGTTTCTGCCTCCAGGGTCTCCAAGGGTCCTCGAGTGTTTAACTAGACATCAACTAAAACCAGAAGTTTGGATTTAGAGTTCTTGATCTGACATGGAGAGACCAGGAGGTCTGAGATCTTTACATCTCCAGAGTTGATTTAGGACCATCACAGATCAGTAAAGACCTCCTTCACCCCCTTCCTGTTTCAGCGTCTCTCAGCGTCTGCGGGTGATGGGCAGTCTCCTCGTCATCATGTCCGTCTTCATCGTCACTGCAGTCCTCGTCAAAATTCCTCTGGAGCCGTTGCCGTTCTTTATCGTTACCATGGTGAAGATCGTCATCATCAACTGTGAGCCTTTTTGTTTGTTTTCACCTGTTAATTGTTTGGTACTGTTTGTTTGTTTGTTTGTTCATTGTTTGTTTGTTTGTTCATTATCATATTTGATGATCTGTTTGTTGTTTGGCAGCTCTCAGTGTTCCAGACAGCTGTGTTTATTTTTGTTTGCTTACTTGTTTGTTTGTTTGTTTGTTAATTTGTTTATTTGTGTTGTTTGTTTATCTTTTGGTTTGTTTTTTTGGTTAATTTGCCCGTCAGTTTGTTTTGGTCTGTTCATTTACGTAGTTGTTTATTTGTTTGTTTGTTTGTTGACAGCCTTCGGGGCGGTTCTTCAGGGCTCTCTGTTTGGGATGGCGGGCCTGTTGCCAGAGACTTACACGACTCCGATCATGAGCGGTCAGGGACTCGCTGGAACCTTTGCAGCCTTCGCCATGATCTGCGCCATTACAAGTCAGAGCAATGAATCTGTAATAATCCATCAATAACTGATCAATTGATAATCTTTAATACTTTAGTTTCTTTAATAACTGTCTAAAAACATTATTACTACTTTCAAATAAAAATCCATGAAAACAATTAAACTATATGTGTACATTTTTTTGCTCTTGTTGTTTCCAGGTGGTTCAGAGCTTCAGGACGCAGCGTTCGGTTATTTCATCACGGCCTGTTTTGTCATTTTTTTGTCCATCATCTCGTACATCATACTTCCAAAACTGGTGAGACACACACATAAATATAAACTTTGCATCAACTAAGCTTCGAATGTTTTCATCTTTTAGGTCACAGTTTTTGATGAGTATTTCTAATTTATTTTAGATACATCTTATTTATTTATGCATCATTATTAATTTCTTTATCATCACATCCAGACAGACTTTTGGTTTTGTGTGTGTTTCAGGAGTTTTTTCAGTTTCATCAGGACAAAAACAGGAAACAGAAAACAGACAAGGAGAATTCACTGACTCTGATGAACAAAGGTAAAAACATCTGAACTTTAATTAAAGCTCTCATTAAGGTCAGTGTTAAACACCAGAGGTCAAAGTTCACAAGAACATGTTGGCTTTCTTGGACACAGGTCAAACTACAGTCATACTGGGGAATGACCCCATGGTGACCTCCAGGGGCTCCCAGAAGGACTTGTTCGTAGACCTCTTACAAGTCCACAGCTTACATTTATATGGCTGTCCCACGGCCTGAATGAAAACACATCATTCCTCCTTCATCTGTTCTTCGACAGAGACCAGAGCCCACTGTCAGAGACCAGATGGTCTCATGGGGCTGAGTCTGGTACCTTGCTGGTAAGAGCTCACCCTCCTAAAGCTTTGGGTGACCCTGTCCCTGTATCGGAGAACCTACAGGTCAGATTTAGGAGTTCCTCTGAGTTTTCCCTCCACTGCTCAAGGGCCAGCATCTCTGGCCCTGGTATCCCACTCCTCCCTTCAGCCGGGTTAGTCCTTGCTTCCTCCCAAACGGATTCTTCTTATGGTTTGCCAGAACATCCATTGAGTCGACCAAAAGTTCCTCTCCCCAAACCTATTCCCACACCTAGGTTTGTTTACCTTTAAAATACTAACACCTGCTGCTGCCTCCACAGTCCCCTTTGCTGTCCACATTTAGAAAGCCTCCATGCTCATTCTGATGCCTTCTCCTTCAGTGATGTCCAACAGCAGGTTCGAAGGTGTCCTCCTTGATGGGAACCAACAGTCCTCTGATTACACCTCCCACTGAAGGACTTGAACATGGACACTCAAGACATTATGTCCTCAACCTCTGCAGGATTATTCAGTTATACTTCTGAAGGTCTCTGATCACCCTCAACCTCACCTGGAAGAGGAGGACAGAGAATGCATGGAACAAGGGCGATCCAGGTTCATCATCAGTGTTAGTTAATAAAAAACGAGAAGCACGAAGAGAGCGCAGACCTCCACCAAGCAGCTCAGTTACAGCAGTGGCTTTTCCACAACCCCTGTAAAAGATACAACTCTGGATACCCACTCGCTCCGATTGGACGGCCGAGTCTTCGCTTATGTCTCTGCATGTGGCACTCTTTCACCAGCATTGCGAGGGAAGCTGGAAAATGGAGTCACATAGGCTTGAAAAATGTTGACGTCAGTTTGCAAATAAACTACAACTCCCATAATGAAGTAAAGGGGGCAAAACCCTCACAGCAGCTGATGAGAAATGAATGGGATTTCCCATTATAAACTTCAGTGTTTTTTTGTGACGTCATTCTGGATCAGATCCAGATGCAATTTACCTTGAGGATAGAGATACATTATATAAATCATCCTGAAGACTTTGAAGCAAATCCATTAAGTGACTTAAGAGATATGATTTTTTTTTTTATTCGGCACAATGTTAACCTATGGATTTTTCTGAAACATTGGGAATTTTTTGCATTCAAACAAATATCCAGATCACCACCAAGATCTAGCCATTTTTAAGTTGGGCCAATCCCAACATCTCCTGAAAATTTCAGCAAAATCCATCCTCTAGTTTTTGCATAATCTTGCTGACAAACAAACAGCAAACAAACAAACCGGCCTAAAAACATAAACTCCTTGGAGGAGGTAGCCAGGTCTGTCCAAGTGAACCTTCCCCCTAATGATCAAATAAATTGTCATAGTGGTGACCAGGAGGAGATCTGCTGATGGGACCTTTTCTCCATGAGATCTGACGAAACAACCACAAAGTCAGTGATTGGTCTTTGGCTGAAGGTCCCCCAGTAGTACCTTCTCCTAGACCCTGGTCAGACCATGCCTTGGACCTGAAACTGCAGAGAAGGGGCTCTCTTGTTTCCTGATTGATTAGACCCAGAAACACTCTGCTAGAATCCTGCAAGACTTTAAAACTCCTCCAAAGACCCCTACCCTTGGACGACAGGACAGAGTTTAGGAGTTTAGGACTATCTTATCTTATCTTATCTTTTATGGTCCCAAACTCTAAGGTGTTTGGGTTTGTGATCAATGTTTGTTTTTCTTTCTGTGTGGATTGAGTTGATACTTTATCCTTCTTCATTTTTGATTCTTCTTCTTTTAATTCTCCATCTTTTTCTCATCGCTGATTGTGTTTGTTGTTCAAACAGACGTTGCTGACCTGGACAGCCATCAGGACGTCTCCATCATTAAAATCTTTAAGAAGGTGAGAAAAAATTTCTGTCATTTCAAATTTGATCTAAAAACAGCTGAATATCTCTAAAAGTCTTATAAAGTTCATAAAATATTAGATATTGTAATTGTAACTATCCTCTAGTGTGGACTTGGGGAGTAAAGTTAATCAGAGTCAAAATCATTGCACCTCAACATACCACCATTAAAGCCGACCCTTATTCCGAATAAAGATAAATAAATTTAATCTACGATCAGAATCAATGCTGCAACCACATTTTTGAGTTTGCCTTTTCTTGTCTGATAACCTTTGACCTCTAGATCTGGCGGTTGGCTCTGTCTGTGTCTTTTACCTTCACTGTCACAATTGGGACGTTTCCCGCCATCACTGCCGACACCAGATCTACACTCGCGGAGGGAGGATCCTGGGGTGAGACAGTAGCTCTCTTTCTGTGTGTGACATGGTGTTTTCTACAGTGGTGGTTTAAATTTGTATTTCCTGAGCTTAGACCCCCAGTGCTCCTGTAACACTGAGCTTAGACCCTAAGTGTCCCAGTAACATTGAGCTTAGACCCCCAGTGCTCCTGTAACACTGAGATTAGACCCCCAGTGTCCCCTAACACTGAGCTTAGACTCACAGTGTCCCTGTAACACTGAGCCTAAACCCCCAGTGCTCCTGTAACACTGAGCTTGGAAACTACACTGCTGCTGTGACACTGAGTTTATACATATTGTTACATTATTAATGATTGCACTGGTTTGTTCTTCATCAGAATACTTTTTAATATCCTTGTGCTTATTGATTTATTCTGCCAATTACATACTTGGCATCACTGTGTTGATTTATTATTGATCCTGCTGACTGGTTTATCAACAGATCAATACTTTATTCCTGTCACCTGCTTCCTGCTCTTTAACCTGTGTGATTGGAGTGGGCGGAGCTTAACAGCTGTCCGTATGTGGGTGAGTATAAACACCCTGTATTAATACTTCAATCAGTCAGTTAACTCCTGTTGTATATATATTGTCCACTTCCAACTATTTTACATTTCTACTATTATTAATATTTTAGATGTATTTATTTTTTGTATTTATATAACATGTTTTTATACTGTTTAGTGTTTTGAAAAATGTTGTTGCACTATGGTGCAATGAAGCTATTCTATTCTATTTATCAACACATTGAATTGTGTGTGTGTGTGTTTTTGAGTATCGATGTAACAGTGTACTGTGTCTGTAGCAGCCTCAGAGGGATGCTCTGTTACTCCATGTTTATATTGATAGAATTTTTCTTTGCTATATTGAAGCACTGGTTATTGATGGGTATATTTTGTGTTGCAGCCTGATAAGGACAGTCTGCTGCTGCCTGTGTTCGTCGTTTGCCGTGTTGTCTTCATCCCTCTCTTCATGTTGTGTAACGTCCAACCTCGTTTCCACCTGCCGGTCTTCTTCAGTCATGACGCCTGGTTCATCGTCTTCATGGTCTTCTTTGCCTTCAGTAATGGTTACCTCTCCAGCCTGTGCATGTGCTACGGGCCAAAGTAAGAAGTGCAATAATCACCAATAATCACCAATACTCAACTTGCCATATATATTATGTTCCTTCAGCAGTGCTATTTTGATGATCATATGGTCAAAATATTTCAAATTACTAAAATAATAACATTTTAGTCATAATCATGTTATCGTAAACAAAGACTAATATTAATGATCATATTATAAAGTTTACTTATAGGAATAGTAATTTATAAATAAAAAGTTATAATAATTAACATATCAGATCTATTTTGTTCCATTACGGATTCTGAAATAAACTTACAGAATGTATATTTATGTTTATGATTAGATTATAAATGTTCTGTTTGTTCACAAGGTGAACATTTGACAAAACTGTTTCTGATGATATAAACATGTATGTACACTTCTGTTTATTTACAACACCATTGATTACATAATTATAAATATTCATTGTTATTTTTCAGGATGGTTCTTTCTCATGAAGCAGAAACAGCCGGGGCCGTCATGGCGTTCTTCCTGTCCCTGGGTTTGGCTTTAGGAGCTGCTTCTTCCTTCCTCTTCAGAGCACTCGTGTGACTCATTAACACATTTAAAGTCATTAACTTGATGAACTGGTTTAACTAGTTTAGATATTGTTTGATATTGTGTTTAACTTTTGTATTCAAATGTTTATTTACAGGTTATTTATGAGTTTAAAGCTGCTTCACTGGCTGGTTAAAATCAATGGTGAACTGAAAGGCCAATGCTACTGCTAATGCCACTGCTAATGTTAATGCTAATGCTATGCTGATTCTGAGGTTTTTATTGTTATATCCATGTTTTTTGACATCTAATAAACTCATTTTAGTCGTTTTCCCTTTTGTTCTTCTGTTGTTTAAAGTTTTCT
The DNA here is from genome assembly GCA_037902135.1 of Cetoscarus ocellatus. Lineage (NCBI taxonomy): Eukaryota > Metazoa > Chordata > Actinopteri > Labriformes > Labridae > Cetoscarus > Cetoscarus ocellatus. The sequence goes on along the minus strand of JBAMNC010001274.1, from coordinate 528,177 downwards.
AAAAAAAAAACGGACTGGGGGTGTCCTCAAAAACCAGTCTTTAGGCAAAGTCTCTGCCGAGGGCGGTCATTAAATAAAAAAAGACGATAACAAATTGAGAGACCAGGAGAGGACAGCTTAGGAGAGACATAAGGTGACTCTGAAGTATCTGTCGAAGGAGCAAGAAATTAGGGACAGGAGGACAAAATCTTGATGTCATAAAAACTAGCTTTAGTCTTGAGGTCAGGGACCTTCTTAGAGTCCAGTCTTTGTCTGAGACTAAGACCTCATTGTGGACCATTTGTCTTTGGATGTGAGGTGGTGTTAGGCTGCAGTCTTTAAAAAGTCTTAAAGTTTTGGTAAAGTCTTCTCCTGTAAGGTGGGCATAAGTCACACAGAGGTAGTCTCAGATATACAGGGACGGGGAACAGGAAGTAAATTACTCCACCACCCACAAGTCACATGTCCGACCACATTGTCTTCTATAAATGATTTTCAGTGAACTCTGGATGATAAATATTAATATATTAAGTGTAACAGACAATAATAAATGTAAGTGTCTAAATGTTTATTTCTTTGTTCATATTAACCATCAGTTAAAATTATTTATAAATCATGTTTCTGAAAGGGTTCAGCACAAACCAACAGTGTTGGCCTGCGTCTTAAATGTGAAGCTTTTATTCTGAAGGTTTCTATTTTAGATATAAAGCGACTGCAGATATTGCAGGGCTCTTACTTTGGTGGGAGTGTCAGATATCAGAGATAAAAATAAAAGCAGCTTGGAGCTGAACATCAGACGGACATGTTGTCTGCTCTGATTTTAGTTTGTCTCCTCAGAGTCCTCATGTCCAGCAACAGACTGAGCTCCGTGGACTTCGAGGTCTTCGGGAACGTTCAGGGTGAGTCACATACAGCCTCTTACATACATGTTATTGACATGTTTTAAACATGTAATATAAGACAAGTGCTGGGAACATGCAGGGAGATTCACAAACATGTTATTAACATGCCATAAATACAATGCATCTATAGGAAGATGTAAGTAAGATAGATAGGTAGGATTTTATTCAGTCGTCTTACATTATACAATATTTGTCATTTTAAACAAACCAGAATTCTTGTATTAGGTAGTGACTGAAAAGGCATAGGCAGAAGCAAGACACATATCTGGGTCTAACCTACATATTTAACAAAATTAAGCTACCAAAAACCAGAGATAAAGAAATCAACAACATTAACAACATCATTACTCAATCAACACTTATAATTTTTTCAAATATAACTTTAGAAACCATTTTTCTGAAGATAAAACATGAGTTACAGATTTTTAAGTTTATATTTGCATCATTCAATAGTTTAACCCCAACAACAGAAACACATCTCCTTTTTATACCTTTCTGAACAGACAGGACATGTTATGTTTGTTTCCTCGTACATAATCTTTGTTTTTTATGATGTGACATTTATGAGTCTGTTTCTGTTTCAGGAGTCTGCTTCAGGATGGTGAGTTCATTCTTTATCAGAAACAAACAAACAAACTCGTCTGTGGACTCATGGTCCCTCATTGGGTCAGAATACATATTTTAAATCAGTGATTGAATATATAATAAATAAACTAAGTTATATGTCTTCAGTTGCTGTATGTTGGATCAAAGCCACTTGTTGTGGCTGAACGAAGGATTTAATCAGATGAATGTTAACATCACAGAATAAACTTATTCATAATTCAGTAAATTCATAAATAAATAAAAATCATTCCTCTCAGTACACAGAGGATCAGGGTCGCTCTCTGGGTCTCAGTGGTTGGGTGAAGAACACCCGACAGGGAACCGTGATTGGACAAGTCCAGGGATCACATGACCAAGTAGAAGATATGTGAGTAAACCAACCAATCAGAGAACAGATGCAAGCCCGCGTTGACCAATCAGATAATAGATATGAGTCTATGCTAACCAATCAGAGGACAGTTAGATGATTGTTCAGCTTCTTGGTCTGTTGTTATTTATTTGCTTGTATATTTATTCTTTATGTGCTCATTCATTTTCAGTTTGCGGACACTTGTTTGTGTTTTTGTCATTTCTTGTTGTTTGCTTGTTTTTTTGAGTTTTTAGTATTTTCAGTTTCCCTTTTGTTTTCTGTTTTTTTATGTATTTGTTTATTTTTGTTTGACGCTGTTATTTTTTTTTATTTTCTTCATTTTCCCTGTTAGTTCATCTTTATTTTATACATTTTCATTCAATTTTCTTTCTTTTCCACTTCTGTTTGTTTGCTAAGGAAACGGTGGCTGGCGAATGTGGGCAGCCCGAGCTCTCGGATCGATCGGGCCGTCTTCACCAACGAGAGAGACATTTCCAAACTAGAGATCCGTGGCTTCTCTACACGCTACTGAGCATGCTCAGTGACCCCCCACACACCTCTAAGTTAACCTGCTGGAGACAATTAAATCAAATTAACATCAGAAAAACATGAATAACTAAAGATTTTTAGAAAAATCAGACAAAATGGAAGGAGAACAATTATATTTGAAAAGAGACAAAAACAGAGATGCACTAATAAAACAATAAAAGCACGAAAATGTTTTTTATACTGTTTATAAATAGTTTATTTTTGCAATAAAGGCTTTTGATTAGATAAATAAATGTTGTTGTTTGTACCTGCTCCATCTCTGACTTTATTTTTTGATAATAATAATTTGTGATAATATTAACCTTAGTCCAAACCAGTTATGTGCAGCACATCAGGATTTATTTAATCTGACCGTCCCGGAGCATTTCAGCTTCATTCAACAGGAGCGGTGCTGTTTGACCTGATGTTCAGCAACATGACCACAGTTATGTCGTTTCATTGATTCATTTCTGTCAAGAATCAAATCTGATCCTCTGATAATAAAAACAGAGATCAGTGTTTTTGTTTTCACTCAGATTTATTTTAAACTTACACAATACATCTCCTTTCATATACGTATAAACAACTATCTGCTTTTTTCTGTAAACATAAACAATACAGTATCTTTAAGGGTGTTCATCTCAGCTGAAGATCACTGACAATATATGAGCCAAACATCAGCCAATCAGAGGAGGGGGAGGAGCTACAGCCGACACAGGTTAGTCCGTTTTTGCCCTCTTCACTGCTCCAGGTAACCGATCGTGTAACCTGAAACAGACACAGATCACTGCAAATATATATATACTAGATGTTTTCTGAAAGTTCTGATGTTTTAATTTCTTAAATTTTCCTTCATTTTTATTCTGTTGTTTTGTCAGTTTTTAAAATTATACTTGAATGTTTGAGTCCCATTCCTCTTAAGTTCTCACGTTCTACTGATCTAGAACCTTTGATAAAGGCCTGAAGTGTTGGCGTAGGGTTGGAAGCTGGATTGGTGAGGGATCTTGGAGAAGGACATCTGTCCTGAATTGTCTAAGATTCTTATAACAACATAACTTCAGTCAGACACCCTTCACGTTAAAGCTGTGGTGAGTTTGTACTTTACAGTTTCAAGTTCATTAATGAATATATTCCAGAAATGTAAATTTCTTTTTTTCGAAAGTGAACTGGTGTTACCCAATGAAATTGCTGGTAAATAAATCTGTTTTGTGAGAAATAATTCACTTGAGAGTGGATTAGAGAGATTTTTTTGTATGTTATGCATGTTAAATGTGGGAGGTGGGGGTGGCGGCAGGCTTACAGACACATTTCTTTTTCTAGCTGTTATCAGTGCGTGAGAGTAGGGGGTTCATGGCTGGAGGTCGAGTGTCTGAAGGGGTACAGGCTGTGAAAAGTTTGGGAACCACTATTTTAATGTAACCTTGCAGTGCAGATGAAGCTGCCTGATTCATTGTCTGAAATCAAGCAGATCCATCTTGCCAAGCTTCAGTCTCCACTTCATGGCCAAAAGCTGGACAGCCCAATCAGGGAAGAGGCAGAAAGACGTGACGACAGCAGGAAGTGACAGCATGTTTGAGAACAATGGCGGCTTCTGAAGCGGCCTCCGTGGATGCAGCAATATCTGCAGTTTTATCAGAAATGCACTCAATTACTTCTTTAAAAGAGGAGCAAAGAACGTCACTTAAAGCTTCTCTTACGGGATCACTGCTGGGAAACTGGGAGAGAACTTGGAAATCCTCCGCAGATGATGCCGGTTAGTCTGTGGTCGTCATGGTTACTCAGTGAAACCTGGTGAAATCTGCTCTCCTCAGAAGTTTACCAGGAGAACTTGGTGGGGATTGTCGTTGACGAGGTTCATGTCACATATGAGTGGTAAATGATCCATCTGTGTGGTATAATTTAATGTAAGACGATAGTCTAAGGACTGAAACGTAGTTTAAGCTAACGGCTAACAACAGGGTCTAGCTGCTACGTCATACTGTGGCCTGATATGATTGGTCTGTGATGAGTGTGACTGACAGAACGATCGTCCAATCACCAGTTGCAGTTGTTTTTGAAGGTTCTGTCTCTGAAAACCTTTTTTCATGGCTCTTCTCCAGATGGACTAGAGAAATATTTCCATGGCAGATATATGGAACTGTCCGTCTAACCTGTCAGGTTAGGTTTAATGTTCTCAGGGTCTTTTTTCCTCACATGTAAATGTTTAAAGTTTGTATCCTCTGACATTTAAATGTTCTCTAGTCTTTAAGGTTCTGAAGTTCTTGTAGTTTATCCTTCCAGCATTATCATGTTCAGATATTCTTGAGTTTTTATGCTCAAATGTTTGCATGTTCAGGTGTGTTAACACTGATGTGCTCTTATGTTCTTATGGCTACGTGTTGTAAACATGCTTTTGTTCTTGTGGTCCTTACGATTTTATAATGTAATGTTTAAATATTCATGTATTCATATATGTTCTTCATGTTTTAATATTCTGATCAAATAAAGTTCATTTGTTCTCATGTTTACGTTCCTATGCTGCCATGCTTTAAAGTTTATTTAATATTGTGCTCTTGTGTTTTTCATCATTTCTATGTTGTAATCTTAACACAGTAAAACCTGTGTTTTTATGTCCCTTATGTTCTTTTATTTACCTGTTGTGATATTTGAAGGTTCTTGTGTTCTCATCTATCTTATGTTCTGGTGTATGAATGTTCTTGTACTTGGTGTACTCGTGTTCTTTTTGTTGAAGTGTTTCACATTCTGTTGCTCTTCACTTACTTCTGCAGCGTCTCCTCCACTCTGGAGCGCATCACATCAATGAAGTGATCGATCTGCGTCTGCACACACAGGTTTGTTAAATGTTTTGATAAAAAAGATTTAGATCAATTAAAACCACATGAAAATAAGATTAGATCAGATTAGATTAGATAATCCTTTATTAGTCCCACAGACATCTGTGGTTCCCAGTACAAACTAATGATCATCATCTAACATTGCAACAATGGTTATCAGTAGGAATTATCTATTAATTCAGATTTGCTGATTAAACATTATTATTCACATAAAAATACAAATATTACATTTTTAATGTAAAACAGATTTGCCATTAAACTTTAATCCCTGTCAGCTGTTCCCTACCTTCTTCTTCTGGTAGATCAGTGGAGTCGTGAAGAAAATGATGTCCGCTGGAACCAAAAGAACAAAATGAGTAAACCAAGAACCAACAGGATTGAAATTAAAGTTCCTGTTGTACATAAGAGCATTTAAAGGCTCACCAAGGATCAGGATAGTAACGCCATTAAAGATGGAGCCAATGTACGTCATCAACCACATCGCCCCTGCCAGCTAGAATATTCATAGAACAACAGGAGAGCATTAAAATAAAAAACTAAGAAAAGATTCAAAGAACACCAGGAGAATATTTTATAGACACTTGAAAACAAAACATATTCATAAATCAAGAGAACATTGAGAGAAAAACATTAATAAGGCACATGGAAGACTTACTGAATTATTTCCTGAACATTGCCTGAATTTTAAGTGTAATTAAGTTTTTTTATCTATTATCTATTTGTAAAAAAGTGTACCATGGTAACAGCAGGAATTTCTGTATGCCAACATTCCTGTTCCTCAGTAATCATCACGGTTCTCCTCTTTCCTTTGACTTACTGAAGCATGTTCATCAATGAGGAGGAGGGAACAGCATGACATGCAGTTACACTCATTATTATTATTATTATTATTATTATTATTTTTAATGTTTATTGTATAGGGACAGTATGAAGCAAGAGAATGTAAAAAAAAAAACAAAAAAAAAAAACTAGCAAACTCAATAATGACAGAACAACACCAAACAATTACATACAACAATACAAAAAAAAAACAGGTAAAACAGAAAGCATGTGATCAGTAATGACTACAAATCTGGGTCCTCTTTAAAAACTGTTTCCGGTTGAGTTTGAAATGATTCCAGTCTGGATCCAGTTTAAGTTCTGAAGGTAAAACGTCCACATGTTGATGCCTTGAACAGAGAAAACAGTTTGTCCCAGTGAAGATCTACCAAAGGGTCCATTACAGGGTCCACTGGCTGTTTTAGACCCCAATACTCTCAGAGGAACCACAAGGTCACTGAGAACCTGAGGAGCCTGGTGATTTAGACATTTATAGATGAGTTTAAGATTGGAGAATTTAATTAAGTTATCAAAGTTTAACATGGTTATTTTTTTCAGTACATGACGGTGGTGTGACCTGATTGGTTTCCTGTCTAGGGTTTTGATTGCTCAGTTGTAGATCATCGTCAGAGGCCTCAGGAGGTCACACAGTAACTTAAATGGGAGAAAACCTTGGAGTGCATAAAGGCATCCGCAGCACTGACAGGTAAACAGTCTCTGCTCACCATTTTGACATGTTTCTCAAATTTAAGGTTAGAATCCAAATGAAGGCCAAGATTTACTTTACTTCCTGAGCCTTTTGAATCGGTTGTCTGTTGATGTTTAGATTAAACTTGTTAACTGTCAGTGAGGCCACTTGTTCACCACGGTCTCTGTAATGATCTTTAATTTGCAGAATAATAATAAAGAAAAAGAAAAACCAGCCTGATCCGTTGCTGATGCTGGCGTACGTCGTGGTCACTTAGGACAATGTTACACCAGTTTATGCTGTTAGTGTGAGGCTGGAGAATCGTCTTTGGTCAGTGGCTCCTCCAGGAGCAGTTTGGTCTCTTGGAGAAGGTGGTCGTGAACGTCATGGTTCACGACAACCTTCATGATGACAGGTGAGCCATAGATGACTGAACATATACGATACTAGACTGTACGGCCTGCCCCTTTTCCCCTCTCGTCTTTGATTGACTGTTAAACACATGACTTGCTTTACCTTCTTTAATTGGCTGTTGTTAATTTGATATACTGAGCCACAGAAGACACCATCAGACAGAATGATTTGATCTGAACTCAGGTTAGGATGTTAGCATTAGCTGTAAGCACTTAAGAGTTAACCTAAAGGGTTAGCATCAGTAAGCTAACACATTCTGACCTTCAGAGAGTCCACCAGGTCTTCCACCAGCAGGAGGCGCCGGGTCTGATTACTGAACCAGTTTATATGGACCAATGACTGATCAGCTAACTGACGGACCGTCTCCGATGACAATGCAATGTCCCTGTCCAGCAGAGACCTGGAGGGACGTAAGGGGACATGGACTTGAGCTCCTGTGGTTCTTCTCTTGACTTTCCATCTACTCAAAGCTCTTTGAGCAGAAAGGTCACACCCCTCACTCGCATGTTCGTCATCCATCGGTATCAATAAACACATCCAGCCTCATCATACATTTACACTCCACTGACAGCAGGGGGGAGATATTTGCTGCTAGGGGTCTGACCCTAGAAATCGTGGTCATGGGCTCAAACCGTCAACCTGGTGAATGAAGGTTTAGTGACTCCCCATTCTCTCTGTTTTAGAGATAACAGACTCTTCCACTGATACACCACCATCATTAAAGCTGTTTAAAGGGATACGCCAACTTGTTGACCGACTTACAAGCACTTCTGTAGTGGTTTTCACATGCACCCTGTGGTTTAGTTTTGTAAGTATTTCTTTCAAAAATGCCATAAAGTGTTAATCCTACCCTAAAAACAGATAAAGTAACATAATACGGTTAAAAAAAATGAGTCATAACAAGCACACGGGACAGTTCAGAGTTGTTGAAGAGTTTATCTGATGACTGTATGCAGAGGCAGGCTAACACTACCCACTGACTCCCAGTGTTTGAACTAAGCTAATTAGCGATGGGCGAGCTCTGTCCGTCTCTTCCTTGTTACTGCACGCACAGTCGAAAGAATGGAGTCCACCTGCCTGTCATGGACTCAGGAGTGAGGTAAGACACAAAAACAATGAAAAAGTTGGCGTATCCCTTTAAAAAAAGTCTAAAGACTTTGCATCACATGTGTGTGTTACCTGAATGGATGACCTTCGTCTGATTTCTGGACAGCCTGGATCACAGATTTATAAACCCTGAAGAACAAACAGACACATGAAGACCATCTGATCAAGGAGGACATCTGAACATCAAATCAGTGTTGATATCTTTAATTACAGTCATGTGATCAGAGCTCCTGCTGGGTAAGAGTTACTAAAATCAGTTTTAATATTGATTTTAGTAACTCTTGAATCGTTTGTGCACTTAGTCTGACTCCTCTCCTCCGTAGTCCTCAGCTGAAGTTCTGCCAGGGTCAGTCTACACAATTTTTTTCACCTGTAACGTCGGTCAGTTTGTCAGACCAGGCGACCACGGAGCCATAAATCCAGTGACTCCCCCGACGATCAGGACAGACAACACAACTGAAACCAACTGATGTTTCTCTCCAACCTTTCTCTTTTTCTCAGTCTGTAGTTTCTCCTCTTAAACTCATCATAAGGGCAGGGGTGTTTTTTTTTCAGAGCTTAACAAACTTCTCTGTCTCTGCTCTCAGGGCATCAGCCTTGGTTTGTTTACGCCTGTGATCGTCGGAGGCAGGACAAAACAACGTCGTGGAGTCATGAGGCATCCCAGACTGACCTGTGGTTGTTGGTCATTATGACACTCTACACAGGACTGAAACCTACGACTGTTGGGTCAGGCCATAATCGTGCATAAATCGTGTGGACTGACCCCAGAATTAGAGGGTTTATGACCCAGGTCTTTGTCAACAACTCAGTACTGAGTATTGTTTGACTGATTGACTGATTGATTGATTGGTTGATAGCATCAAAAGAACATGGTAAAATTATTTGTCACTTGGTTGATTAGTTATTTGATTAACCAGCAAACTGATTGACAAGTTAACTGGTTGATTTAGTGTGTTCATTTGAGTGTGGGTTTTATAAATAGATTAACTGAATTATTGTATGGTTTGATCACTGGTAAATTGATTGGTTGATAAATTGATTAACTGAAATATTGATTTTTTTGATAGATAAATTGCTTGATTAATTCATTCATCAGTTTATCGGTGAATTAATTGATCAGTTATTGTACTGAGTCTTTGTTTGAAATGATAAATAAAAAGATTGATCGGTTGATTGATTGATGAATTGGTTAATTGTTTGGTTGAAAAATCCATTTTTGAGTGACTGATTAATGGATCAATTAACTGGTGGTCTTATTGAAAGTTAAATACATATTTAATTGTATTTGACTAATTAAATAATTAACTGATTGATATTACATTGTATTGATTGGTGAATTATTTCACTGGTTGCTTTATTGAAGGTTTTTTTAATTGATCCATAGATTGGTCAACTGGTCAGTTGTTTTGTTGATTGATTATTGATCCTCAGTTGACATTTTTCTTCACAACCTGAATGTCTCCCTTTTGAACCTTTTTGTTCACTATGAGGAGTCTGTTTACCTGTCCATTGGCCCCGCCCCCTCACCTGAATGTGATGGTGATGCAGAGACAGGTGAGCAGCAGGTAGGACACCACACTGATGACTGATAAGGTTGCCACCGAGAAGAGAACGAGCAAAGAGAAGCCGAACGCCACTGCTGACTTTTTTGGCTCTCTCCAGTGGACCAGCTGTAAGGCTGCAGAGCATGATGGGAAATATCAGTGATCTGCAGTGCATGATGGGTAATGTCAGTGATCTGCAGTGCATGATGGGTAATGTCAGTGATCTGCAGTGCATGATGGGTAAGTTTCAGAAGGACAATTATTGGACAGGTGCTCCAATGAATTGAACCATCCTTCAGTTTTTGTTTCACCATGAGAACATCGAACAGAAAGGCCTACAGCACAGCAGGCATCATTTCACAACGCCTCTACAAAACTCCAGTCAACAAATCCAACAACACAACTGGATCTTAGGACACTTCACCAAACACAGAGACGTGGTCTCTCCATCCAAAAGCACCAAAGTGTCCAAACAGAGAGGACAAAACTCGTCCCAAACAGACAGCATGAGCGACAGCACCTTCTGTAATGAACTCACTGAATGAATGAACATTTTTTCTCAAAAGCCAAAACTTCAAGAACCCCACAAACATCTGGAAATACACCAAAACTAACTAATGATTTATCAGGACAGGACACATGCTGTCCCACCTTTCCAAACACCCATCAGAAGAATTCTTCATTTCTTAACCTTCAGTAGACACCAAACCTTCATGTGTGGCACCCTTTTGGAATTTAGTTTACACTTCATACCTGATTTTCTTACTTAACTGTGTTTCTGCACCAATGTGAACTACTACAATTTAATTTAGCTAATTACTGTCGCAGCTAACAGCTAACAGCTAACGAAGGTGAGACTCAGCAGCGAATAAATCTGTGCAGACTAGGGGAAGAAATCAGTCCTGGGCCATGAGTGAAATATCCCGTTCCCTAAACACCCCAGTTTACTGAAGCCTTCATTCAGACACACGCAGTGGGTACTTTTCCCTCGAGTCTTCTGGACAACTAGCATGCTAGTGACCTTCCTAAAATCCTGAATATGCTCCTTAAAACAAAGCTTCAGCCATTTTAAATTTAACTGGAAAGAGTAAAACTGGAGATTATTTTTACAGTGTAATGTTATATTTATCCTGATCTATAAACAGTTAAACTGGAGTTTATTTTTACAGTGTAATGTTACATTTATCCTGATCTATAAACAGTTAAACTGGAGTTTATTTTTACAGTGTAAGGTTATAATTATCTCGATCTATAAACAGTTAAACTGGAGTTTATTTTTACAGTGTAAGGTTATAATTATCTTGATCTATAACCAGGTCAACTGGAGTTTATTTTTACAGTCTAATCATTTTGAGTGGAGGTCGCAGTGGGCGGGGCCTTGGTGCTGACTGATAAAAGCAGTCTGAGAGCAGAGGCTGATCAGAAATATGTGTGACCTCTGACCACATGGTCGGGTCATGTGACGTATGACCAGATTAGCTTAAGCAGCTTATTAAGGACTTGGTCAGCTGACCGTTAGCAGTGCGCTACACAAACAGCCCTCTGTGTCACACAGCTAATTAGCATGGCAACGAGTTAGCTAACAGACTGATTATCCCACATACCAATGCCCAGCGCCGCTGCTATCGCTAATCTGATAATCATGGATCAATAATTCATCAAACAGACTCTAGTATAATACTTTTAGCGGGACGGAGGGTTGACCAATCACATGTCCTCTTATGGAGGTCAAGTTTCTGCCAATGTTCATCTGTCCATCCGTCCGTCTGTCAGCGAGATGACTCTGAAAGTTCAGGACAGTTTTTGATGACATTTTCAGGGACTGTTGGTCACAAAGAGGAAGTGATCTGGTTTTGGAGGTGGTTTGGGTTCAGATGGGGATCCATGAATGTTTTAAAGGACTCGTTCACACTGTTCAGACATTTTCAATGTGAAAAAAGAGACTCGCCATGGTCTAGCTTCTCAAACAATGTTAGTTTAGGGTCATGATTATGTATCACTAATATATAAACATAAATATAAACATATAAATATAAACATAAACAGTTCCAAAAAAACATGTTCAGACTGAAGGTCGTTCATAAAAAGTTTAAATTTGAATATTTTTTTTGTCTTTAGATAAATGAATTATTAATCTCACTCAAATCAATTCAAGAGGGGGTTAAGTTTTCTTTTGAGCTTGATGCTACATGCTAACAGATTAGCTAATGGCACAATAATACAGCTGTTTGCTTCTTATGGTTGTGCTAACGACATGCTAAATATCAGGCTAACAACAACAACAGGTCAGAAACATATGGAAAAATGCTAAAAACAGGCCTTTAAGCTAGCCAACAAGATGCTAACAAGCGTATGCTAACCACATGCTTCATGCAGGTCCATGATTAGCATGCTAGCTCATCCTAAACTGGGAATTTCATTTTTATTTGATCGTTAAATATGAATATTATTTGTGTAAGCTAGAGCAGAGAGCTCATTACATCATCTTTACTGCTTTTATCGTTTACCTTTGATCTTCCTTTGACATAAGCTAATCTCAGGTGAGGGGATCATTACCATGGCAACAATGTAAAGTCAAACAATTACAAATAAACACCATCCGATTTAAAACGATGCATTTAGATGAATTTAATATCATGAATGAGCCAATCAGAGAGCAGCAGGCTCAATGACAGCAGAACAGGTGAGTGTCACCTGAGTGAGAGAGGTCCTTCAGCGATGACGATGAGACGACATGATTGGACGATGCCTCGGAGCTGCTGCTGCTGCTGCTGCTGGTGGAGTCGGCCATCTTTACCCTCCGAGAAAGAGAGAGAGAGAGAGAGAGAAAGAGAGAGTCTGAGACTGATCAGCCTGAGCGTGTCTGCAGAATGACCCCCGCTCTGAGGGAAACCACTGAGCTGTCTCAGGGGGCGGGGCTTAGACCATGGGGGCGTGTCTATATGAGACACACCCAGAAAGCATTGAGCTGTCTCAGGGGGCGGGGCTTTGGCAAAGGGGCGTGTCTTAAGGCCTCAAAAATGTGGGATAAAAAAAGAAAAGTACAACATTAACCCACTCCCCTTTAAGGTGTCTACAGAACTTTTGTTAACATTTGGGCCAATAAAAAAAAATACTGATTATAAACCATCAAATAATGTGATTTGACAGCTCAGGCAACAGAAATACTTTTGTATATTAAATTTCATATTTTCTGATTGCTCTGCTGAAACAGCTGTGACCTATATTCAGAATCAGAATTGTTATTTATGGCCAAGTACATTTGCACACACAAAGAATTTGAGTCGGTCAATTGGTGTAAAAAAATCAACATATAACTAGACTCAGAATAAAAATAAATGTGAAGAGGAATAAAATAAAGTATAACAATAGGTAGAAAATAGAACAAAATTGATTTGGGTATATATCAAAAATATACAATAGGGGAAAAAATGCAACAATATAAAGGACCCAACAATATACTAACTTCAGGAACGAGAAACAAGTATATTTCAAAATATAAATTGATAAATACATTATTATATACAGAAAAATTAAAGGTAATATAGTTTCCTGATAAGATCAAAATTGTATATTAAATGAATTTAAGGCACTTTGGAGGTCTGTCCTGCCAAACACTTCAACTCTCACACTTCTTTATCATGTCAGTATTATTTTCATAATATTTTTTAAATTTGATAATGCACATAATTTCCAAACTATTCAAAGACAATAGTTGAAAGCCCTCAGATAATCCTGGAGTGACAGGGTTTAAACAACAGCAACAGGGGCAAACACACATACATTCATTTGGATTGTGGGTCATAATATATATAATATTAAGGGAATGTTTTTTATTTGTATTTTATATAGTGTGGCATTACGGAAGGCCAGAATAATAAAATAGATCTAGATTGGGCTCCAGACAGATGGCTAAATCTGTTATTTAAAACAATAAATCTCAGGGTTTAGGCCTCATGCAAACCATGTTTGCTAGGCCTAATGTAAACCACGATACAAAGGAAAACTTAAATTATGTTTATCTTAAACTGTTTCAAAATAATTTAGCTCAAAAGCAGGAATTGCAGTTTAAGACTCTGAGGAGAAAGAAACAGTTTAGTCAATAAACCCAATTTGTCCAACATCAATCAGTTCAACACTTAAAGAGTTCTAAAGAGTTTCATTAAAAAGTCCAAAAATTTTAAAGATTTCAAAGTTCATCAAAAAATCAATGTCCAAAGTCATAACCAGATCATTAAAGAGAAAAATCTGAATGTTGCAAAGCAGCTCTTATTAAATTCAAAATGTCCAAAATTGTTTGTTAATTCCAAACTAAAGAGTCACATAATTATAAACCAACAAAAGCATTAGAAACTCAGTCCACTGTCCTCTTTGTACTTCCCCAAAAACACTAAATTAACCTGTTCATGAAAATCAGGACAGTCTATATCAGTGTTCATTTTGTTGACTAATTATTTTCATCATAATTTTCATCAACAACATTTTTTTCCCTGATGAAAACTAGACAGTAACTAAAAAACAAGTGCACATGGACAAAAACTCAAACTAAATTAACTGACGTTTTCATCAACAAATAAAAACTAGACTAAAATGTTTGACAGAGACTTAATCCAATCAGACCTAATTTGGTCATGTAGAAAGTAGGGACAAGTTAGGAATATATCCAATCACAGCTACTTTGGTTGTGTGGAAAGGTTGGATGAGTTAAGAGTGACATCCAATCACAGCTGCCTTAGCTTGGTGGTGGTGGGATAAGTTGTGGAGCGATCCAATCAGAGCTCCTCTCTTTATGAATTGATATATTCATGTAGAGCAGGTTCACTGTTTGTTGTCAGTTCTGGTATTGTAACTGAGATGCTCTGCCAGGTAGCCTAAATAAAGGTGACTGCATTTCACACAAAAGTTCAATTTGTTTCTGTTCATTTATACATTCAGACTTTACTAGCATTCAATTAGATGTTTGATTTTATCCAAGTGTAAAACATGACTTCAGAAATTCAAGGAAACATAAAAAATGCCTTACCCTTTACACTTCATATTTTAGTCGACTAAATTTACAGTAGATTTCATCGACTAAAATGTTGTGAAATTTCATCAACTAAAACTAGACTAAAATTAAAACATTTTAGATGACTAAATTATGACTAAAACAAGAAGATATTTTAGGCAAGAGATTAAAACTAAATTATTAAGCGCTGTCAGCATTAACACTAGACTGTGTGTGTGAGTGTGTTTGAGTGTAAGAGCTGCGATGACTTACGGTATGAGGAGCAGGGAATCATGGGATGAGAAGGTGGGTTTGTCCAGGTTATCTGTTGGAGGGTTTCTGGCCGTCTTGTAGAGCAGAGGCTTCAAGTGTCACCAAACAATGAGAGGGTTCCCAAGACACTTTTCAGGAAGCAAAAAAATAAATAAATCTTCAGAGCAAAAAGGCAAAAACAGTCGTCCTCTCTTGGATCTTCCCACCCTTCCTTTTCTCCTTTATCCAGTCATTACAGGGATTTTATTTCTCATTAACTTTGTTTGTTTGGCTTCCTCTGATCTCTCCTCCATGTCTCAGCTCCTTCGTCTGCCTCCACTCTCTCAGGTCACAGGTGCTGCAATCAGCTCTGGACCCTCAGCTCTGTGCAGCAGGGTGCAGGATTATTCCCTGTCTGCCACATTAGGAATACTGGGAATTTTCATATATATACATATTAGGGTTGTCATGATACTAAAATTTCAAACTCGATAATGATACCCAGAAAAATATGCAATACTTGATACAATTTTTGATACTGCTAAAGTGACAAATACTTAAAAAGGCATAAAAAATGTTTTACTCAACATGAAAATCTCAAAAACACTTTCTCAATCTTAACATGGGACATGCTTTCTCAACAGAACCACACATGCTAGTTAAATAATCAAAAAAGTAAAATAAAAAATAATCAAAAAAGTAATAATAATAATAATAATAATAAAACAAGACATTCCCATTGTTTTTACTTAAATAAATGACCCAAATATAACACAATTTGGCAATATTTTAAGGTTGTCTCAGATATTTTTCTTTTTAACTGAGAGCAAATAATCCAAAAATCTAAAATTAACAATAGCAAACACTTGTCTGAGGTAGTATCGATACCATGGCAAAACTGCTTATTAAAGTTTGTCTTCGCCAATCATGCTGCCACAGGAAGTGCATTCTGACATGTAGACAAGTTCTTGCCCCAAAATGTCATGATTTACTTAAACAGTCACCTTTGGGACATACAGATATGCAAAATTCTGTTTTCTGTTCATCCGTATCACGTTGGGTTCTTTGCAGCTGTTAGAATGAATGAAAATGATACACAACACATCAGTCTGCTGTTAAGTATTACACTGTCAATTATGAATAAATGAAGGAGATGCAGCCCTGTTACTTTAATAAAAATTGCAACGCTACACCAATATTTTTCTCATTGATTGATAGTAGCCATGGTAACAGCCACTGAAGCTGGAAAAGGACAATCAGAGCTACAAGAATAAAATTTAAAAACATTATAATAAGATGAGTGACAGGGTGAATGACAGACTGTGAATATTAATAAATATATGAAGCATAAATGAGAGATTACGATGTAGGCTCATGACTTCAGGGTGTCACCTCTGCAGATCCACTTTCTTTCCTGCTTTGTTCTTTTTCTGAACAGCTAAAATGTTCTTGGAAACAGGGTCACAGTTGTGGGATTTTTTCACCAATTTGAGGGGAAATAACTTTAGTCTAAAATATAAACACAAGACACACAATCTAATAAAAGCATACCACAAAAAGAAAATTAAAAACTCATTTTTAATTTTACAGACCGGAGGACAAATCCTTAAGGGTGATGGGGGGGCATTTCAAATGATATTTTAGAAGCACTTTTATAACAACAGTCTCCACAGTCTGTTTTAAGACATCTAAAAATTATTCGTAATTTCATGGGTGGAACAGAAAACCTCCTCAAATTCTACACCGTTCATTTTTTGAATAATGAATGATTTAAATATTTGGCCTGATAATACCTGAATGTTTATGATTGTAATTACCGGTGTTGGCCTGCAGGGGGCGGCAGTGTCTCACCGTTATTTGGAGCTGAAGCGGAACTTTTGTCTGTGAGTGTGTTTCTGTCCGGGGACTCTAGAGCGCGCGCAGCAGTGCATCTCTGATCTGTCAGGTGTGTTTACCGTAAGTTTCGGTGAGTTTGATGTTTCTTCACCTGCGGAGTCACCTATAGATCACCGTAAGGTGTGAATTACCCAGAGTCCTTTGCAGACTCGGTGACGTGAGGCTCGTGGCCGTGAGCTCGGTGAGTAAACAGACAGAATATCACCAGTAAATTATTTTATTAGTATTTATACTCCGATAGGTTAACGTTTGTTTTACCAGTCACTCTATTAGCAAAAACAGATCTATAAGGAGACTGTTTCAAAAGGATAAAACATCTTTCCCCTGTGTCATTTTCACTATGGAAGAATGTATTGTTTGGTCTCAGAACGGTACGAGTGATAACTGTGTGTTCTTCATAAATCTTATAATTTTATTGGCTAAATTCCATATCCATAGATGTAAATTTTCAGGCAAAAGTCCACACGTCAGTACCTTTCTAAAGGTAAAAACGCAATTAAAAGTGTCTCAGCTTGTGATGTTTTGCATTTTCATATAGACCTTCATTCCCCCAGCATCTTGTGTTTACTTTTTTATCTGAAGTGTATTTACTTATTTTTCTGTTTTTAGTTTTTATTTTTGTTTGTTTTATTCAACTAACAGTGAATCTGAAGTTTATACAAATTTTTCTCTAAATACAGAGCTGTATATTTCAACTGTCACATGTGAAAATTGTAATGCACTTGAAATGTGCAATAAAAATTGTTGAAAAAAAAAAAAAAAGTAAACAGACAGGACTGATCAGCAGCCTGTGCCCCTTTCCTCCTGAACAGCTGATCATGTTCAGAACTTTTCTGTTTCCAGGTTTGGTAATTACTGTCGTAAGTTAATTAATGTATAAAATAGAAACTCAGGTGATCTGAGAGCAAAGAAGGAACTTTCAAAATAAAATTAGAACCATCCTTCGAAATGAAATAACATCTACAATGATTTTTTTTATTTGATTGATGTGTTGATTTTATGTTAAAAGTACAAAATAATAAAAAATCTAATGTTAACTCTCCTCACAGGTAAACTGATCTTTATCAGCCTGTGAAAACCAAAATATTCTTTATTAATCAGCTCGATATGAATGGAGTGTTTGTTTTCATACAAACGTGGCTCCATTTAAAATAAATAAAAATAAATAAATATTTCCATCGTTATGACAAAGCGATAATCTAACAAACACTCATTTACTCAGTGATGTGCTACATTTGTATAAATACAGTGTGTGTGTGCTTCCTTCAGGCGTGTCTCCAGGTGAAGGCCCATGATGCCTTGCAGCTGGTCTCTGATTGGTCCGCTGCAGTGGATCCGTTATGTGAACAAAGAGGTAAAGGTGAAGGCTGGAAAAGACGAAGAGCACCGGGGCGTGCTGTTTACCGTGGACCCCGTCAGTGCCAGGTAACACACCTGAGTCTGCTGTACTGGATCGAAACCCTCTGTTGGTCCAAGAGGGTCTCTGTTAGCCGCTGTAGAGCAGTTTAGCTAAGCCGAACCAAATCAACACCTTTTCACACCTGTTTACAGGATGAACAATAAAACCAATTAATTTAACACACTGTGAATATTTCAGACTAAAGTAAGGTCAGAGGTTAAATTTCTGTTAAAGGTATAGAGGCCATGATTGATCAAGGGACTGTTTTTATTATTATTATCATTAATTGTATTATTAACATTTCCAAATAGTTTTATTGTATTTTTGTGAATACTTCTAATGACATTTGATTATAAACAAATACTCTGACTGGGCAGCAGAAACTAAATATGATCATTTTAACAAAATAATAATAACAGTCATATGAAGCACAAAAAAAAACAGTATCATTTAATAAAATAGAGATCATTACTGAAAATCAAATCAAAGTAACATCACCCTCACTGCAGACTAAGTAGACTGACCAGTCATTAAACCCACTGATAAACTGATAAACTAATAAACTGATAAAAAATTGATCAGCTGATTGCACTATCGAGCTGTCATAAATACAGTAATTTATAAGTAGTTGGTCTGTTGATCACGCTTTTATTGTGATTAATAATAAATGAATTAATGAATAATCAATCAGCTGAATGTAATCTAATTGATCTGTAATAATTAAACTGATTAATGATTGATCAGCTTATCGTGGTCCTGTAATTCTGCCTGAGCAGCAGAGATCAAGCCCTAGCTAATGGTTTAGATAATTATCATAATTCCAAATTTCTCTTCGGTCCTGGTGATCTCAGGATGGAGCAGGAAGTGTGTTATAGACCTGGTGTTTAACGTGGACCCGGTCTTTATGTTGCAGTCTGGTTCTGGTGGACTTCAGGCGGGGGGGCGGTGCTTCAGTAAAGCTGGTGATGGGTCATGCCGTGGAGGAGGTCCAGGTCCTTCAGGAGGCAGACCCTGACACCACAGAGCGACTCCAGACCTCTTTCATGGCCCAGCACCCCAGTAGCCTAGACCCCAAGGTCCAGGCCACTGCCAGGACACGGGTCCAGAGGTGGCTGAAGAAGAACCTGGTCCCTGTGAAGGAGGAGGGGCCAGATCTGCGGGTGGCTGGGATTCTGACCATCTCACCTCCATATAAACCTGAGGACTGCCAGAGTTCAAACCAGATTATTCTGGACCGCATCCAGAGGCTGATACAGAACTGCCCAGACCAGCTGGAGTCTGACCTGGAGACTGATCCGGAGACGGACCCAAAACCAACCAGAGACTGATCCAGGAGGACTTAAAAGGGCTGGGGTTAGTTTAAGCAGTTCATGGCCTCGCCCCATCACAGAAAAAAAACACTTAAAAATAATTCACTGTTTGGTTCATTTTTTTAAAACAAAGGGATTTTTTTTTTCAAATCTTGTTAGCAAAATAAAAACGAATCTATTCACGAAAGTGTTCAGCTGTTTTATTTTGAAGGTCATTTTAAATATTCACTTTGTTTTGGATTTTCATTTAAAAGCTTCTAATATTTTATTTTGAAGGTCAATTTGAAACTCAGATTACTTTATGGTCATTTGCAAATTACTTGATTTCTTAATAATGAAGTGCCAAAGTACTCCGATTACAACATGACAAGTTCAAAAATACTCGGATTACATAAATTAGGTACTCAAACACTCACATCAGTGACGGGTAAACAGGAGCAGTTTTCAGGTAAACAGACTAAAGTTTAACTTATGAATTCATCATCATCAGAGCACATGATAGAGAAATACAGGTGTGCAGGTACATCCCTACATTCAGACATAATATACTCATATTACAGCATATAGCTTGATTTTATACATTATAGTTGTTTTATCAAGTGGTGAAATATATCAAATATTGTATGGAATTATGGTATTACAGTTAACGCTTTGATTTAATTTCAATTAAAAAAGTCTTTATAATGATTTATTTCTCTTAAGCTTTGTGCTGTCAACATGGTTCTGTTGGTTAATAATAATTAATATGATTCATATGAATATTAATATTAATTCACATTCCTCAGAGGAGGTGTGTTTTGTTCTTATTCTTCTGTTTCTGCAGTGGAGCTCTGACTGTCGTTTTTACCGTTTCAGCTGCAGGGATGTTTTTTTGTTTGTTTTTTTTTTGTAATGAATGATCGTCCTTTCTGCCTGAATAAAGAAAACCAGCAGCTGTTTGTCACATTGTGTTGATTCCTGTAACATCTAAAAAAAAAAACCAAAAGTGTAAGAGTCTGTAGTGGATTAAAGTGGACGATAGAAGGTTTTCACGGTCTGTCGTGGATTTATGTGGTCTGTCGTGGATTAAAGACAGTAGACCTGGTTCTGGTTTTGTTCCCTTGTTTTATTTGGAGGATCTGGCACAGTACCCCTGTGGTCCTGGTCCTCAGAGTCCAGCAGCCTGAGGCCACATCAGTCAATTTTTCAGAATAAAAGCACATGATCTGCCTTTTATTTTGACAGTTCAGATAAGATCAGAGCGTCCTGACTGGTCCGTTTCCTTGTGATCCAATCAGCTGTAGTGTTTCAGTTTTTGGCCCCACCCCTTAAACAGGCTGTCCTATCAGCTCCCCCCCCCTTCAGGGAGTTCTGTTGTCCAATCATAAGGCAGGGGGCGTGTCCAGCAGGGGGGCATGGCTTAGGGACTCCCTCTTGTAGGTCTTTGGGGGAAGTTTGGGGACGCCATGTCGTGGGGGAACCGGAGGCCCATCCAGGGGGAGGAGGGGGAGAGGCGGAGACGGCAGAGGCATCTTCTTAGTGGTGGGGGCGGGGCTTTGGATGATAGCTGTAGTGATCGGTGGAGAGGAAGCGATGGGGGCGGAGCTTACACAGGGGGAGGATGAGGAGGTGGGGGGGAAGAAGGCCTGAGGCAGCAGGTCACAGCGGGGGCGGCCCTGAGGGGGAGGCAGGAGGTGCAGAGGGGAGCTGAGGGGCTCTCGAGGAGGTAGGGAGGGGGGGCTGTCTGGGGGTGATGAAGACAACGACGAGTAACGAGGGGGGTGGAGCTTACAGGTGGGCTGACGAGGGGGCACCGCAGGGGGGCTGTCCAACGACGACATCATCTGTGGAAGGACCAATCAGATCAATGAATTATATAACCAACAGTATGGACCAATCAGAGCCAACATAAGAAATGGTCAACAGTATGGACCAGTCAGAGCCAACATAAGAAATGATTAGCAGTATGGACCAATCAGAGCCAACATAAGAAATGATTAGCAGTATGGACCAATCAGACGATGTTTACCTTAGAAGGCGATGAGTCAGCAGGAGCAGACTCTGGACGTCGGCGTGGAGGAACTGGAGGAGGAACAGGAAGCTCCTCAGAACATCGACTAAACCCGACCATGGAGGAGACGGACGACGACCCTGAAGACGAGAGACAACGTTAGCACATACACACACACACACTGATGTTAACACGCACACACAGATGAAGTGACATACGTGTGTTCACACACACGACCACACCAGTGAGACCATGAAGAAACAGAGATCACTTTGTAAGTGACACCTGTCCAGGTAGGGTCCACAAACGAACCCTGGCCCACAAACAAACATCTGCTCTGCCCACACGCCCAAGCTTCAGGAGGTCACACCTGCAACATACATTCAGCAGCTGATAGGTTCCTAGCTTAAATGGATATGGCAACTTTTTTTCTTTTCCTGTCTTGCCTCACTCCAGAGTCCATGACAAGCAGATAGACACCATTCTTTAGACTGTGCTGCAGTAACAAGGAAGAGACAAGCAGAGCTCACCAACTGCTACTTAGCTTAGCTCAAACACTGGGAGTCAATGGGAAGTGTTAGCCTGCTTCTGCCTGCAGTCATCAGACAAACTCTTCAGCAACTCTAAATGGTCCTCAGTGCTTGTTGTGACTCGTTATTTTTAGTGTTATGTTATCTTCTGCTATCATCGTATTATCTACTTCTACTCCTAAACAGCAGCTTTGTTTTGTTGACCTACTTTCATGGTGGTTTGCTGGAGATGTGACGTTCACGAACGAGTCGAGTCTTTTGAACAGCTCTTAAGTGAACGATGTGAGCTGATTTGCAGTTGTGATGAGCCAATCGGCCAATATCAGCCTAAAAAGTTAAGAATCAGTATCGGCCGATATTGAAATTTTTGCAGATATTTACATAAGATATATGGGCCACACATATCGGCCATATATCAGCAGGAATATTTGCAATTATACAAAATTTCAATATTGATGCACCTTCTCTTCACTGCATGGGTTCATTTAAATATCGAGGGTTTCATTTTTGCAAGAGTTAAAAGCTGTTTTTCTTGTTTTACATCTGTTCATGCGATGGTATACTGTAACACTGAAATAATTAAGTCCATTTGTTAAGTACAGAGCTTGTGCTCTTGACCTGAAATATTGGTATCAGCGATAATGAATCAAAAAAATATCGGCATATTGGATATCAGCAAAAATCCGAATCGTGCATCCTTACAAATTGCCTGCAAATTTAAGAAACAAACAGATCACTCACAACTGCAAATCAGTTCTCATCGTTCCCTTAAAAGAGCTGTTCAAAAGACTCAACTTGTTCACAAACGTCACATCTCTGCTGTAAACCACTGCGGAAGTAGGTCAACAAAACTAAGCCTCTGGTTAGGAGTAGAAGTAGATAATACGATGATAGTAGAAGATAAAGTAACATAGCATGGTAAAAATACATCACAACAAGCAAACAGGACTGTTTAGAGTTGCTGAAGAGTTTATCTGATGACTGTAGACAGAGGCAGGCTAACACTACCCACTGACTCCCAATGTTTGCGCTAAGCTTATTAGCGGTGGGCAAGCTCTGCCTATCTCTTCCTTGTTACCGCATGCACAGTCAAAAGAATGGAGTCTATCTGCTTGAAAAGAAAAACAAAGTTGGACTATTCCTTTAATGAGCTTTGAAGTCTTGGCCGTGTAGTAAATATACATTAAGGTATTTTGGCTGATTTTACACGTTAACTTGTTGATTTAGATGATCGTCTAATCCACCTGTAATAATCACAGATATAAACCACAGTTCAGTCACAAATCCTTGTTAATAAACAGATCAGTCTGATGATCAGTCGTCTGTAATAATCATAAAAATAAACCAGAATTCAGAAAGAAGTCCTCTGCTCTGTTTTTGGCCATATTTACGCTTGCTGCTCCTGAACATTGTATGTATGGATGAGCAATGTATGATGGGACATTTTAATGGTATGAGTGACCAGAGGCTACATTTTACAATGCATTATGGGATATGAGCACACTGAAGGTGAGGGCAGGGGTGTCCAAAGCTGTTTTCCCTGAGGTCAGCACTGATGGGTCTGCTCATGGGTCTGTGAGGGTTGGTTAGATCCATCAAACAAAGGTGAAGATCTGATGATCGAAAATCAGCTGTCATCACAAATCACATGTTCTTCAGATGATAGAGGGTCATGGGCCACAGTTTGGACACCCCTGCAGAAGGGCATGAATCAGGACACAGCATTGGCCACGGGTCTGATGGTTTCTATAGAGAAGGACAACAGACTGGAGATACAGAGGAACATGAGGGTCATACTAACGTGTACCATGAGGGAGAGAAACCATCGAGAAGATACCATCACAGGCTGCAGAGAGAGAGAGAGAGAGAGAGGAGACAGGGTGAGAGAGAGGGCGAGCAAGAAGCTGAGAGAGGAGCCCTGTTCACAGTTCACACCCCTGTGACGCTGCACCTCCACTGTGATGCTGCACCTCCACTGTGATGCTGCACCTCCACTGTGATGCTGCACCTCCACTGCACCTCCACTGTGATGCTTCACCTTCACTGTGAGTGTCGCAGAGACAGCGGAGGGTGATGGGAGGACCAAAGGTCTCAGCAGGAGACAGGAGGACCCTTAGGGTTTCTGTCTGTGGGTGCAGGAGCAGCATCACAGTGTGAATGATCTCATGGAGTCAAGTGATCTCAGCAGGGGGGTGAGGCAGAACTGACCACAGCTTCTGAGGCAATGTGAGAGGTCTACAGGAGTAAAGGGGGTACAAAGGAGTGAGGGAGGTGTAAAGGAGAAAAGAAGGTATCAATGAGAAAGAAGAAAATGAGGGGGTAAAAAGGAGGTTGAAGGAGTAAAGGAGATAAAAAGGGAGATATCAAGGAGTTGAGAAGGCGTAAAGGAGGTATGCAAGTGGTATAAAGCAGTAATGGAGCTTTAAAGATGGTATAAACGCGTAGAGGAGGTATAAAGGAGGAGTAAATGAGGTTGTAGGAGTAATGGAGGTATAAAAGAGGCATGAAGGGGATATAAAGATGGAGTAAGGGAGGTATAAAGGGAGGTATAAAGGGGGTATAAAGGAGGGGTCAGGGCCTGTGTGAACCCCCTGAGCAGAATCAGCGTCAGCTGGTTCTATGCGGCTACGCTCTTAACAGTCAACTTTTGTAACAGCACTGCACTGGTCAATGTCACCTGTCCTTCATTGGCCAATCAAAATCAAGAGGGGTGGGACTTCTGCTGTGCTGAGTCAGCAACAGTGATCAGCCCGGGTTCAAATCCAGCCTGTGGCCAGTTAGCAGACTGTCTTCCCCGACTCTCTCTCACCCCCTTTTCACAAGCCTGTCCACTGTCACTCCCTCTCCTGTCAATAAAGGCACAAAATGCCCCCCCCCAAAAAAAAAAAAAGTCAACAGGAAGATCAACCACACGTTTCACTTGGTTACAACCATCACCTCAGAGACCTCTGAAGTCAGACCTCTGATTGGATGGTGTGTGGGCAGACGGAGCTTACTGGAGTGGAAGGGGCTGCTGGGTCCCTGCGGCGAATCGAACACGCTGCCTATATCTGTTGAGCTGGAGGCGGCGGAGGCTGGGGGCGGAGTCAGTGGTGTGCGGGGGGAGTTGGGGGCAGAAACGGCCCCGCCCTCTGCCTCGCTGTCTGGTATGCGGCTGTAGCTGATCTTCCTGGGTTCGTTCTGCAGCGGCGTCGGGTGTCGCATGGTGCCAGGGCGCGTCGACGAGGGGCGGATCCCGGGAGACTTCAGAGGATACGAGTACTTCTTCACCTGGACACAGGAGAGACTCACTTAGACTCGTGAAGAACATCATCCTTAGATGGCATTAGAATAGGCGTCTTTAACCATTTAGAGTAAATAAAGTGATGAAAGTGATTTAAACTTCAGAGTCAGTCTGGACATCAGCTGATTTTCACTCTGATCTCAGGTGTGCGTGTGTTACCATGGAGACACTCACAAAGCGAGGTAGGGAGCGAGCGTTTCGAGGTTCAATCTCCAAAGATTTGTTGAAGAGGTGATCAGCGAAGTCCTTCTCTGACATGTCCTCCATCGGGTTCAAGTTCTCCAAGAACTTCTGCTCCAAAACAAGAACAAAACATCAGTGCTGACATCACTGTGATGTCACTGTGATATCACGTTCCTGTGATGTCACAGTGACATCACGGGGATCTCACATCATAGCTGGCCTTAAAACTATTAGATGACATCACTGACTAACCCGTATGTCGCCCTCCACGCGTAGGCAGTATGGTTGGTTCTGGTACTGCTGGATCTCGCCTGTGATCTCGGCAACCTTCCTCCTCTTGCTGAAGTTGATCAGGTCTTTGCCGTGGCGGCGCAGGAAGTCGGGGTTTCCCTCCTCAGTCTTAAGGATGTTGGTCAGGTAGATACCTGGGAGACACAGGGGTTAGCTTGGAACCACCATGTTCTTGGCTGTATGACCTGTAAAGGAAGCGGAGCTTACCAAAAAAGGGCACGCAGGGTGGGTTGATAGATCGAAGTTTGGCTAAATACTTCTTGTAGTGGTCCTCACTCAGCTCATGAGCTTCCTCCAAGATTCGCCGCTGACGACTCGGGATTTGCTGAAACACCGACAGAGATTAATAACACGACCTGGAGGTGATGATGTCACATGTGATGATGTCACAGGCGTTACCTCAAAGGTGTGGTCCAGTCTGTAGACCGGGGATGAGTTCATGGCACTGACCACCTCCAGCACGCCGTTGAAGTTGTTCAGCTCCTGAAACACCTGGAGGATCTCGATGATCCGAGAAACCACAGCGACGCGCTCCTCAAGGTTCTCCGTCTCTACTATACACCTGCACACACACACATTATGAGTTACTACCCCACAGAAACAGCCAAACGCCATGATGGGTCAATGTCCTGTGTTAGAGCTCAGTGCTGTGTTCAGCAGCTGCTGGCATCTCAGTCCACCCTGTAAAACTTCACCAGGACACTAGGGGGCAGTGTGTTTGTTTCTCTGCTTTCTAAGTGTTAACTGAAACAGCGTGTGATGTCAGGGTATAGAGCTGATGAATGATGATTGCATTGACATCACTGGACCAGAGACAGGACATCAGAGCAGATGGAGTGTACGGCTGCTGGATCAGCTCAGGTAGTTCATTGTTAAATGGAAACACCTGAATACAGATGTAATTCATTTTGATCACAGTAACGTCAGAGTGATGTCACAATGTGATGTCAGAGTGATGTCATACTTCTCCAGCCACAGTGTGAGGTTGGTGGTGTGTCTGATCATCCTGAGCAGGTTTGGAGAGTGAAGCTCTTTGTCCTCTTTGGTCCAAACACTGCCCACCAGCTCAGAGGGCTGCACCGCTCTGAAGGAGGCAAAAGGGCAAGAGAACGACATCAGCACATGATCAATGTATCTTCACTGCAGTTAAGTGTTGGTGTAGATGAGGTGCAAATCTAATATTTATCTTGTGTAGTTAAAGTGCTAATCTGAAGCTTATCTGGTGTAGTTTAGGTGTTAATCTGATGTATTATTGATGTTATTCTGTTATGGTTTAGGTGTTAGTCTGGTATAGTTTAGGTGATCATATGGTGTAGTTTAGGTGTTAATCTAATGTAGGTTTTGTGTAAAATTTATGTTAATCTGGTGTAGTTTAGGTGAAGTTTTGGCGCAGTTACCTGTACAGGTCGGACTCAAGCAGTGTCAGTTGGCGAGCTATCTCCATTGGGTGCAGCGTCATCAGCTCAAACTGGTCGATGTTTCCTGGTTTGACAATGTGCCACTCGATGGGTGGGGGTAAGTTCTGGAAAGTGATGGAATGACTGGGCACGCTCACCTGGACCTGCTTCTTCCTCTGAATGATTTTTGTGATTGACTCCACCCACTTTCTCATCGCCTTACCTGGACAGGTTACATATCAGTTGATATCAGATGATAAATTTCAATTTTTCTGAAGTGTCATTAAGAAAATTATCGGCAAATCAAACGGGCAAACAAATGGTTTCAGTATATTGATATTGATAGTCTAGACTTATGACAGGAAACAGCTGATCGTACAGCTGATCAGCTGGGGCTGATGGGTAATCAGATGGCATGTACCTCTGACAGAGGCGATGAAGTCCTCGAGCTGTCCCAGCAGGTGAGCGTCCCTCTCAAAGTCATAGAAGTGATGCTCCACCCAATGACGACACACATTCAGCACTCTGCAGGAGGGGCGGAGTTATCAAAGGTCATGTGACCAAACTGCAGCTGATGTCATTAGGGTCAATCCAGGTTTAGACCTTAACTCAAGGTAAACATCAATAGTGTGCTGTGTTCTCAGGTTATGATCTGATGATATCACTCATTTGTTTTTCAAGTTTATTTACAAGTTAATTTAGGGGGCGTGGCTTCCTGTCAGGACATGTAAGGCGTGCTCATGGTTATACATGTGTAATGTGAAGGTGTGCGGCCATGATCCGCTATAGGGGTTGGAGATAGCCTTCAGAGGCATGTAGGGTGGACATAGTTAGCCATGTAATCTGTAGTGGGTGTGGTCACATGTAGTGGGCGTGGTTACCTCAGCTGTACAGGTTGAACGAACTCTTTCCTGAATCGTTTGAGCTCAGCGCTCAGCGGCTGCTCCCCGTCCATCGTCTCTGCCTCACTTGGCCGCGGTTCTGGGATCTCAAACCTGCACGACATCACAACCAAAGGTCACACTATGGGTCACGCTAAGGGTCACGCTAAGGGTGGTGCTAAGGGTCACCTGGGCCAGGTCAGTTCACAGGATGTGGTCAGTGTAGCGATTCAGAGGAAAATCTTTAAAACACTCTGATATCAATTAACATGACCGCTTACATGAAAAAGAAACAAAGAAGAAAACAAAACAAACTAAAAACAAACACATAAGAAAATAAACAAACAACTTAAGAAAACCCAAATAAATAAACAAACAACAAAATAAAAAAACCAAACAAAAACAAATAAAAGAAAAAATCCAAACAAAACCAAACAAGTAGACAAAGTCAATCAAACACAAAAGAAAACAAATTAACAAACAAAACCAAACAGTTAAACAAAACAAACGCAACAAATCCAAACAATTGAACAAATGAAAACCAAACAAAAAATAATAAACAAAACCAAATGAATTAAAAAAAATCAAAACAGAAAACAAACAAATTATAAAACAAAACAAACTGACAAGAAAACAAATAAAAACTAAAACAACCCAACCAAGACACAAATAAGAAATCAAACAAAGATAAATAAACAAATAAACGAAGCAAACAAGAAAAAAAATACGCAAACAAAAAACAAAAAGACAAATAAGAAAACAAACAAAGCTACTTCAGAACCTGAAACTACAAACATCACTGATAAAACCATCTGACTGAGATACACCTGCACAGGTGAACACGACAAAGTAAAGCTCCCTGCTTGGTACCTTGGCTGTGTTGACAAATGACATTGTGACCAGTTAAGAGTACTCAGATTACTCTTTGTTTTCAGAGTAAAGCCGTGGGTTTGACCTGCGATCCAAGTAATCCACTATTAGTTACTGTTTGATTAGAGAGGATAGCCCATCTCCATGGTGATGGATTTAGGATGTTCACATTTATATTTGATTGATGGTCGTGCCGTGCCCTGATTGGTTAGTATGCTGTGCTGTGATGTGATTGGTCAGTGTGCTGTGCTGTGCCCTGACTGGTCAGTGTGAATAGCTCTGATTGGTGGGTGTTTCCAGGTGAGCTCACCTCTCAATGAGCAGGTCCAGCAGCTCCTGAGGTTTACAAAAGGACCTGAAGGTGGTCAGAAAGGTTCTCACAAAGTTTGGATCTGAAAACAGGAGACAGATCAGTAAGCACCATGTTTTTCTAAGGACTGATGAATGATCACAACAGCATCATAGTGATAAACACACTGATATGGTTACAGGGCAGATTTAATGATGCAGATTACTATTTGTTACCATGAAAACAAAAATTAAAGCCCAACAGCCTTTAGGAATTATTTTTTTAAATGATGCAATCAGCAGAGCTGATCTCCACCCCGACAACATTAAACAAACATTCATATTTATTGACATTATTCTACATCCCATTTACCAGGTAACACTAAGTGCTAGATGCTAATTAATTCTGTTTTTTACTGTTATCATGTTTGTTACTGATAAATAATAATGATTAATATTAATCCATCTGGTCTAACTTGACTCTATACTGATGAGGGTTAACTCTTGTTAGTATTTCTACTGAACTTTGAATGGACAAGAACATTTCCACATCACAGTCTGTTTCACATAACGTAAAAACATTAACAGTAATAAAAAAAAACTAATATTGATGATAATGATAATAACAAACACAAAAAAATAACTTCATACATCAGCATGTGTAGGAAGTAAGAGTAAAATAGCACATACACATTTATACCAACATATTCACACATCTGCATGTGTTAAGTGCACACATTTACATGACCACATAAAAATATACTTATATTTTCTTAGTGAACATGCACCATAATTATTCAAATTATATCCCCATAAGGACAGCATACATTAGGGCTGCTTGATTATTGAAAAAATATTAAATCAGTTATTTTGCCTTATATTGATATCATGCTTATGAAGCATGATCTTACAACATCCCTGCAGGAATATAAAATGAGCAAAAATAAATCTTATTGCAGAGAGATGAAGCTGCAGCAGTTCAGTAAATTTAGCAAATTACTTTGAATTGTCCTAAAAACTTTTTTATATCAGTCAATAATTTATATAATTGGACTGAAAGTTTAGGAGCACTGTGATCAACTAAATCATAATTAAAATAGAAATAAACATATTTGATCACTTTTTATTTAACAGGTTGTAAAATGAATGATAAACAGTGTTTGTCACTGTTTTCACAAATCCTGCTTTAGTTTAACAAACTCATTAAAAACATACAGGGACAAGAACCAGCAGGCAAAGACAGACAGGAGGGTAAAGAGAGAGATATCTAATAAACATCATCGTCACGATAATTTCACATCCCTTAACAGCGTGATCATCACCTTTGTGATTTAAAACTCCTGTTTGTTATGAAGAGTCACAGGAGTCTCATCAGTAACTGTACAGCTGGTCTGGGAGCACTTTCATAATAAAAGCATGTCTGGGCTTTTACTCTGAAATACATCGGGGAAGTCTTTACAGTGAACCACAGTCACACCTCGTCCATGACCAACGCTGAACGGTCATCAGATATGAGAGAGCTCATTCAGCTCAGCAGAGACAGCGTGCATGAGTCTGTTCCACGATGGTGAGAGGCCGAAATCATAACTGAAAGTCAATTAATCGTCCAATTCAGGCTCTTGCTTTAGTACCAACATATTTTCAACAGTCTCCTCATTTTGCCAGGCTGCAGAGCATACGATACAGGGACGGTCTGTTTGAAAACTATAGTTAAATAAATGGATGCCTCATGTCCCAGACCTTAGACCTCCAGAACTTCAGACTGGACATCTACGGAGTCTCTCCTCCAGTGTATGTGACACAGATGCAAATATTTACTAAAACTTTTTCTGGTAACTTGTAGTCATTAACTAGCCTCAATAGCAATTCAGATTCCTGGATGAAGGTTAATCATTTATGTTTGTGGTGTTGATAAATAATTGATAACAATAATTTTACAGGCCTTCCCTGTATCTATAATTAAGATGGATGATTACTGTTGTTTGTTTTATTGATAAATAGTTGACATGAACTCAGTGGGCCAAATGTGCTGAAAATAAAAAAACTTGAGTGATAAATGGAGGAAAAGATCAAATATCCTGACTTCTTCACTTCTCCATTGTCCAATCCTCTCCTCCACTGCAACGTTTGTTTGTTACCTCAACCAGGGAGGTTATGTTAAATTTGGCCTGTTTGTTTGGTTGTTTTTGAGCAAAGATTACACAAAAACTACTGGACGGACTTTGCTGAAATTTTCAGGAGATATTGGTAATGGTCCAACTTAAAAAAAAAGAGTAGATTTTGGTGGTGATCCAGATAACCTCCATTAGCAAACAATCGTTTTTGCTCAATAACTGTCTAACTAATAATATCAACATGATTCTGAGTGCTAGGTGTGGGTTTTCAGGGTCATGAATCATATTATGATGGTAACGTTATCATAGAACTATTGCTTATAGATGTAACAGACATATGTGAGCTACCTTGGTGGAGGTTTGCGCTCTCTGAGTGCTTTCTAGGTTGTTTTATTGGTTGTTGTTTTAGAAATAAAGCTTAGTCTGTATTTACTGTGTGCATCCTGGGGTGTGTTGGGCCACAGAGGATCCACAGACTGAATTCTTCTCTGGACGTGGTGTGAAGCATTTAAATGGGACAGCCTACGATGCGCCCATGTGACATATGCAGCCGACTCACCCTATTGGCTGCAGGACCTAACACGTGACCTACTTCTGGTTAACTGAAGTCATTACTTATTGATACACCTGGGTGACATCATCACTCACCTGCGTACATGTGGAAGGTGAGCCTCTCGATCAGCTTCAGGACCGTCCCGGCTTTTATGATGGGGATGCCGGACTTTGATTGGACGTTCTCTTCGAACACGACATTCTCCTCGGAGTCGGGCTCAGCGAAGCGGTAAAGTTCTGCTCCTGGCAGTCTCATCTGCTCCTCCTTCTCCTCCTGCAGCATGGCAGAGTCCAGCATACGCTCCAGCGTGCTGCGATACTGCAGCGAGATCAGCGCCGCCATCCAGCCGTTCTTCTCTTCGGCAGACTTGGCGGCAAACACCACGCTGTTCCCGTCCTTCAGGATGATCTCAAAGGCGTGTCTGTACTCCCCCTCCTTATCGTCTTTGTCATTGATTTGGACTTTACGCATAAAGAACTTTTCTTTGAGACGGTACTCTGCGGTGGAGCCCGCACCGGGCAGCCGTGGCGGTCCATGGTTTGACTTACAGCAGATCATGAGTCCATCAAACAGGAAGATGTGGCGCTCGTGTTTGGCCCCGACCCGGGTCAGGGTCCCCTCCATGATGAACTCGTTGCAGCACTGGCCAATGTCCTTCCCCTCCCAGCCGTCGATGTTCTTCTGAATCTCGTTCATCTTCTTAATGGCGAGGTGCTTCCCCTTCATCTGATGGCTGTAGAAGCGACACGCCGACTCACTGCACACCACAGAAGAAGAAGAGGAGGAAGAAAGAAGAAACATTCAGTCCAGTCTGAGGATGGAGGGAGGTTTGATATCATACATGTTAGTGTTTCAGCTAATGTTAATTTGATTAGAGGAACAGTTCACCACAAATACCCAAACATCCTGGAGCTTTAATGGTCAAACGGCGAGAAACCTTCAAACAGGAAGTACATCAGAATACTTAGAAGGTCTGGTTCCGGTCTTCAGGACCACCAACGAGTTTGAGTTTTGATCATTTTGACAGAGATATAAACATAAAGATAACCAAATAGTCTGATACGTAAAAGCAGAGGTGGTCAAAGTTGATCCTGTTTTATACTCCGTTTATGAGACAGTAAATCTGCAGATCAGACATCTTAGATCAGGCATTTCAGGGTGACTCCCAGCGAGGTTAGGGGGGATGATTTTCTTAATGACAAAAGTTTTATCAGCACCAGCAACTAATAATCAGATCAGAGAAAAACAATCAGATTAATCAGGAAATAAAATGATCAATCGCTGCTTTTGCACCATCTACTTCCTGTTTACTCCGTTTGCAGGGTGAACTGTTCCTTTGACCAATAAGCAGCAGGGTGAGTTCTGATTGGACAACGCTTTTGAGGTCTGTACAAACCAGCAGAGCTGCAGGAAGTGAGGTCACAGCAGGAAGACCGCCGACCTCAGCTCAGACACGCCCACTAACTGTCACACAGAAACGTAGTGATGTCATCATCATCATCATCGACTTGACATCATCACTCTGAAATCATTGTCCTTATTGTAGCAATACTTTTTCATGACATCATGATCAACCCTATGACACCATTCTGACATCATGATCAGTGATATGACATCATTCTGACATCATGATCAATACTATGACATCATTCTGACATCATCATCAGTGATATGACATCATTCTGACATCATGATCAATACTATGACATCATTCTGACATCATGATCAGTGATATGACATCATTCTGACATCATGATCAATACTATGACATCATTCTGTGATATGACATCATTCTGACATCATGATCAATACTATGACATCATGATCAGTGATATGACATCATTCTGACATCATGATCAATACTATGACATCATTCTGTGATATGACATCATTCTGACATCATGATCAATACTATGACATCATGATCAGTGATATGACATCATTCTGACATCATGATCAATACTATGACATCATTCTGTGATATGACATCATTCTGACATCATGATCAATACTATGACATCATGATCAGTGATATGACATCATTCTGACATCATGATCAGTGATATGACATCATTCTGACATCATGATCAATACTATGACATCATTCTGACATAATGGTCAAGACACTCCAGAGTAAACATGATTCAGGATCCCGGTTATGGATAAATGCCTGAAATAAGGTTTGTGGGGAACACACACAGGTGAGATTTTGAATGTTTAATGGCAAATAATAAGTTACCCGTCTTTTTAATCTTAAACCGTTGACGTCTGTTTTAAAGGATGGTTCTTATCTAACTGCAAACATGGTCTACAGACATGGCCAAGGACCCAACTGGAAGCATTTCTGTTTTTTAAAAATCACCTATTCATACACTAACCTGAAAAGACATCATTTGACAAAAATTCTCATTTATAAATTAATTTTAACCAATCTGATTGCAGTTCAATTACATGCTCATGTCATTTCAAAATATGAAAAAACTAATTCTCAAAAAATTAAAAACAGAAAAAACGGAATATGGGAAAAAATAACACAGATTTTATAGGGCCCTAATTCTGTACAAGTGACAACAGCATGGCTGACACTGTAAGAGTTACAACAGCGTAGCTGATATCCTGTACAAATAACAACAACATGGCTGACATTCAGTGTGAGTTATGACAGCATGGCCAACATTCAGAACTAATAACAACAGCATGGCTGACATTCAGTACAAGTGACAACAACATAGCTGAATTTTATGTGTGAGTTACAACTGCATGGCTTTACATTGACAGAGTGCTGGTACTAGGCTGACTAGGCCTGCACTCAGTCCGGATCTGACTCTCAGTGGCACATTCAAAAGTGTAAGTTAAGATTTATTCTGATTTTACCTGGCACAAAAACAGAGTTAGATGAATGTTTGCTTCTCCAGGACTGTGATGGAGCATGAGAAAATGAAGATCTGAGGTAGACATGTAGGTTGTAGGAACCTGTATCACATGTACGTAGGAGACACAGAGGTATACATGCTTCTGCCCAGACTGTTTTTTAAATCTATTTAAAAGACTCAAATTCAAAATGTCTGTATTATTATATTTCTAAAGAGTGCATTAATTGAAGAATTCTAAAGACATTTATTTTGGGTTTGTGATGTATTTAGTTGAACAGAATGAACTGATCTGAAGAACTTTTAACACAGCATACTACCTCAGGTTTTAGACAATGTCCCAACTCTTTTGGAAAAGACCTGTGATGTTTGTGAAAGGAGCTGCAGGTTCAAGGGGATAAAAAGGCGTACTTTTCCTTTAAGAGGCAGCTGAGAGCAGATTATCAGTTTAATATAAACCCCTGAGGTATGTGAACACACCGTTTCACAACAACACACACACACACACACACACCCACACACACACACACACAAAGACAGGAGTCACCTACGTCTTCATATCAACCTGCCAATCATCCAGTCTCCGCCGCCACGTCTCCTGCCTCCTCTTCTTATTCTTCTTCTTTGTTGGTGCTCACGGAGTTCAATATTAAACTTTATTGAAATGTCCGACGCACAACTTTACCTCCCTCTCTTCTTTTCTCACAAACGCAGAACAATAAGCAGCCCAGAGGCTCCGCCCACAACTTGACATCACTTCCCTCCACCAGCACGGCTCTGACCCCCCCTTCAATGTAACCCCCGCCCTCTCAGGTCTATTTCTGACCAGAGGGAAACAGAGGATGGGAGGAGTCGCCCAGACTGAGAGTGTTATTGTTGCTGTGAGGGCCCACACACACATAAATACACATATATATATACACACACACACACACATGCTCATTTACATATATACACTTATATATACTGCATATATGTTTACAAGTGATTAAACTGGCGTAGAAGCTGCCCTGCTAACCATATAATTGTGTTACTTAATTGTTATGAGGTCATCTGCAGCTCTGACTGATGTTCAGGTATGAAACACAGACATCTGCGCCATCATGACCACAAGTGAAGCCAACACCATCACACTGAACACCACCTCACAGGTGAAACTACACCGACACTAAAGGCTAAACATGCATTTATCAGTGGAAGAAAAACAAGAGTTTCTGCCTCTAAGTCCTACAAACAGTAATTTACAAATTTGGAGGCAGCGATAAACTCAACGGCCACATTAATGGATCACCTTGCTAGTCCCAAGTTGGGACTCCCTTTCACCTTAACCATCCCTGCAGGTGCACAGGTGTATAGAAACATCTCTGCAGGTGTACAGGTGTATATAATCATCTCTGCAGGTGTACAGGTGTAAATAAACATCTCTGCAGGTGTACAGGTGTAAATAAACATCTCTGAAGGTGTAGCAGTGTATATAATCATCTCTGCAGGTGTACAGGTGTATATAAACATCTCTGCAGATGTAGCGGTGTATATAAATGTCTCTGCAGGTGTACATGTGTATAGAAAAATCTCTGCAGGTGTACAGGTGTATAGAAACATCTCTGCAGGTGTACAGGTGTATATAAAGGTGGCTGTGAAGGTATAGAAGTGCTGAGTTTACCTTAGCCTCCTCTTGGCCAGGTTCCTGGAGCAGATCCTCTCCATGCTGCTCTGCAGGTTGAGCAGGGCGGTGATGGCCTGCTTCAGACACTCTTTATCCTCCTCATCCTCACTCTTCTCCTCCAGTTGCTATAGAAACAGAACAGGGGGTCTGATGAGTCTGATGGACTAAAAAGACCACATCAGCCAGAGAACCTACACTAAAACTGACCAGATGTCCCACTTTGATATTCCAGTTGTTCCAGTGGGCACCTTTGTTCTTTTGGCCTCCTAGAGCTCCAGTCCATTTCAGGAGAAGGTTCTGGGGCCGTCTCTTCCTCAGCAACATGAGGGAAAGGAGCCAGCTGATCTGCTCCAGTCAGGAGAACCAACTCAGACATTCAAGCCATCCCTGAGGACACTTCAGACTCTGCTAAAACATCTTTGCAGACCCAGAGACGATTTAAAGTCAAGACAAAGGAGGTTTAAGTTCTCCATCTGTGCCTCGTGCAGAGTTCAGGCTGCAGCTCCACAGCTCCACACCAGAGTTAATTTTGACAGCACTTTGCAATTCAGTTTTAGTTATAGCCTTTTGCCTAAAATATATTTTACTTTTAGTCATAATTTAGTCATCTAAATTGCTTTAATTCTAGTCTACTTATAGTTGATGAAATTTCACAACATTTTAGTCGATGAAATCTACTGTAAAATTAGTCGACCAAAATATGAAGTTTAAAGGATAAGGTATTTTTTATGTTTTCATTCAATCCAACTTATCCCACCACCACCAAGCTAAGGCAGTTGTAACTGGATGTCCCTCTGAACTCATCCAACCTTTACACACAACCAAAGTAGCTGTGATTGGATATATTCCTAACTTGTCCCTACTTTCTACATGAGCAAATTAGGTCTGATTGGATTAAGTCTCTGTCAAACATTGTAGTTTGTTGATGAAAATGTCAGTTAATTTAGTTTGAGTTTTTGTCCATGTGCACTTGTTTTTATTAGTTACTGTCTAGTTTTTGTCAGGGAAAAAGGCTGTTGACGAAAACTATGACAAAAGTAATTAGTCAACAAAATTAACAATGCACTGGACAAACCGTTGCCCAGTCAGCCTTCCTGGCAAGCTCTCCCTTTCTTCCTCCTGATCTGACCTGAACAGTTTCCCTTGACAACATCAAGGAGCCCCATTCATCCATTCCAGCAAAGAGACAGAGCTATTCCATAACAGAAACATGCAACCACAAAGCAGGCGGTAAAGGTGTGGTGCAGGTGTGATACAGTCCGGTATAGGTCTGGAACAGTCTAATGCAGGTGTAGTACAGGTGTGCAACAGATATGGTAGAGGCCAGTATAGGTGTGGTACAGCTGTGATCATCACCATTCATGTTTTTAACTCTCACCTTGAGGATCTCGAACAGGTGAAGGCAGTGGTAAACAGGTGTGAGCAGCAATCTGGGCAGGACATACTGGACTGCCTCTTTGAATCCTTCGCAGATGGACTGAAGACACAGAGGTTACCACGGTTACCCTGACGTCACTGCACCATTTCTTCCACTGTTACTCGTTTACTAAGGTAAATGGTGAGTGATGACCGAGACTCACCTGAAGGTGGAAGGCAGCCCCTGGTTTGGACACCTGACTCAGGAAATGTTCATGGAAACCAGAGCGTAGGATGTCCTGAGTATATGCCTCATAGGGGTCAAAGGCCAGCTCCTGCCAATCAATACATCAGTCTATCAACCATAGATCAGTGAGCTAAGGATATGGGTGGACAGGTAAACAGACAGGTAAACACTAACCTCAGCCAGGTCCTCGAAGCAGCTCCCAACCAGAGGATGAGGACTTCCGTCATCAGTCATCTCCACCGTGTCCTCGATCAACCCCAACAACTTCACCGTCACCTCATGGATATCAACAATGCGACTGAAGATACTGTCCACATCCTGACAAATCAGATAGCAGCGGTTACAAACACCAGCCAATCATTGATGGGAGATAATGAACAATCAGTTGGTGCTTCTCCACGATCAACACTTTAGTAATAATGGCTCAACGTTACTCTACCCATTTCCCTTAACACAGGCAAGTGTTCCGGTGAAGGCAAACTTTTTACAAACAACAATGGCGAGCGGACGCACAAAGACGCAGGGTTTTCTTATCTGGACAACAAATCTGTTTGGATATTTTTGTCAGGATAACAAACTGAGCACAGTTAGGAGCACACATGTTGCTCAGTAGTCGGCCATATCTGATGTTGTTGTTGCTCCCAGGTGCGTGTGCAACCTTTATCTGGACGAGTACTGCATATGCGCCGCCCGTCACTGTTTTCCCTGACAACGCTGATTCCTGTTTATACAAAGATGACAAGGGAAACATTTTCAAAACTTTTCATTCTGGACCCTGATTTCAAAAGTTTGCAAATTCAGGCACCCTGGGCATCATACTCGTGTAAACGGAAGGCGCAAACGCAACGAAAACTCTCA
Organism: Cetoscarus ocellatus; assembly: GCA_037902135.1. Taxonomy (NCBI): domain Eukaryota; kingdom Metazoa; phylum Chordata; class Actinopteri; order Labriformes; family Labridae; genus Cetoscarus; species Cetoscarus ocellatus. Next base: position 489,183 of record JBAMNC010001274.1, on the reverse strand, counting down.
GTTTCCGTCATTTTCCCCATAGTCTGGACTGAACTAAGAGACTGGGACCACATCAGGGGAGAAGAGCTGAGCCAAAATCTCACCCAGGCAGCAATCACACATCAACCAATCACAGACAGAAGATACCACATCCAGACCAATCAGAGGGCATGTCCTGTCGTGGTCATGATACGTACGTGATGCGAGTAGAGCATGGGGCTGGAGGTGAACGGCTCTCGAAACACCTTGATGAGCAGGTTGAGCTGTCTCAGGTACGTCCAACCGTCTGACATGAAGCTTCTCACCAGCTCATAATAACTCTGCTCCTCATTGGCTGACGGCTCCTCGTCCATAAGGGGGAACCCACTGATGTCCTCCTCGTCCTGGTGGAACATGTCCATCAGCACCTGGACCAGGTGAAACGCAGGCCGAGAAGAAAAGTGAGGAACATGGAGGAGACAGCACGGTGCTAATTGCCACAGTGATGTTGTGTTACATGGACAGTGTCATGAACCTTTCTGCTTTTTTCTCAACTCAACTGAAACTTAAAAACTAATTTAAAATAAAGTAACAAAAAAGTCATAGGTACACCAAACAGCTGTATGTGGTTATCAGATAAACTAAACACCTATAAGTACACACACACACACACGTCAACACAACAAACCAGTTTGAGAAGAGACACAATGAAGCAGAAGGCTTATCTAGGCATGTGCTGTGCAGTAGTTGTGCAGTTGTGTAGTTATTGTGTTGCTGTTGTATATTTGTTATGTAATTGTTGTGTTGCTGTTGTGTGACAGTTCTATAATTATTGTGTAGTAGTTGTGTAGTTGCTGTGCACCTTGTCAGCACACATGGCCACAGTGATGTTTAAAGTCGTGTTGTGTAGTAGTGATGTAGCAGTTGTGAAGTCATTAAGATGATGTTGTGTAGTTGCGTTGCACCTTGTCAGCACACATGGCCACGGTGATGTCCTGCTGGGAGATCTCGTAGTGGCGGATGTTCCTGACGTAGTTCCCAGCGAGCTTCAGGATGTCTGCAGAGATGTACTCCAGCACAGCGACCATGTAGACAGACACCTGATGGTCGATCTTATACCCAAGCACCTCCTGCAAGGCATCATGGGAAATGTAGTTAGCATCTGCTGATGCATGTGTGTATGATGGTGAGGGTGGTGACTGAGACCGGTTTACCTTCAGGAGTGGGTGGATCTTGTCCACAGGTAAAGCCAGAGGGTTCCTCCTCTTCCTCTTCTCGATGGCAGCCTGAGCATCAGCAATCGCCCACTTATCGATCGGGTGAGGGAAACTTTTCTGGACCCGCTCCTGTAACAACAACCCAGGTCAAAGAACTGAACTGAACACCTGGAATAACACCTGGTCTAATGTGGGCTGCAGTCCTAGACGATCCCCTCACTGTCTTCTGTTTTTTAAGATTTAGCAGCAGAGGCAGCAGGCCAAGAACTTAAACCAAAACCATCTTTACCGCAGGGCTTCCAGCTCTGTCTGGGAATTTCCAATCATGATGGCAAACCAAAAGTCCTCCAGAGCAGCGACCCAGATGATCCTGATAAGGATGGATGAGGGGCAGCAGCTTCACTAACCTCATCTCCAGGCCTGAGCCCAGGCTTAGACTCAAGGTAGGTCAAAGGTCAAAGCTGTATCTTCAGGGTCGGCCCCTCTGGACCACGACTGCAAAGTACATCTCCTGCATCACTGCTTATGCAGAGGGGAGATCTAGGTCCTCCTACAGGAGTTCAGGTCCAGAGTCAAAGCTGTGCATTATTATGAGCTCCACCTTCATGTATGACCCACCTTCCCCACAGGAGGACTGAACATCCTAAAACAGGTCTGTGCTGCAAGGACTGTGACCTTAGATTAACAGCTCTGCCTGCTGCCCATCCTGCCAGACATCGACTAAAGTGGACTAATGTGGACCAAACAGCTGGACTAATTTGGACCTAACAGTTGGGCTAATGTGGATCAAACAGCTGGACTAATGTGGACCTAAGCTTGTTTAATCTGGATGGCGTGTCTTGTTGATCACACTAAGGGACTCAACCAATCTGCTTAGACTGGACAGTTTTTGTTCGGTATCACTGCACTGACGTCAGTGTGGGTCTACCTTACAGGTTCAAGGTCACATGAAGAGGTTCTGCTGAGCTCCGCCCCCTGCACTGCTTACTTATTATCTTCAATTAAGGATGTTTTTATAGACTGAAATCCACTTGATGAACTTGCCTTTTTTGAAAACATTTTTTAATGTTTAAACAATAAAATAAAATCTGTGAGTAAAAGGCCCAAACTTCCCACGGCATGCTGGAGGGACTCCCAGAATGCTTAGCTGGCAGTTCAGGGCTCCATTTTGTCTCTGGACCAGTTTTTCTGCCTCAGTGTGTAGAAACATATCAGAAAACACAGACAACGTGTTCTGATGATGCTGACAGGGGTTTATGAGGGTCAGTTTCTAGTCTTTGTGCTTCGTAGGCTCAAATGGGCAGAGTCAGAACTATCCTTGGTAACACTGGGCGACATGGGGTACATCCTGGACTGATCATCAGCCAATCACAGGGCTGATAAGTAGTCAGATAACCATTCATGCTCACACTTAAAGGCAATTAAAGTCACCAAATAGCCTAACCATGTGTTTAGTCTGTGGGAGGAAACTGTGCACCTGGATAAACCCACATGTGCACAAGGAGAACATGTAAACACCACAGAGAGGACCTGACTGACTCAGGAAGTCAAACCAGCAACCTTCTAACTGTGAGACACAAGCACTACATGCAACCCGCAATAAGTCACTTTGACAGGATAACTTCAGCTTAGGTGACCTGTCTATGTAGGGATGGGCACTGAGGTCATATCTCCTGGAGCTGGTATGAGTGCAAACAAAACCTCACAAGAAGTGCCCTAAAAAATCCACGATTCCATGATCGTGGACGGAGTCATGGAATTGGACATTGAAAGTGGAGTCCAATATAAACGCAGAATATCATGGGCATGGACGACATTTTATGTAAAAGCTTTACATAAAATTGAATGTATCTCTGGGGAAAATGCTCCAAGGGGGTCACTATTGTTGGGGACAGTGCACGCCTCACTTTCCCTCCCCCTCCTCCTCCCCTCATTAACAATGTCAACATGTCGAAGTGGCCGCCTGGACACCAGGTAAGTTGGCAAAGAAGCTACGAAACTCCCGGCTAACTCCAAAGTACTAGGCAAAGCAGTTTCAGGGGATCAATGTTCTGCAAATTTTGTCGACAAACTGTTGACTGGACCTGTAAAGATTTGTGTGAGGAGTGAGTGATTATATTTCATTACTTTATACAGAGTCTCAGGGTTAATTTTTCATAAAATACTAAAAAACCGAATTCTCAGAACATTAAAATGGATTTTGTAGGGCCCTACACAAGGGTCACTCTGTCTTAGTTTTAACTGCAGAGACCTTCACAGGTTCACGTTTTACTGGAATGACCTCTTCATTCATGAGAGGAGAGGCAGCGGAGGTGGGCAGAGCTCAGCAGCCTGGATTTGTCCACCTGCTCATCAGCCAGTCAGCTGCTGCCTGCCATCACACAGTGACACCTGTACAGGTGTTTTTAAGGTCAGTCTGGTCATGATGTCATCCCTCTATCCTTTTCTGATTGGCTGTCTGCTGGCAGCTTATGGCAACACTCTCTGATTGGCTGTTAGCTATGTATTTACCTCAGTGTGATCAACTTCCTGTCACATGACCAAAGAGGAATACAACACACATGATTTGAGGGGGTCAGAGGTCAAGGTATAGTGGTCAAAAATCAGGGGGAGGCCAGGAGGATCAAAGTTTGAGGGAGGGGCCCAAGGTTGACATAGGTCAGAGTTCAGAGCTGGGTTAGAGATCTGGGTTGGAATTGAAGTAATAGGGCTGGATTATGGTTTTGGGGGCTGGGTCAAAGGACATAAGGATAGTTTAGAGCTCTAGGGACAAGGTCAAAGGTCTTGGTTCAAGATGAATGTAATGGGCAGGATCAGTGTTGGGGCGGGGCTAGAGGTCTGGGGGCATGGTCAAAGGTCAGGGTCAGAGGTCAGGGGGCGGGGTCAGAGTTTTGGGGGTGGGGTCAGTGTAAAACACCAGCATTGTGTTGTGGTGTTTTATCAGAGCACCTCATTATCTGACTGCAGCCTCCATCAGCTGAAAAAAAAACACAACCAATCACATTTCAGACTGGCAGTGATGTCATCAAACAGCAACAGCTCTGAGGGATCTAATGGTGGATCCTATTTGTCCAGTGATGTTCTGATGGATGTAAAGGTTCTCCTGCCTGGTTCTTCATGTTTACATGGTTCTAATCATTTTAATGGTATTGTTGCTTCTAATGGTTTTACTGGTTGTTACAGTTCTCCTGCCTGGTTCTTCTTTTGATTCTTTAAATGGTTCTTGTGATTCTGATTGTTCTAATAGTTGTAACAGTTCTCCTGCCTGGTTCTTCTTATTTAAATGGTTCTAATAGTGGCAACAGTACTCCTGTCTGGTTCTCCTTGTTTACATGGTTCTAATCATTTTAATGGTGTTATTGGTTCTGATGGTTCTAATAGCTGTAACAGTTCTCCTGCCTGGTTATTCTTATTTAAATGGTTCTAATAGTTGTAACAGTACTCCTGTCTGGTTCTCCTTGTTTAAATAGTTCTAATCATTTTAATGGTGTTATTGGTTCTGATGGTTCTAATGGTTGTAACAGTTCTCCTGCCTGGTTCTTCTTCTGATTATTTGAAATGTTCTTATGGTTTTGATGGTTCTAATGGTTCTATTTTTGGGTTATTCCATTTTCCATTGCACATACTGAGAATATGACTGAAATCCGTCAGACCCTGACAGACCTCACCTTTTGTTTATTAGGTTAGACCAGGCTAACGTAGGCCAGGATACGCTTGTTAATTTATCAGGCTTAATAACAGCCTCCACCACAGCTCTCTATCACTGACAAAAAGGCAAACAGCCAACCACTGCTGAGAATCTGAAGATGCCAATCAGAGCTCAGGGCCTGTGGTCAGGGGTCTGGTTTATAAAGCTGTGATGGATTCACACTGAAAAGTTTGCTGACTGTGGCTTTTAGAGGGAACACCGTCAGACACAACACACTCCTGGCGTTCAGTGCCAGGCCGCACAGATAAATGCCCCTGCATTCTGGAGGTGATTTCACCCACTAAACTCTGGGAAGCAGGCGAGTTTTTGTCAAAAATGAAGCCACAGTTTAGACCACCTCTGCCCTGTCTGCCACGAACACGTTTTACTTCTTCGTTAACATTTCAGCTGGCAGAGATGATACTGATGCACAAGACATGCAGGACAAAGTGAAGGAAACTGATAAGGGATTTGTTAAGCAAAAAGACTTAAGATATCTATATCCCATTACTACATCGTAATTATCATGACTGTCATTAACATTATTGCTATTATCAGTATTGTTCTCATTATTATCAATATTGTTATTAATATTGTTGTTATGATTATTATCATCAATATAATCATTAATTATACTATCTTCACTATTATTGCTATTATCAGTATTATCATTACTATTACTTTTATTAGTTTCATATTATGATTCTTATCATCTCCATTATTATTGGTATTACCTGTAACATTATTATTACTATCATCATTATGATAGTTATTATTATTGTAATCACTATTTTCATTATAAGCACTATAATTACCATTATAAATATTATTATTATATAGCTCCAACCTCAGAGAAAGTACCAAATTGAAACTTCACTTTTTTTTCTATCAATATTATTAGAAATATCATGATAACTATTTTCATTATCATTGATGACATCTAACATTGGTAACCGCTGGGTTAGAGAAGACATTTGTATTAGGCATTAAAATTGACTGCAGGACAAACTGCAGACTTAAATATCAACCATGAGAGAGAGTATTGGCATTGAGGGAGAATTACAATTAGTAACTGGTGTTAATACGGTCATTATTTTGATTATTATTATTATTAATGGCAGTAGTATCATTATCATTATTAATATTTTCTTTGTTATTTTATTATCATTATTATTGTCATTATTAGCTGCACTGATTGAAAGACCTACAGTTTGATCTTGGACCATAGAAAATACCCTCACCTTTCAACAGTTTCTGGACCTCCAGTAATCATCCCCTCCTGTCCCTCAGTGAGACAGTAAAGAGAGGTCCCTGTCTCCGTCCTAAAGGTGTCCACTACACAGACATCAGTACGAGGTCCTGATGGACACAGATGGACTGGTCCCAACAGCACGTTTACACGACTGTGTTCAAATCAAGTCTACACATGATCACCTGGGACCATGAGAAGATCCTGGACCATGACCCTGACACGGCTGTGGTAATGAGAGTGCTCACCTCCACGTCCTGCACACTGCGGGGCTGAGCCTGACACAGCATGCTGAGCAGCAGCAGGATCAGCTCCTCAATGTACTGCAGCGCCTCCTGCTGGGACACCAGGTTGGGGTGCACCTGGTTCAGTACCTGAAACACACGGAGAGACTGTCATCATATTTAATACTTTAAGACTCGTCGTTAGTTCATGTGTAAAGTGATGAAGGAATGAAACCTTTATTGCCTCTGGAGGAATTTGTCTTGCACAGAGAGCAAAAACCATAAACTACAAAGGACATCAACAACCACACAGGACAACATGAAACAGTTAGCTGAGAATAAAAAATAAAAAAATGTCATAAATTAGTAAGTAAAATACATCACTGTAGCACTGCATGACTGGATGTAAGCCAGATCATTGTCAGGATGAGGCAAGTTCATGTTGATATGATGTTATTATCATAATATTAATAATAACATCCCTTCTAATATTTACATGTATATTGTTAATGTTAATAGTGTGAATTCCTTGGCCTTATTTATAGTCTCACTTCTACTTAATTTACTTATTTTCCTTCATAAGGAAGTTGATGTTGCTTAAAGGTTCTGCATGTTGCAACCTGCCTGCTTAATTTTTCATTTTATTTTATTTAAATTTTATGCTCTTATCTATTTTAATGTCTTTATCTGATATTTTCTACTGCTGTACTGAAGTGAATTTCATCTTGGGGATTAATAAAGTATTTCTGATTCTGATTGTGATACTACTTAATAATCTCACCCATGAGCAGTGACACGTCAGCAGGACTGAGTATAAACTTAACAATTTTTTTATTTCTGATTAAAACTTACTATAGTTAAATCAAATCAGTGTGTCAGTTAGCCATTGTATGGTCACCAACCCCTGACCCAGGCCCCTAACCCCAGTTCTGAAACCTGACACCAACAGGCAGCACACAACATCAAACATATGCAGCGAAAGTCGGTGTTCATAATATGATTCATATCCCCACTTTAGTGTCGCATATTAAAAAGTGTATCAACAACATGGATGAAGAATCGGAGAGGAGCACTGAAGCAGCGCCATGACGTGCACGAAGACTACGCCTGAAGACGAAAGCCGCAGAGTTTTAGCTCTGCATCCAGCAGCCGCACGAGACGTCTCTTTGTATGTATGAGCGAGCTGGTGGTGATCCTTTTAGAGCAGATGTTCTAGGAAATTCCATGATGTGCAGTGCAGTAAAACAAAGTCCAGAAGTACATTTGAGTTTGTTATTTCCTTACAATCGGACAAACTTGTCTCACAGCAGCAGCTGTTTTTATGTCCTTCCTAGTTTCCCTTTTCCAGTTTTGCGCCAGTCACATAGAATGATGTTTTAACCCCTTCACACTCACCTCAGTGGATTACCCTGATAATTACCTCCGCCACGGAGGTTATGTTTTTGCCGGCGTTGGTTAGTCTGTCTGTCTGTCTGTCTGTTTGTGTTCAAGATAACTTGAAAAGTTATGGACGGATTTGGATGAAATTTCAGGAAATGTGTGGAATGAGATAAAGAAGAAATGATTAGATTTTGGGACTGATCTGAATCACCGTCCGGATACAGGAATTGTTTAAAGGATTCTTTAACAATGCGAGATAGGACCATTTTCGCCAAAGTGGACTGAAGCTGCTTGGCAGAGGTCTGCGCCCTCTGAGTGCTTTTCTAGTTCTCTGCTGCGTTCACACTCACTCTGACTTTACACAGAGAAAATATTAGGAAATGACCTGGTTTAAGTCAGAGACAACCCCTCTATCTGCGTTCACACATACGTCCTCTTCTTCTAAAATTACTCTGAACACATAACACACCACAGAATGACCAGGTTAGACCATCTTTAGGGCCACCCAATACTTGGGCCTTTGCTGATTTTGGTCAGAAGGGGGTCTGAACAGAAACTCTGGGCTATTATCTCATAGTGTGTCCCCCTCTTTCTTTAGGAGTGATCACACAGACATGCCTCTGGAGGAGGGTCTCCAGCCAAACTGTTGACTTTCTGTGGCACCATGGACATACCGGGTGGTGTTTGGGATCACATTAAGGTTTAAAATTTAACATTTTCCTCTTAAGATGTGGAGTTTCAGTGCTCATTAATGTCACTTTAGGTTAGGGCTGGGCAATATGGCCTATTAATAAAATCCCTGATTTTTTCCAAAAAAAAAAAAAAAACACACCCTCTAAGTGACACAAAAATTACATAAATCAAGTTTTGCGTGTATATTTAAATATAATCCAAAACTAAACTTATAGTTAAAGTGCATGTCATAAAATGCTGATCGTGAAGTTTGAATGTCAGCAGGCTTGTTGACATTAACACTGAAAGATACGCTGTTTTCACAGTATATTAACATGGAGCTCTGATCAAAATAGAATCTCATTCAAAGAACAAATAAAAGCCTCAACATGTGCTTGTGCAAAACCTGACAGAGCTTACCATCATGAAAATTGTAAATTTTCAGTATTTACATTTTCAAACATGGAAACAACTTCTGATTGGAGTAAGTAAAAAAAAAATCTTGATTTTTAATATTTAAAGCCAAACTGTGTAGTTTGTTCTCCCATCTCGTGGTGAAACTGTATTTTGCATTAAAACAAATGGTGCTCTCTAGCGCCTCGCTTTTTCAAAAGTATGTTGCAACCGCTGAACTCTACGGTAGCCGGTATGTGCCTAGAAGCTATGTCAACGTGTTATCCAACACTTGGAGTTTTCTTTCTGGTGAAGAGGTACATTATTTCAAACAAACTGAAAACTGCATGGATCATTAGAGTTAGGCTTTCAAATTTGCTGGAGCATTGACAAACGCATTCGCCGTGCTCCCTCTCTGCTGTTCATAGTTTTTGTAGATCGGAAGGACATGGAAGCCTCTGCAGGACGAAACGTTCTATGTAAATACACATAAGAAATTCTTCGCTCAGGAGGACAAGTCAGATTGTTGGCAGAGGCAATTTGACACAAATGAGGACATATTTATGAATGTAGACATTATTTTTAGCTCATAAATTACTTAAAACGCTACACACTTTCCCTCTAAATTTTTGCACAAAATAATTAGAATTAATCAATTTAATTGACATATTGCCCAACCCTACTTTAGGTCGAAGTTGACACAAATGAGTCAGGGAGCAGATGAGGACACAGGTGAGTGCTGATGCAGTCAGTGCGGACTGCAGTCTTACCTGTGGACATTATGAGCCGCTCTGATTACAGAGAGGACAGTCTGATAGACTTCTAAGCACTCGGAGCTCATTCAGGGGACGGTTCTGGTTTTCTTCTTCAATGGGAAGAACGACATGTAGGCTGTGCTGTGTCTCAAAACAGAGCCTAATCAAAGCGATTTATTAGTGGAAAAGCAAGAGGATGTAGACGAACGAACTAACACTGGTTTTGTGGCTTGTTTTCTTCAATAATTCTTATAATTAACCAGAGAGTTTGGCACCATGTACAGCAATTAGTGTCTGTCTCGAGTTTTTCTGCACAGATGGAGAACTGAGCTGTGACACTGTGGCACATGCTCAGGTTCATGCCATGTACCTCACACAACTCCGCTTTAAAAACACAAACTATCCCTTTAACTGATGCAGAGACAGGAGATCAGGTGTTTCAGGTGAGCCTGAGATCTTATTTACTGTACACACTGAAAAACTGATGAACACACAGAGGTCAACCACCTCCAAACACACCTGCACGTAGAGATGATTACAGCCACAACACCTGCTTCACTGCAGCTACGGCAACTCACAGAGGACACTACGCCACAGAGCATGAGGGCAAACACCAGAGAGAGTTAGAGCTGAGGACCCTGAGATACTGAGATGGCTGACCTGCTGCACCTGTCTGAATTGTTCTACAGACTGATGAAGGTCGGAATTTCCTACTGGGAATTCAGGGGATCCTCACCACCCCCGAGCTGACAATCCAAGATGGCTGCCCCGGGTGTAAACAGTTATTAAGCTCCTGTAATTTTCCATCTATTAGCACTTCTAACTAGTGTTTGTCGCTGTAAATCAGTGGTATACATAGTATCATTCGACGTATATATCTGGAAATGCTGCTATGGTGTTATACACATTCATCATGTGGTATGTGAGAACTACATCGCAGAGCGTGCTAACAACGGCTAATAAATAGCCTGGTAGACTGACCGACTTCGTAACGCTGATATCTCGAATATGACGTCATTGCCAATCCCCTCTTCCCAGTTCAGGTGTAAATGAAGCGCAGCAGTAGCTAGCTATATGCTAACATGAAAGCATCCCAGATGAGAGCCTGCACTCAGTTGTGGAGGTCTTCTCCTCAACTCCATCACCTACGGCAGGTGATTCTCCTGGACCAAGACAACATGGAGGAGGACAGAGAGGACAAAAGGACGAGAGAAACCCAGTCACGTTAGAGCCAGCAGCAGACCAAGCTGATGGTGGTTCAATCAATCATCGATCATCTTCTTCTGCCCTCGTTCACTGTTTTACTCGTTTTTACTCTGCAGTTAAGCGAACATGGCTAACTACAGAACTTCCTTATTTCTCCCTCCAACATAAAAACAGAGGAATTTAGACAGGACGTCAAATAACCTTTGCATTGTGCAAATGACACTAAAACCATAAAACAGTCAAATTTCAAGTTAAGATCTGTGTTCTTAACAGTTAAACTTTACTGGTTTACTCTCACAGAGACATCAACTGACGGTGAGCTCCTGAAAAGGAAAAATTCTGTCTTATCAACAGAAGATCGTTTGACAGCTCTGGGACATTTTGGACACCGTTGGGTCATTTTGGACATGAGCCTAAGCACACTTCTGAATGAACAGCAGGATCACATTGTTACTCTGAAGCCCCTGCAATCTCTGAGTCTGAGTTACAGATCACAGTTTTATTCCACTGGAGAAAAACAAACATAAAACACATTAATTTACATTAATCTGAATTATGGATCAATACACTGATAAGAACTGTTGCTACTGCTCAATCACCTAGGGCCGGTGTGAAGTGTCTCTCTATGTCAGGATCTGGATTACAGTTCTCTAAAGAGGTTAATTTATTCCTAACTCGCCTGTTCTGGTCTGACGGAGATCAGGTCTGAAGGATCAGGGTACGGCTGAGATGGAGACCACCATGGATTCATAGGAAGACCTCAGAAACCAAAGATCTCACATCATTCAAGGCTCCATCCACCGAGCATCCACACTGAAGTCTTAACACCTCACAGGTGTGTGGGTGTGGCCTGTATGCAGGTGAGTGTTTAAACACACTGACCTGCAGGTCTGAGTTTACCCAACACCAATGACCACACAACACACACACATCAATACACACTTTCGGACATAAACACAAACCCACGGATATAAATACACACACATGAACAACACAAACACACAAGGACATAAACACACACACATGAGCGCACACATTGACACGGGCTAGAGGATGATGAGGCCCTGAGTGATGAAGGCTGCAGCACCTGTGTGTGTTTCTCTTTGTGTATTTTTGTGTGTACGTGTGTGAGTGCTGCTTCATGTTCCTGTGTACCTTTTCCAGCGCGGGCACGAGCAGGCCTCTCCATTTGTGCGCGTTCTCGTCGCAGAAGAAGTCGTACTGCAGCGGTGCCGCCTGCATGTCTGCTGCTGCGGCAGCGGCGCGGCACGGCGGCGGGGGGCGTGGGGGCGATCAGCGGGTTACATGAAGGCTGAAAGCGGGGGAGTGAGAGCAGCGGGAGGGGTTGACCTGTAAGATCCACCGGCAGGGAGGGGGGGCTGCTCCTCCAGAACAGCCGCTGTCCCTGAGACCATCCTCTGCCGCGCGGCGGAGCGCTGCCTGCGGACAGATGTTCCGCAGCTAGCCGTCAGCCACCAAAGCTAACCGTTAGCTCACGGCTATCAGCTAACTGACGGTGTCTATCTGTTTACCGGGATGTTAGCATGTTAGCTTTCTGACCGTTATCCGGTCCATGCTAATGTACCGAGAGATGTGACTGTTAGCCTGTTAGCTGCCTGGCTTATATTAGCCGATGTTAGCAGCGTGAGTCCCTCAGCAGCGGCTCACAGTGACGGGCCGACCGGCCACAGACAGTCGACTCACGGTCACGGTTCTCCGGGCTCTCGGTGTGAATAAGCGGGCTGCTCGGTGCTCGCCGCTCCGCTGCTGACATTCTACCGCAGCGCCGCTCCTTCAGCCCCGCCGCCCCGCTCCCTCTTCCCCCTGCTCCCTCTTCCCCCTGCTCCGCTCGGTGTGTCGGGGTCTCGGGCTGCCTCCCCGGGCCTCTATCCCTAAGTGCCCAGCTCTGGCCTCCGTTGGGCGGACGGTCGCGAAGCTGTCGGCCGATATTGGTGCTCGGCTGTCGGTTGTTGTGACTCTCCAGTGTGCCGTATCGTAGGCTGTCCGAGACTGAGCATGTGCAATGGGCAAGCTCTGACGTAAATAGGTGGGGCCTCTGAGTGGGAGTGCGTGATGACTGTGCGTGGCACACTGACACGACGTTTCCCCCTGGCGGCAACAAGCGGCACAACAACTTAGAAACATTATCATGGTTATAATAAGAAGCATGATACTGCTACAACTAATACAACTACTACTAATGATAATAGTAATAATTATAACGATATTGCTAATAAGAATTATAATATTAAGAAGAAGAACAAGAATTATTATTATTTTAATATTATTTAAAAACCTATTATTATCAATATTATCACCACTATGATTTTTATATATAGTATAGTAATGATTATTAATAATACTATTATTATAATTCAAAATAAAAATAGCATTATCATTATATCATTGTTATAAAAATATTATTTAAAATCAAAAATAATAATAGAATTATTTGTAGTAGAAGTAGTTTCTCTTTTATGTTCTGAACTATGGATGAAAATTGGCATTATGCTGAACCCGGCATATTCAAGTTGGTATTGTGTGGACTCTCAAGATATTAAACGTTCATTAATATACGTTTTCCTGTCCAAATAACATGTAAATAACAGTAGTAACAGTACTAATAAAATAATTATTATTGTAACTGCCATTATAATTATTTAAATTAAAACAAAAAAAGCACTTGTATTATCATTAAATTGAGTACACTATTTTTCTTTATAATTAACATAATTATCAAGTTTATAATACATTTGCCTTGAAGTAGTTTTCTGTATAAACTGTAAAATAATTTTCATTATTACAGTCATTCTTATATTACAATTTTGAGTATTATATATTTTATCATTTAAATTATTATCACTATTAGTACTAAAACAATTTATGTAACTGTCATTTTAACAACAATTAATATAAGAAAAATATGATTCTATTATTAACAATATTTTCAATAACAAAATAATTACTAGGGAGAAAAAATCTGGGTTTCTGTTCACTGCCAGCATGACTTGTACTGGGGGTAAATGATTTATATGCTCATTAGGTCCTACTAAATAATTTAACTTAATAATTCTGAGGGGATCAGAATTTGAAATGAATAAATGTTTTTATCTTTTTAAAGATATTTTGGTGGGTCACTTCACAGACAAAGGGTATGGAAATTATGCTTGTATAAAAGAATGATTTGATTGCCAACTGCCTCTCCAAACAAAAGAAATAAAATAGATGGATCAATTGATTGATGGATGGATAGATTTATTGATGGATGGATCAATATTTGCAATCAGATGGATCATATATACACGTCAGATGATGGCCTCATAAATAAAATCACAGAAAAGGTGTGTTTCAGTCTTTAATTTTATTATTAATATTTATTTGTTTATGATATATATGAAACAAATATGGATACTTCTGTAAAACACTGCAGAGAGAAGACGTCAGTCATTGATGTTTATTTACTTTATTTACAGCTGCAGACTGAAGTCATGCTGTGAAGGTCCAGCAGGGGGCAGCACAGGGTTTCAGGTGATACTCCAGGGGTACGACAAGATGTCTTACATTACCGGAGGGTTCATAATTATACTGCATCAGAGGAGTTCTACACCAACCGGTATAATAGGGGTGTCAGAGGGATGTTGGAGGGTTTTGAGGGTAATAAGACGGGTATGGCTGGGGTACGTAGACAGGTACAAAAAAGGGCTATAGGAGGTGTGAAAGAGGGCTTATGGGGGTATAACAGGGGTATTGATAGTTTTATGACAGAGAATCAGGAGGTACAATAAGGTGACAGGGGTTTTAAAAGAGTACCAGTTTTTTATGGGGTATGTTCAGGTTGGGCACCGGCTGACGGTGTTAACAGCATTCTTGTGATTTTTGTCTGTTAGTGGTGTTAAGTTTAAGGGTATCAGAGGGTCAAAGGACTAAAATGTTAGGGTGTACGGCATCACAGGAGGGTATCAGGGCGCTGATTAAAGAATCAGTTAAAATAACGCTGCACAGGAGGGGTACTGAGAAGTGCTGACTGGACAAGCACAGCAGGAGGGATGTCAGGGAGTACAAGAAGAGTGCTGGAGGGTTTGTGAGGGTACTCAGATGGTTATGGTAGGGTATAATGTCGTCATGGAGGTTTTAAGAGTGTCAAGCTTTTCGTTGCGTTTGCACCTTCCATTTACAAGAGAACGGTGCCAAGAGTGCCTGAATCCGCAAACTTTTGAAACCAGGGTCCAGAGTGAAAAGTGTTGAAAACGTTTTCGTATCCATCTCTGTGTAAACAGGAATCAGCATTTTCAGGGGAAACGATGGCGCAGTACTCTTTCAGATAAAAG
Organism: Cetoscarus ocellatus; assembly: GCA_037902135.1. Lineage (NCBI taxonomy): Eukaryota > Metazoa > Chordata > Actinopteri > Labriformes > Labridae > Cetoscarus > Cetoscarus ocellatus. Next base: position 474,113 of record JBAMNC010001274.1, on the reverse strand, counting down.
TTGCGCGCACATCTAGGAACAATAACAGCAGCTACGGCCGACTATCGAGCAACATTGTGTGCTGCTAGCTGTTCTCGGTTTGATATCCAGACAAAAATTTCCAGACAGATTTGTTGTCCAGACCAAAACCTCCCAAGTCTTTGTGCGTCCACTCACCATTGTTGATTGTGAAAAGTTTGTCTTCACCGGAAAGGGTACATGTCTTGTAACACCGCTGTTTCACTACAAACCCACATCACCAACTACTGGCCTGGCATGCACACCATCATGTTTTCGTTCTTGTGGATCCATGTGAACGCACATTGTTTTCACACCGTCACACCGTCTGGAAAAACCTTTCAGCGTCTGGTGACAACGTTGTCGTGTAAACGGGCCCTTAGAGAGTTACGGTTGTAAACAGCATTCTTGTGATTGTTGATCGGTAGTGGTGTTATGGGTTATGGGGGTTCTCATGTCAAAGATTCTCACCGGGACAGAGCAGGAAGTTAAGTGTAGAATAAACTATCATGACATTAAAGGGGGTATAAGGCAGTTCTTGAAGACTTCAGGTGTATCACAGAGTACAGGGGAAGTATTATGGGATATCAAGGGGTACCTGCAGGCATTTATGGGTATACACAGGTTTAAGGGGTTTCCAGTGGGTGTTGTAATGGTACATTAGAAACCTTGACAAACAGTAAGAGAGCTATCGACCACTTGGTCTTATATGGATGCACCTGAGACCATTGGGGCCTATAGAGGGTAAGAAGGGTGCCTAAGAATTAAGGGTCATTGGAAGGTGACTGTCAGGTATCAGAGGGTAGAGAAGTTTGAGATATCAAAGATATCATTGGACACTAGAGAGTTTAAAAAGGGTATATGGGATGACCTGAGCTCACAGGGGTATGGCAAGCAGTTATCTGAGAGGTTTGAGGTTTGGTAGCAGTTGTTACTGAGTGTGGAATAAAGGGGCGTACGAAAGGGAAACTTTCATACACTCTTAAAGAAGAATTATGAAGGTTACCAAATGTTTTTAATTCAAAATTTTTAAGCATTCAGCAAGGGTTGCGGGGGTTATTGGTGATAAATGGGCATAGGTCAGAAAATTGGTACCGTGGACCACATAGGAACGACATCAGAATATCAGTGTTTGTTGAGGTATCAAGGGGGTGGTAGGGGGCACCAATGGGTATTGTGGGTATCATGGAACACAAGAGGGTTAAAGTTCATGAAAGGGTATCATTGGTGTAGGGTGCTGAAGTGGGTAAACAAGGCAATCAGGACTATTTAAGGGAATCAGAGGGAATCAGGGTTGAATTGAAATCTAAGAGGCTGTAGGAGATATTAAAGGGTATTAGAGGTACCAAAGGGTATAAGGGAGTATCATTGAAATTAAGGGGGTATTCAGGGGTAGAGGGGGGTATTAGGGGTACTAGGTGTGGGAGTAACAGTGGATTTTTAGGAATATCATTGGGTATGATGGTAGAACTGGGGTACAAGAAGAAATGAGGGGGTATAAGGAGTAACAGGTTGTAATTTTCAGAGGGATGAGGGTATGGTTGGAAATTAGGGGTACTGAGGGTAGGAATTAGTGGCTATAAGGGGTACAAGAGGAAATCATGAGTATTAGGTTGTTTTAGAGGGTCTTCTTATGGGTCTGAAATGTTCAGAGAGGTGTTGGAGGTATTAGGGTATGGCTGGACAGTCGAGGTATTAGGCAGTATCAGTGCGTAGTGGGTGTATGACGGGGTATTCAGGGCTTTGGGTATATTTGGGGTATCAGTGGGTCACAGTTAATATGGGGTATTGGGGCTATCTGAAGCTATTTGGGGGCATCTGAAATACAGAGGAGGGTCAGAGGGTACAGTCTCAGCCTGCTGCAGTTTGATGATTGAACCATCTCTGATTGAAAATAAATCAAATAAATAACGAAGCACCGAACAGCAGCATCAAGTCAGATACATACACTTCAGTTTACACACCTAGATACACCTGTTTGCACTGGTGAGGAGGACAAGGCAGAGAGCGTGCTTGTCTGATTTAAAGCATCCAATCAGCTTCAACCAGTGTTCTTTGTCCGAGGACGTCCTTATGTGTTGTCCATCAGCTGATTGTCCTTCATGTCATAAGAACATGTCTGTCTGATTTTAAGGCGCCCAATCAGCTCCAGTGGGGGTTCTTCCTTTAAGAGCATGTCTGCCTGTTCTCCATCAGCTGATTGTTCTTTGCTTGAGTAAAGGGACTCCAGATGTTCCTCATGTTCTCAGAGTGGCTCAGCTCGCAGGCCGATGGCTGAATTCAAACATAACACTGATTCATCAAGTAAAAAACGGATAATATACACACCTGGGTGAGAGTGGGCGCTGTGATCAAACCGTCAGCACAAACCGAAACACCTGCAGACCTACACTGAGGGTTTGTTTCCTGTTTTTGGTACTTTCACACTTTAAACCTGGCCACGGATCAGCGCACACTTCACGTCAAAGTCAGATTCATTTTATACAAGTGAATACGAATGTGCGATACTCAGGAACCACACCTGAGTGCACCTGTTGAGGAGGTCCTTGGCACAATTCAAGTCTACTCGAGTACAGCGTGAAGAGGATACAGTTGTGCTGGAGTGCAGGGTATCCGCTCCACAGTCTGTGGGCGGAAATGATCGCTCCTGGTCAGAAAGTGACCGGGTGGATCAGCATCTTCTTATGGACAAAGACGCAGAGCTATGAGTGTGGGTTAGTTGGGCTGACAGTGCATAGTGACAGTAAACCTCTGTTTGGCCCTTAATGAATGTGACAGACAGAACATTCTTCCAATCACCTTCCAGTTATTCTTCTAAGGTTTTGCCCGATCATTTTCTCTGGGTTGTTGTCCAAATGGATCTTCAACATATCCATGGAGATGTGAAACAGTCCATCTACTGGGTCAGGTTATTATCCCCTTCTGTACTACATACTGTTGAATCCTCTCAGCTGCTCTGAAGATGATGAAGTACGAAGATAATGGAGGATGAAGAGGGTCTTTGTTGGCAGAACAGGGACATAAGCAAGTGGTCTCTTCTTCTTCACTCTTCTTTTTGGTGAACTTGTACATCAACTACGTGCAACCCTGCTGTATCTGACTGTGTCCTTGCTCCAGTGTGCCCACACAACAGAATCACTGGTGTGAAAACAGACAGCAGGGGAGAGGTCAGAGGGGGTGTGGTACAGAACATCAACCTGGTGTGAAAACAGTCCTTTACCCTGTGAGTTTAACAGTGCACATCGATTCTCAGGAGACCTATCCTGAACATAAAAAAACTAACGATCCATCGATCAATGGAGATCAATCCAAATCAGACAGAGATCTGCCCTGAACATTTAAACTAATGATTCATCAATGACTTCTTTGCCAATCCTGATGTTTAGCTGAGCCCACAGTTTGATCACCACACTCCTGTTTGTGTTTGACGTCTGAGAGACTGAGACCGCACACTGATACCACTGTGACATCGCCCTAAGATCACTGACATCACTGTGACATCAATCTGAGATCACAGTGACATCACCATGACATCAGGTTGACGTCATTATGACATCCAATGGCATCGCTGTGACATCACACTGAAATCACACTACAATCAATGGCATTACAGTGAAATCAATTTGGAATCACTATGACATCACACTGGCAATATCTGTGACATCACTTTGACATCACAGTAAAATCAGTGACATTACCCTGACATCAATCTGACATCACACTGGCATCACTGTGACATCACAATGGCATCACACTAAAATCAGTGAAATCTTCCTTACATCAATCTGACATCACCGTGACATCAAACTGGCATCACTGTGAAATCAATCTGAGATCACTATGACATCAGTGACATCACGCTGACATCACTGACATCAATCTGAGATCACTCCCATTAATCTGACATCACCTTGACGTTACCCTGACCTTGCCATGACATCATCAAGTTGCCCGGTAACATTAACATTTAGGTATTAACCAGTGATCAAAGGTCTCAGTCTGACTCAGACTCTTCAGGTTATGTGTGTTTTAATGAGTGTGAGTGTGCAGTAACATTCATGCTCTCATCATAATCAGTCAGCAAGGGGGCGCTGTGCTCTCACAAACATTGTTTTAGATTAAAAGTGCAATTCTTTAAACATGGTTTAAGAAGAACTTCACCTGGAGGCCTAAGTCCCGCCTTCAGCTGGAGACTAAAGCCACACCTCCTCTTGGAGGCTGTAGCCCAATTCACAGTGCCTTTACACAAAAGCACCACAACGAGTTTCTGCTATATTTACACTTAGAGACATTCACATTAATTCCATGAGGCCACAATATCTGTGTCAAATCACGCTGCGATACGGCTTGGATGCAAACGGCATGGCACGTACCCCCACATACACACAAAGGCAGAGACGCTCACTCGCAGCGCTTCTGTCTCCCGCTGAGTCTGCGTGCCTCCCTCTCTCCAATATCCCGCCCCTGTTACAACCTACTGGAGAAGGAAGAAAGAGGGGGTCTCTCACTCCCCCCATTCCACCTCCAGGACGTTCACAGTGGAGGCGAAACGTCACAGAGGGGTAAAGATCACGCCTTGAAACAGCAGTATGAATTGGGCTTGTATCTCCACCTCCAGCGGGAAAATGAAGCTGCGCCTCCACATGGTGGCTCAGGCCCCACCTCCAGATAGTCCTGGTTGCCATTCACGAGGTGCAGTCCATGTAATATACATGTCAATGGTTCCCTGGCTCCTCCCCCTCTGTTTGATGACAGCTCAGACAGATGACTCGCGGGCCGTCTTGGACCTCAGCGCTCCGGCTCGGCTCAGGAAGGGGAAGGTGGTCCCAATGCAGCCGGCGGCAACTGTGAGACCCAAACTGGCCCAGGCGCAGCAGATGGACCAGCCGTAACCGTGATCCACGTCAGCAGGTAGGCCATAGATAAAGGGCGGGGTCCTGGAGAGGTCATAGGTCACGCTGGCTGCGTATGTGCACAGAGAGATGGTGCAAAAGATGCCTGCAGGGGAGAGCAGAACGTTTGAGTCTTAATGTTCACTCTTAATGTTACCGTGGGTTACAAACATGAAGTATGGCTGCTGTGAGACATTTTATCTTCACTGACTGAAAGAAACTTGATTTATGATTAATTCACTCATAAATCACTCTTCACTCCCTCTGAACTCTGATCCTTCTTCAGACCAAAACAGACGAGTCATAAATATATTCAACCCCCCACACATAGTGAGTGAAACATCCAAGTCTGTTGTAAACATGTTTATTATGCTAAAAAATGTTATGTCTGCTGTTAACATATTTATTAATGGTGTAAACAAGTTTCATTCTGCTGTTAACATGTTTAATTAATTCTGCTGTTAACATGTTGAATTAATTCTGCTGTTAACATGTTTAATTAATTCTGCTGTTAACATGTTTATTTCTGGTGTAAATGTTTATTTCGGCTGTAAATGCTGAAAACGTGTTTATTAGCGCTGTTGATGTGTTTATTTCTCCTGTAAGCATGTTTATTTCTGCTGTTAACATGTTTATTTTTGCCGCAGTCACATATTTACAAAACAGAATAATTATTCAGAGACTTTAATACAAAGGTCAGCCTTCAAAAGAAGAGTACAGCATGGACCTTGATTGACTGATAGTTTGATTGATTGATTGATTTATTGAAAGAAAGCCTTCTTCATTTAAAGCCCCCTGTGATTTTGTTATCAAAGGCCTCAATAAAATAAAAATACAAGCGGTTTGTGATGTTTCTGACTAAACGGTGACAGAGAAGCAGAAGCCTGGCAGACTGACTGATCAGATTTATCTCTGCGGTAGCTTCAAGAATCTCTGCTTCGTATTTCCAGAAAACAGAGAAACGAGGAGTGAAGGCTGAAGGAGTAAGGATATGAGTCTCACAGTCCCAGGTGAGTTACCTGCCATGAGGAAGAGGAGCCCTGAGACGTGCTGTGTCAGACTCTCCTCCCAGAAGAACCCCACTGACGCCACGATGCTCCCACACAGTAGAACCGCCGCCGCCATGCCCAGGAACCCCGCCGTGATCCGCCGCAGGTCTGAGACACACACACACTGGTATCAGTAATGAGGTAAACACAGGGAGTGTTGCCGTGGTAACCACCTCCTGCTCACCCCCTAAATGTCCCTCTGTACTGATACTTAACACTGTCACTGAGTTTCCATGGAAACGCAGACAGGAAGCAGCAAGCATCAGTATCAAAGCCCGACATTAAATCTATCATCTAAGATCAGTCATCACTAATCGAACATCTATAATCTATCAAAGCTCTATAATCATACATCATAATGATCTGTAGGTTATCACTGATCAATAATCACCGATCAATCATCTATAATTTGTCAGAGGTCTACAATCATTCATCATAACGATCTATAGATTATCAGTGATCAATAAACACTGATCCATCATCTATAATCTATCAAAGCTCTATAATCATACATCATAATGATCTGTAGGTTATCACTGATCAATAATCACCGATGAATCATCTATAATCTATCAGAGGTCCATAATCATACATCATAATGATTTATAAGTTATCGCTGATAAATAATCACCGATCGATCATCTATAATCTGTCAGAGGTCTACAATCATACATCATAATGATCTGTAGGTTATCACTGATAAATAATCACCGATCGATCATCTATAATCTGTCAGAGGTCTACAATCATACATCATAATGATCTGTAGGTTATCACTGATAAATAATCACCGATCGATCATCTATAATCTGTCAGAGGTCTACAATCATACATCATAATGATCTGTAGGTTATCACTGATAAATAATCACCGATCAATCATCTATAATCTGTCAGAGGTCTACAATCATTCATCATAATGATCTATAGGTTATCACTGATCAATAAACACTGATCCATCATCTATAGTCTATCAAAGCTTTACAATCATACATCATAATCATCTTCAGGTTATCACTGATCAATAATCACCGATCGATCATCTATAATGCAAAGTAATACTTATTATAAATAATCATTTATTATGATTAATTATCATGCTTCATTATTGATCAACTTAAATCAAGAATCAGAGAAGGAAAACGGATCTACTATTGATCAGAAACATGAGATCATACTGTATTGATCCCGGATTGGCTGATCATAGGTGTGTCCTGTGGTGTCATGCACTGGCGAGCAGAGACACACTGAGCATGCTCAGACAGATGATCCGTACCTGCTGTTTGAGTCGTCAGTCAGTGTTTGTGTGCGTGTGCATGAGTGTGCGTGCGTGTGCACTCACGCAGCAGGTGCCACTCGTCCTGTTGGATGGTCCTGGTCAGGTTCAGAGGGATGTTCCGTAATCTGATAGGCTGAGAAAAGTGATACTTCACCGCGGTGCAGCGGTCTGCGATACCTGCAAACACACAGGAGAGAGGTGCATGCTGGGAGATGTAGTCCTCACAGGAGAGCTATTTCTGTGCTCAGCCCAATTCTTCTCTCCTTATATATGCTTCCCCTTGGTGAATTGAACCTTATTTATTTCAAATATATTCAAAAGAGAGATAAAAACAGAAATAGAAGAACAAATATAGTGTGTTCATTAAATGCAATATATTCCAAAAGGAGTGAGAGGAAGTAAAACTTTTCAAGTCCAACCCTTTCTCCATCAGTTAATTAAACATAAATGCTTCCATATTTTACAAAAGAAAAAAAAAAGTTTCAACACAATAATTGTAATGATAATAACTGACATGATAAGATAGTAAACAGGCTGAGGTCTGAATACTGCTGTTTATTAAATATTAATTTACATTAATATTCTTTATTGCAGCTGATTTATTTCAACAGGTTTTTAATAACAGAACTCTTCCAGGTCTTCAACCTGAGAAACTTCCGAACTCAGTCCAACCTCCAGCTCATTCAGGACGTTCCCGCTGAGACTCGTGTCATTCACACCTGCACAGATTGATCACGCTCACCAAAAAAGTTGGGACCACTGAAGTGAATGCTGGAATTACGACAGGCCTGAAGTGTGGTGGTTCTGTTTGTGCAGATCCAAATGTGTGGAGACTCGCATCGTGCAGGCAGCCAAGGTTTGGATCCAGTGTTAATTTTGACAGCACTTTTAGTTTAGTTACAGTTATTGTTTTTTGCTGAAAATGTCTTTTAGTTTAAGTCATAATTTAGTCATCTAAATTGTTTTAATTTTAGTCTAGTTTTAGTTGACGAAATTTCACAACATTTTATTTGATGAAATCGACTGTAAATTTAGTCGACTAAAATATGAAGTGTAAAGGGTAAGGCATTTTTGATGTTTCCTTGAATTTCTGAAGTCATGTTTTACACTTGGATAAAATCAAACATCTATACTCTTTATTGAATGCTAGTAAAGTCTGAATGTATAAATGAACAGAAACAAATTGAACTTTTGTGTCAAATGCAGTCACCTTTAGTTAGGCTACCTGGCAGAGCATCTCAGTTACAATACCAGAACTGACAACAAACAGTGAACCTGCTCTACATGAATATATCAATTCATAAAGAGAGGAGCTCTGATTGGATCGCTCCACAACTTATCCCACCACCACCAAGCTAAGGCAGCTGTGATTGGATGTCCCTCTTCACTCATCCAACCTTTACACACAACCAAAGTAGCTGTGATTAGATATATTCCTAACTTGTCCCTACTTTCTACATGACCAAATTAGGTCTGATTGGATTAAGTCTCTGTCAAACATTTTAGTCTAGTTTTTATTTGTTGATGAAAATGTCAGTTAATTTAGTTTGAGTTTTTGTCCATGTGCACTTGTTTTTATTAGTTACTGTCTAGTTTTCATCAGGGGAAAAAAGGTTGTTCATGAAAACTATGACAAAAATAATTAGTCAACAAAATGAACACTGGTTGTTTTCTCGTATGTCTCCTCCTCTCTCGTCCCCTGTCCAGCTCATTCCTCTGTCTCTCTGTCTGATCAATGATCAAAATCCTCAAGAATAAAATCAAACAATCAAATTTGCATCTAACATTTTCAGCCACATCCAAACCTTCAAACAAATTCATACAATCCCAGAGAAACTACATCCAACCTATAAAATATGTCAGGATGTTGCAGCATTAGCTGGAGGCAAACATGAACCATCAGCAGAAGCTAGCAGGCAGCATGGGAGTCTGACGTATTTACATACATTAATAGGCATTAACAGATTAGCTCACCAACAAGATCCTTTGACCTGTTGACCTTAACAATGACCTCACGCTAACACCACTAATATGCAGAGCGGTGCAGGGATGGCGCTGGCTCTCTCTGAGGCCTCTGGGATTGTTCTCTGTGTTTGTGATCATCTCTGATAATAAACAACAGTTCATCAAACCTTCACGTTCTGTTCTTTATTATCTTAACAAATAAACCAGCTTTTCACGATTTTTTAGCTCAGTCATCAAGAGTAAGAGGTTATTGTTAAGCTAATATGTGACTCCAAACACTTAAAGCAGCTACAGTATCACGCTGTTTTTGGACTTTTTCCTGGACCGCTCTGTGACTGTCACTCAAGGTTCACCACGAGCCTTCACCATGACCGTTTACAAGGACTGGAGTAACCTGGTTATGATCAGGGTTTTTAAGTATCCCGATCTGTGCCAGTAGCAAAACCAGGTTTTCCTACCAGGCAAACTTCAACAGAAACCTGTACACCTTAACCATGTCTCTGACAGCTCTCTGGGACGGTCTGCAGTCCTCACAGGAACCTTCACAGATAAAAAGAGTAGCCTGGACCAGGACACCGGTGTAGATCTGGGTACAAGGGGACTGGAACCAGATCCGTGTGAGCATGTAAACACCAAAACCTAGGCAGACTCAAACCAGGACACTGATTAGAACTCAAGTCCATGTTACCACCCTCACCATCATCACCATCATCATCATCATCAACATCATCATCACCACCCTCACCATCATCACCATCATCATCATCATCAACATCATCACCACCATCATCATCATTATCGTCATCATCACCACCATCATCACCATCATCATCATCATCACTACAATCACCATCATTATCATCATCATCATCACCATCATCACCATCATCATCATCATCATCACCATCATCATCATCATCATCATCATCATCACCATCATCATCATCATCATCATCATCATCATCACCACAATCATCACCACAATCACCATCATTATCATCATCACCACCATCATCATCATCACCACCATCATCACCACCGCCACCATTACCACCATTACCATCATCATCATCATCACTACCATCATCACCATCACCACCATCATTATCATCTCCACCATCACCCTCATCACCGCCATCACCATCATCATCATCATCTTCATCACCTTAATCACCATCATCACCATCATTATCATCTCCACCATCACCCTTATCACCACCATCATCATCATCAACACTGTTCTGTTCTTCATCATTTATTAACATCTGCTCTCTTTATTTGGACTCAGTTTATCCCAGGGGTTCCCAAAGTGGGTCCCATGGCCTTCAGAGGGTCCAACAGACCCCCAACAGTTTAGACTGAGCTCTGTAATCACCTGAATGATTAACCCTTTCAGCTCAAAACAGCATCCACAGAACAGTCGGACATAAACCTGAACATACACATGATATAATTATGACATCATGTAAAATACACATGTAATATAAGCTCACTAACACCTGCCTGCAACCACTCAGAGAATATGCATATGTATGTGTTATTGTGTGTGTGTGTGTGTGTGTGCAGCCCGTTAGCAGCTGCAGCTTCATTAATACATAATGCTGCTGTTAGCATTAACTGTATACAGTCAGTGTGCGTGTGCATTAATGCATAAGTGCCTACACTACAGCCTGTATAAAATATATCAACAGAATAAATAAATCATAAACTATCAACTAACTGATCGAGTACCTGATACACCTTTTGAAACATCACTAATCACCAACCGTTACAAGTGATTATTATCTAATAGGGATGTACTGGCAATAATCCGGCCATTTGATGTGTATTATGATACACGGGGGTCAATATGATACATCATATACTACTGTAAACAAGGCAGTGCTCCATGGTTTATTTTCACAGATCATATTTTACAGCATTAAACAGAATAAATGCAGATTCTAATCAGGGTTAAATATAAATCATGGTCAATGCTGCATTCAAAAACTCTATCTGTCCCAGTGAGGAGAGACGGAGTCAAACAGCTGACTTCCTGCTGACAACATCTGGAAGCTGAACTGAAACAAACGTCCACGATTTCTACAAATGACTGAAAATAAAGTAAATTATATGATATTGCATTAAAAAATATTAATACACTATTGCACCACTAAAATATCAGAACATGCTGGTGTATCAATGTTTTCTGACAGCCCTATTATCGAATTAGTGATTCTGTATTTTTAGTAAATGTAGATGTTAAGTGGTGGAGCATCCTGGTCCAGGACAGTCGGACTGTTACAGGCTATAGAGGTCTGATGAATAATAATCAATAGATCAGCTGTACAAATCACCAGATATTTCATATCTGCATACCAACACCATGACAATAACACCATCAGTGATGTATATGACACCATCTGTTATCTGTTACTTCACTTTTAATACATGATCATATAATTTATATTAAAGGTTAGATGAAGAGGTCTCCTAAAACTACCGTTTCCTTCACATGGTCCATCTCCTTCAAGCAGCTGCTCCTCTAAATATTATAAATAAAAATATAAATAAATGCGTTATTTACCTCTGTCGATCAGCTTATCGATGTCCGGGTCCATCTTCTTGAAGTAGCACTTCCTCCACAGCCCGCTGTGGGTGGAGAACAGCGGGCGTCCGCACTCGGTCTCCAGGATGCCCATGCCCAGGATGGCCCTCCAGTTCTCCAGCAGCTCCTCCTCTCTGCTGCCCACATGAACGGGCTTCATCAGCGCCACGTCGCGCTGCCGAGCCCCGCCGCCGGTGTCCACCAGCGGGAGGTGGTAGATGGGCATCTCCCGGTTCTTCTGGTCGTTGGAGTCGGCCCCGGTGCGGTCGCAGTTGTCCTTGTGTCGGCGGGTGTCGGTCTCGTACCAGTGGTCGGTGGAGATGGCGGTGACCAGCAGCAGCAGCGACAGCACGCTGAGCGCCAGGCTGACCGCGGACACCGTCACCGTGGCCGGCCGAGCCCGCTCCATGGCGGGGACATGGACCGAGCAGCTCCCGGGGCCGGGGCCGTTCGCCGGGGTTCCTCCGGTGGTTCCGTTACTGCTCATGTTCTGCTGCCATCTTCGTCTTCATCCGCCGATCCCCGGAGCTCCGGCGAGCGTTGTCATGCCGACTGACCCACCGTCACACTGCGTCAAGGTGACGGCGGGAAACAGAGCTGCGGACCGGAAATGCCCGAAAAGGTCTTCAAAATAAAAGTCTCAAACTCTCACTGGCGACAAGAAAAGAACTTTATTTAAAATTAACATATAACAAACAACAGCTACACAAATTAAACTACTGATATTTAATATAAAGTTTGGAAACATAGATTCAAATAACGATTAATCTTCCAGTATAATATAACTTTATTTAAACTGCTCACATAACAACAATAAATCATATCAGTATACAAACATTTAATAAAGACATTTAATAAAACAACTGAACGTTTAAAATTAAAGGATGAACCTTACAGCACAGTCAGTCAATTAAACGTAACCGTGTTAAAGTCCTGGTTATTATATCATAATTAACATATTAATTATTTTCCAATATAAATAGTTCTAATATCATTACAACACTTCACAGAATCTTTATCATTGTTCAGTGTCCATAATTAGAATTGCAAATAATTATGACAATATTTTTCATTTTATTGTTATTATTATCAGCAATATTATGATAACGATGAGTGTTAATAATTTGTTCATGATGCCCATTATTACTATTATTATTATTGTTGTTGTTGTTGTGATCGCTGTTGGTTTGTGATTGGTATTGATGTTATTATCTTTTCGTGATTATTATCATGTAAAAGTCGCTGATTTTATTTTGTTAACATTATTCCTACAATCATAATCATAATCATTACCATATTTTATCACTTTCATTTCCATTTGGCTTGTGATCTACATTATTTTCAGTCACAATTATATATAATTATTTCATCATTTTTACCGTTTGCATATTTCTTCTAATAACACTTAAATATTTATTTAACCATATTCTTCGTGGTTGTTGGTTTAATGCTGTTATCATTATTATTGTCTTATTTAGGTAGTTTCAGTCGTAGCTCACCTTCTGTTTTGTGAGCACCTTCTCGTGTGTCTCACCTCAACAGTTAAAGCTGTCCTAGTTCCCATGGAAACAGTCCAACAGCTGATTGTCTTGTAACTTGATGACATCATCACCGTGACCGCGTGCTGCTGTTGCTGCAGTGCATCACCATTAAACGTTCTGAACGCGAGCCATCGGGGCTCTTATTTTGAAAACTCACACAGGAAGTGATGATGCGGTGTCACGGGGTGAAATTGACAGATGGAGCAGAGCTGGGTGTGTCTCTGTGTCTGAAAACAATCTTCATAAACACACACACACTTCATAGGAACACACACACACACCTGAACAGACATGTACACACACCTGAGCACATACCTGTGTCTACACAAACGCACACTAAAGCTTTTAAACCCAGCGCGTGCTCAGGTGAACGCAGGTTTTGGTGCAGTGATGTTAGAGTTTTATGCAGAGGTCCATGTTAGGGATGTACGGTTCATCGGCTTCATATCAGGACCGACACACTTTAATACTGATGTCCGTGTTTATCTGCAGGTAGATCCAGGTGCTCATATCTCTTCAGTCGTATCCTCATGTTCTCTGATCAGGTCCGTATGATGTCCATGTCAAAATGTGTTGCTATTAGAACAAGTTATCATTAAAGGTGTGTTAGCCCCTGATGTCAGAGTGTGTTTAATATTAGCACTAGTTATATTTAAACGGCTAATGCATTAGCTTCCATCTCTTCCTGCTCTGATTGGGCCGTGCCTCTCTGGGCCAGAATTTGGCAAAATAGATCAGCCTGATAACAGACATTGAATCAGGAGGATCCAGCTGCACTGCAAAGTGACCATGAATTCTGGTTACTGCTGAGCTATAACATGACTGTTTGAAAATAGTAGATATAACTGATGAAGTTAGTAAATGAAAATTAAAGTTTGTTCACAAAAGAGACAGCATTGTGGCTCTGTCAATGTACTGATCAATTATTTGTGTGATTAGGGTCCGAGCCCTGAGGGCGGACCCCTCTAGCTAGAACTAGAGGGGTCCTTGCCCCTGCTGTTCCTGTAGCGTTTTTCTTTCTTCTTATTTGCTTGACACATCTTTAAACCTTAATTTGACCACCTAAACACACTCAAAAACTCACCAAAATTGGCACACACCCCAGATCCAGCGAATATTTTGATAAAATGAAAAAATTAACCCCCAACATGCCAAAATGTGTTCTCTAGCGCCACCTAGGCACACTACAACAGCCCCACCGGCCAGCAGGAATGTTGTAGAGACATCAAATTAAAGCCAACTTGTTCTTCTCATCGAGACCCACAAATTATGTGCTGGCACCCCTGACCTATCTCAAACAGGAAGCCAGCAATATGCTTTTCAAAATAAAATTTTGCCCAAAAATAGCTCCTCAAACAATAATTATCTCCTCTGAGGCCATAAATGGTATCAGCTTGAAACAGGCACAGATGACACAGTAGGCCATGCTGATCAGAAGTTCTGAAGGAATTTAGTTTCTCAAACAGTTTCCAAATGACAAGCCCTCAAATTTGGTCAGCCCTGAAGAATTCCTCCCAGCTCCTCCCATTCAAATGAACGGGGTGAACAAGATACAGTTCCACATAAGCTATGGAAGTTAGGCCTCTACACAAAAATCCAAAAGTCCCGCAGCTTTCAAAATTACATGGATGGATTCCTGACAAAATTTGCCATTGAAATATCTATTTTTAGAGAGATTTGGTGAAAGTTGTGGCATCTGTGAGGACATGTTTTGAAAATTTTCACTCAGTTTCACTCTCCCTCAGTGGCAGTTTATGATGTCACTCATTGATTGTCAGGTCAGTGCAGCTGGTCATGTGACTCACTGAAGGCGGGAAAATGGACCCATTATAAAATCTGGGGAGGAGCAAGAAATACATCATATAAACTGTGATATCTCTAAAATGGTAGAAAAGAGAAGAAACCCTCAAAATGGAGGTGTAACGGGCATGAGGGACGTGCAACAGAGTGAGGACCCGACCAGCGCTACTTGCAGCTTTAATCTTTAATTAAAGCAAATAAACCTGGACGACATCGTCTCATTACAAAAACATGGACAAAATTAAGATCAAATGCTGACTGTAGAAAGAGGCTGAATACAGCCAAACTGTGAACGCCTTCAACCTAACTTTGGATCAACCTACTGACAGAAAAGGAGGACAAGCTACTTTTCTCTAATGGACAATCCAGGAACTACAGGGTTTAGGCAACCTCTAGAGGACAATCCAGGAACTACAGGGCTTAGACAGCCTCTAGAGGACACTCCAGGAACTACAGGGTTTAGACAGCCTCTAGAGGACAATCCAGAAACTACAGGGTTTAGACAGCCTCTAATGGACAATCCAGAAACTACAGGGTTTAGACGGCCTCTAGAGGACACTCCAGGAACTACAGGGTTTAGACAGCCTCTGGTGAAAACTTCAGGAATTGCAGGTTTTGCACTGACTTCACTTTACAGTTTTTCCCAACTACTGAAACACAATTTTGCAAACTAGGCTGGTTTCATCAAAATACTTAACACAATTCACAAAACCACACACCTACACTGCAAAATACCTCATATATCCTGCAAAATGAAGCACTGCAACCAAAGGCTACATATAGCCAATCAAAATCAAACTTTGACACCAAATGGCACACACTTCATTCATATGACCAGATTTTTGTCCAACCAACTACACACTGTTGGGCACAATGAAAAGCACTCTCAGCTTTAGTATGCTTTGCCATAATACTAAAACAAACTTCATATGGTAGAAAATTCTTCAGATTGTTCACATGCACATAAATATTTGCAGATACACACATATGCTGTTTAAACATTTATTTTTCTAGTTTTCACCAAACAAGTCAGTGCAACATATGCACAGCATATATATTTACATTAGAGTACACAAATATATGCTCACAAAAACAGTAAACTGAAAAAGAAAATTGCAGAAAAAATATATGGCAAAAAAAAGAGGCAAGAAAAATAATAAGGCAGCAGTGTTTCAAAATGGCAAATGTGACTTTATGTCAGATTGTTGTGTCTTATACGGAGAACTGTGTTCAGTTTTGAATTACAAACTGTGTGAAGCAGAAAATGTGTTTACAGTTTTGGAGACTTGAGAAGTTTTTCTCTCTGTGTGTCAGTTTAAATAATTGTGCTATGCATGTCATTTTAGTGTGTCAGCAATTGGAAAAAAACTGTAAACACCAGAGGCTGTTTATTGAAATAAACCCCACAAACGTGTAAAACAAAAAATCAGTGAAAGCATTGTTTTTACTTTGATTAGAGAAGAAACTGTAAAAATATGTCGACAACATTCAACAAAAGAGGAGCAGAGTCTGATGAAGAGTGGGGGACACCCTGGGCTGTATTATACCAAAAAGAAAATGCTTAATGTCAAAGGCATAAACAGGTTATAAACATCCAGTCAAAGTGAAAAGATGATTCAAAATATTAATTTGTGAATAAGAAATAAAAACTTGTCAGCAGATCACACAGGTTTATCCAACTGAACCTATCCGTTCAGTTTTTACAGTAATATTTTTGTCTGAAACAAGGACTGAAGGTCACAGAGTCTGTTTTTTTAAAGGTATATTTAATTCTCGTGCACTGATTGCTTTGAGCCAAAGCATGGAGGGCCCTCATATTGGTCTATTCCAGAGCCTCAAAATGATCCCACCCAGCCCTGATTTAAAGGTATTTATTGTATCCGCAGTTTGTGTGTGTGTGTGTGTGTAGTTAAAGGTGAGTGATGCACATGATTGCCTCCCCCCCCAGGTCTGGTCTCCGTGGCGACCTGGTGACTGAGGCCTCATGGGAAATCTCGGGTGTCTCTCTCTCTCTCGTCCTCAGAGTCAAACTCGTTGTGACGGCAGAAAAAAATGAAAGTTTGTCCGTTAAGGTGATCAATAATTCAGGACGTCCTGCTTCCTGTAACATGACCCCCCCCGTCACCATGGAGACGACAACCTTGACTTTGACATCTGTGATTGGCTGACATCAGCTCGTCCCCGCTGACAGACACCAGAATTGATTACACCATCGTCATCCATCAATGAGCTGATCAGATCATCAATAAGAAAATACACCCATTAAAACATGGTAATTTCAGCCAGAGCAGAGTCATTAACCAATCAGAGGAACGAGTCATCGGCCAATCACATACAGTCTACGGTTCAGGTTAAGAACCCAGTTTTAAAAATGATGCCAATGAAGTGCAGAGAGCTGCAGTTCCTTTTGTGTCCACAAGAGTCAGTGTTTGAAGCTGCAGCAGTCCTATTCATGCTCAATGTTAAAGTGTTTACATTAGAGATAAACATGTTTACAGCAGAAATAAAAACACTACCTGCAGAGATAAACATGTTAATAACAGAGATAACCATGTTAATAACAGAGATAAACATGTTTATAGCAGAAGTAAACACATTTACTGCAGAGATAAATAAGTGTATAGCAAAGATAAATATGTTAACAATATCAATAAACATGTTCACTGCAGACGTAAATATGTTTACAGCAGACATGACATTATTTACAGCAGAGATTAAAATGTTTACAGCAGAAATAAACATGTTTACAGCAGAATATACATGTTTACAGCGGAGATAAATACATTTACAGCAGAAATAAATGTTTACAGCAGACATGACCATGTTTACAGTAGAGATAAACATGTTAATAACGGAGATAACCATGTTAACAACAGAGATAAACATGTTTACAGCTGAAGTAAACACATTTACTGCAGAGATAAATATGTGTATAGCAAGGATAAATATGTTAACAATATATATAATCATGTTCACTGCAGATGTAAATATGTTTACAGAAGACATGACATTATTTACAGCAGAGATTGAAATGTTTACAGTAGAAATAAACATGTTTACAGAAGAAATATACATGTTAGATAAATAATTCACAGCAGAAATAAACATGTGTACAACTGAGATAAAAATATTTACAGCAGTAATAAGCAAATTTACAGCTGAACTAAATATGTTGACAGCAGAGATAAATATGTTTACAGTATAAATAGACATGTTCACAGCAGAAATAAACATATTTACAGCAGAAATAAATATGTTTACAACAGAGATAAACATGTTTACAGCTGAAATAATTATGTTGACAGCAGAGATAAACATGTTTACAGTATAAACAGACATGTTTACAGCAGAGGTAACCTTACACAAACATGTTTACAGCATTTTAAGATGAAATAAATACGTTGACAGAAAAATGAATGTGTTAACAGCAAAAATAAACATGTGGACAGCAGACATAAATATGTTTAAAATATATTTAGCAAAAACAAACAATTTTCTGCTTATAGATTGATCTAAAAACGTTTGAGACAGAGTTTTCAACATGTAAGTCACCATCTGTTTTTGTTTTGCTGCTCAGTGTGACAGGAGTAGGGAGGAGCCTAACTGGGTCCAGAATAAAAGGTTCCTGCTGCCTGGTGGTGCCTCACTGTAGGTCTACTGGACAGACTGTTCAGTGAACCATTAGCTGTCCACAGGTGGCGTACTCTGCTCGGTCAGTGTTTGTTTTTCACTGAATAATCAGTGCAGTCCAGCAGCCTCATAAAGGTCACTCATGAATGACTCTGTTTCTGTACTGATGATGTCACTGTTTAATCAGTAATCTGTGTTTAAAGTGTTTCATCAACACCGAATATGTTCACGAGTTTAAACACTTTTATTCTATCATAGACATTGAATGTGTATGCAGGTTCCTGTTCTGTCATATCTATATCTATGTATTCTAACTCATTATAGTAATGACCAGCTGATGGTGTCCATCATGTTTACTGTTTAATGGTGTCAGCTGTTACAAACTTTGTTTAGACCGTTTGTTTATGGCCATGGCGGTGCTTGTGGACTCTCGCCGTCCTCCTGCTCCATCAGACATTCAGCAGTAACCTTCACTGATCGATGCTGAGCCATTTCCCACGATCCTCGGCTCTGCCCCGCTCTGTGTGTGTGTCATTAGCATTGTTAGCATCAGAGGTTATTGATCACTGTCCTGGAGCTCCATCAGCTGATATCGACCAACAGGACACACCTCACCTCCACGGAGCGGGGGGATGGGGGGGATCATCCTGAGATGTGTCTTAATTAACGCTCAGTCAGGGAGCACAGCGAGCGTGTGCAGGACGATGAGGTCAGCAGAGTGAATGTCCTCTATCAGGTCCTCAGAAGGTGAAGGAAAACACAGTAAGTGTGTTGATTAAGTAGTTTAACCCCATCATCTCAAACATCCTGGACTGTGAACATCTCATGAAGTTTCTGCATCGTCAGCTGCCTGCAGGGGGCGTCAGAGTCTGAGGTCTCCTCACAGATGTTTTGGGTCACTGTGACTCCGCCCCTCGCAGTGACTCCACCCCCTCGTTGAGACCAACTCTGACCCTGCCCTCCAACTGTGACTCATTGTGACCCCGCCCACTCACTCAGACTCAGGTCCCTAACTGTGACTCAATCTGTCTCACTGTGACTCCGCCCCTTCACTGTGACTCAGTGTGACTGACTCTGACCCCGCCCCCTTACACTGACTCAATGTGGCTCCGCCCTTAACTGTGACTGACCCTGGCTCACTCTAACAGCACCCCCTTATTCTGATTCAATCTGTCTCACTGTGACTCCGCCCCCTCACTGTTACCCCCACACAGATCCTCACAGTGACTCAGCTGTCACACTGACTCCACCCTCTCTAATCCCTCTAGAGACGGCACAGAGGGGGCATCACCTCAGTGATGCACTGAAGGAGAGAACGTGCTCCAACATTAACGTAATAAACCACAGAGAAAGACAAAAAACACACATTTAAAGCGTGCACTTCCTGCTCAGGCATAAAAATAAGAGAACTGATTTTACTAAAGTTTGCCTTCAATATAAAAGCCCAAAAGATGGCACTTAAGCAATGAAGGCTCTGCTTCATCGAGTCTGCTTTTTCAAGATAAAAGCAATTCACAGTAACTTCTGCTCTTCCAATATTGAAGTCCTGATTTTATTGAAGCTGGCTGTCGAATTAGAAGTCCTGATTTTATTAAAGCAGGCTATGTCAAAATCAAAGTCCTGATTTTACTGAAGCTGGCAGTGTCAAAATAAAAGCGCTGGTATTATTGAAGCTGCCAGTGTCAGAATAAAAGGCCTGATTTTATTGAAGCTGGCAGTGTCAAAATAAAAGCATTGATATTATTAAAGCTGGCACTCAAACAATAAAGTCCTGATTTTATTGAAGCTGGCAGTGTCAAAATAAAAGTCCTAATTTTATTGAAGCTGCCAGTGTCAAATAAAAGCGCTGGTATTATTGAGGCTGGCAATGTCAAAATAAAAGTCCTGATTTTATTGAAATTGGCGGTGTCAAAATAAAAGTGCTGATTTTATTGAAGTAGGCTTTGTCAAGGAAATTAAAGCCTTGTATCCATTAAAACCTGCCCTGTCAGAATAAAAGCCCCCGAGATTGTGTTGTAGTGATAAGGTGTCAGACTGACTCCTCCCTGATTAAACTCTGTGCTAATAATCATCAGTGTATTGATCCGTTTGGACAGGAAGAGAGCTGTTTGACCAACACACACTCTGCTCTGAAGGTGTGAGGGCTCCGAGGACGGATCAATCGATCTGTGAGGGAGAGAGGCAGGGGGCGGGGCTTAAAGAGCACAGACTCTGATGGGACTAATGATGGTAAGTCTAGGGAGGTGGTTTAGGCTGCTGATTTACTGATCACCTGTTAGTATGATCAGCTGATATACTGATCACCTGTTTATATGATCAGCTGGTATACTGATCACCTATTAGTGTGATCAGCTTGTATATTGATCACCTGTTTATGCGATCAGCTGATATACTGATCACCTGCTAGTGTGATCTGGTTGGGTGTTTGTCTAACTGAGGAACAATAGCTCTTCAAGGTCATTGACCGAAGATCTGCTGAACTCCCCTGACAAGGAAGTTTTTGTTAGTTTGTGAACAGAATGACTCAAAATGTAACGATGGATTCTGATGATATTCCCAGGGGTTGTTGGTCACAGCACAGGAAAGATGTGACCGGATTTTGGTGGTGATCAAAATCAGGATGCAGATCCAGGAATGATTTAAATGATTTGTTATCAGCATGAGAAAAGACAGTTTTACCCTTTTTCTACAATAACTCATTCAACACTGTTGGAATTCACTCAGTGGAGGTTTGTGCTCTTAGAGTTCTTCTAGTTACTGTGTTAATTAAAGTTGATTAACAAAATTATAGACAGACAGAAAAAATAAGAATTTTATCCTTCAGAAGTAACATTGTGAATACTCTGATAAACAAAATACAATATTTAAGGGGGACTGGAGGTGATGTTGCTCTCTGACAGTGTTATTAAGTGGACTAGAGATGACGGTGCTCTCTGACAGTGTATTTAAGGTGGACTGGAGGTGATGTTGCTCTATGACAGTGTAATTAAGGTGCACTAGAGATGATGGTGCTCTCTGGCAGTGTATTTAAGGTGGACTGGAGGTGATGTTGCTCTCTGACAGTATTGATCATGCTGACTCGACACTCAGAGGTCTGCAGGGTGGTATAAATAGAGCGAGTCGATGAGTGAATACCAAACGATTGTGTGAGCTCTCTGCAGCTGTGACACTTCAATCACACATCCGTGTTTGGTTGATTGATTTATTGATTAAATGATTGATTGATTGATCATCACAGGCTGATTTTCAGTCTCCCTTAATGATGGTGTGTGTCAGCAGCAGAGTGAGACTTCCCCTCATCAGAGGATCTTTGTTGAGACCATTATTACCTCATCAGTGACGTCATTAATATCCTGATCAGATGGATTGATATATTGATATATTGATCTTCAACTGCCGAACCTCACACCTCCATCATGAAGGTGTTTTATCTAAACGATGAAGTTTGGACCTGAGGAGACGTCACTGCAGCACACAGCTCTGTGATCACTAATGAGGAGGCCATCTTAAACACTGCTCCCTGTCACCATGACGACGCCCACGCGGCCTTCATCTGCCCGCACGTTCAGGCCGGGCCTCGTTAGTGCTGGGAGCTGTGGGTGTTTCCAGTGATCGTTAACGAGGCTCTGCTCTGCTGCTCGCCATCATTAAACCTCCGTGACCATGCCACCCCTCCGTTATGAAGCTCCGCCCCCCGCTGAGAGAGGGGGCTGCAGTCTGACCCCCGCAGACCGATAACGAGTTAAATCTGAAACAACAAAATAAAACACAGACAGAGCGAGGGAGGAAGCTCCGCCCACCAGCTGCTACTCACCTGCCCTGAGATACACCTGAGCGCTCGTCACACAGAGGGCATCGTGTCAGAGCCTCACGGAGATATTCAGGATGTTTTAAAGATTAAACGTGAAGAATATTCAGGGAGATCGATGAGGATTTCTTTAATTAATCACACAATTACAGATTTGATATACTTTTTATATGAGCAGAATAAATATTTTTTTTCAATTTAGTACTTAACTATTTAATCATCATATGAATTGTTTTTAATGAAAAAAATCTTTATGAATCATAATTGTATTATCTTAATACCATTATTATCATTGTCATTATTTTTATTAACATCATCTTTATAATCATAATTATTAGGCTCATCACTACAATCATTCTTATTAATACTGTTTTAATTAATATCTTTTTCATCATCTTCATTATTGTTATCATTGTTATTATTATCTTAATGATCACTTTTACTATTGGGATTATTTATATTCATACTATTAGTATCACCATAATCATCATCTTTAAAGTTATTATTATTATTATTATCATCAAAATCATTATTATTATCATCATCTTTAAAGTTATTATTATTATTATTATCATCAAAATCATTATTATTATCATCATTTATGTCATCATCATCATCTTTTTAGCATTATTACTAATATTGTTTATTATCATCGTCTTTATAGTTATTATCATTATTATCATCTTTATCATTATCATTATCATTATTAATAATATTATTGTTATTCATTGTCTCTAACACACAGTCCATCCCAGTCATCTCATGAGGTTTCATGAGTGTGTGCAGTGTTTCAAACTTCTGAACATGTAACACTAAAGAAACACGCTAACATCATACAGCCCAGGCTATCACGTCCTCGGAATATTAATAACTGAACATGACCAGCTGCAGGAGCAAGGGCTTCTGGGTAACAGCTGACAGAGATCAGCTAACGAGCTCTACAATGGAGACTTAACGGGCTCACACTGAGATAAAGCTCTGAGTCCGTGTCACAGCAGATGATCAATAACAGCAACCTGTGGACAATCGATCAATTAATTACACATACAAATGTCCATCTCTATCTATCTATGCATATCTATTTATCTACAGTATAGCTATATCTAACTATCTGTCTATTTATATCTATATCTATCTATATCCATCTGCCCTCATGTGAGGCGTGATGCTGTGATATTAATGCGTCCAATCAAGCAGCTGCTGAATAATTAACGGGACCATCCAGGTGCTGTTGGGGCTGATGAGAGGCTCTTCTGTTGGAGCTGAAGATGGAGGAGCAGAGACGTGAGCAGCAGGCTGATGAGGAGGAGAAAGACCTCGTCTTTGTATCCATGGAGAACCAGCTCCACCACGTCTGAAACTGAAGCTAAACCACTGCAAGGACAACTCAGAGCTCTGAGACAGCGTTATCCTGCTGAGGTGTCCGTCAGAAGAGCACACTGTGGTCATGAGGGGATGGGCAGCAGGGACCTGGAGGTCATCTTTTGATCTAGGAGACTCTTATTGTGAAGGACCACAGTGGTTCCTCTTCCTGTTTCACGTGATAAACATCAGAATGTCCCTTTAGAGAGAAGAGGTCCTCTGATGAAACTCTGATGAAACTCTGATCATCAATATTCAGATCAGATCAAACTCAGAGGAAAGAAGATCATTAAATATAAATTATCAATAACTGTCAATCAAACAGGGTGATTGACAGCTCAGAGAGGGATTATTCTGACCAATCACAGCTCAGAGAGTCAGCGTTTTTTTTCCAGCAGCATTGAGAGGATTTACAGAGAACGGACCAATCAGAGCCCTCCGTCTGATTAGGATTCAATCATAAACATGTTAAAGGTGATTATTGATAATCTGCCTTCTTATGGATTAACACTGTCTGACCTTGATCCACCCACATGACCTTCGGCCTGTCAGCTGACTGAAGGACGCCAGTAGACTGCTTTTCAAGTCTGCAGATGTCAATCAATTTGTCGACATGTCCCTGTCAGCGAGATGTTTGACCTGTAAAAACACAGAGATGAGGACACCGTGATAAAACCATCAACAATATTAACAATATCATTATTATTGTTGTTGGTGTTATTTTATTATTCTAATCGTTTCTGTCATTATGTAAATATTAGCTGTAGCAGGATAATCCAACCCTCTGTCCATCAGCCTTACTGGAACTATGGATGATCTCAGCTGCATTTGTCACCAGACAATCACAAGGCTGACATATAGAGAGTCTCTCAAAGTAGTATGGGAGTTAGAGCCTTCAGTTATCAGGCTCCCCTTCTCTGGAATCATTAAGGCTACCGACCACAGTTCAGGATTAAGGTTAGACTTAAGACTTTCCTTTTGATAAAGCTTTGAGTTAGAGACCAGATCAGGCCTGGACCAGCTCAAAGCTCATGGTTAAGCTGCAATAGGCTTAGACTGCTGCAGGATTTGGCACACTGAGCTCCTCCCACCCTATCTATACAACACTCTCTCTCCTCTCTCTATATCTCCTTGTCCCTTTTTCATTTATTATTATTATTATTATTATTATTATTATTATTATTATTAGTGATGATGATGATGATTAAGGTCAGGAGCAGAGTGATGATGATGATGATGAAGAGGATGAAGGTCAGGGCAGAGTGGTGGAGTTGATGATGCTGTTGATGAAGATGATGAAGGTTGGGAGCAGAGTGATGATGATGATGATGGTGATGATGAAGAGGAGGATGATGATGATGGTGATGATGAAGAGGATGAAGGTCGGGGCAGAGTGGTGATGAGGATAATGAAGATGGTGATGATGAAGAGGATGAAGGTCGGGGCAGAGTGGTGATGATGATGAAGATGGTGATGATGAAGAGGATGAAGGTCGGGGCAGAGTGATGATGATGACGATAATGAAGATGATGATCACGATGATGATGGTGATGGTGATGATGATGATGATGAAGATCAGGAGCAGAGTGATGATGACGATGATCATGATGATGATGATGATGATGGTGATGATGAAGAGGATGAAGGTCGGGGCAGAGTGGTGATGATAATGATGATGATGATGGTGATGGTGAAGAGGATGAAGGTTGGGCATAGTGATGATAATGATGATGATGATGATGATGGTGAAGAGGATGAAGGTCGGGGCAGAGTGATGATGATGATGATGATGATGATGATGATGATGGTGAAGAGGATGAAGGTCGGGGCAGAGTGATGATGATGATGATGATCATGGTGATGGTGAAGAAGATGAAGTACGGGCATAGTGATGATAATGATGATGATGATGGTGATGGTGAAGAGGATGAAGGTCGGGGCAGAGTGATGATGATGATGATGATGATGATGATGATGGTGAAGAGGATGAAGGTCGGGGCAGAGTGATGATGATGATGATGATGATGATGATGATGATGATGATGGTGAAGAGGATGAAGGTCGGGGCAGAGTGATGATGATGATGATGATGATGATGATGATGACGGTGAAGAGGATGAAGGTCGGGGCAGGCTGAGCTGGAGCGGTGCAGTATGTTTGGCTCCTCGGGGACTCTCCTGGCAGGAAGTTGCTGAGTCAGCAGCAGCTTCAACGTGGACCAATCAGCTGGCTCTGCACGTGCTCGCTCGCCCTTGCCCTCTCTCTCTCTCTCACAGTCCACTTCTGCGCTGAGACAATAAATCATGTTCACACTCGTGCTGTGACCCCGGCTCTGAGCCCTGCTGATGGATGATGAAGATGATGATGAGGAAGATCTGCAGTCAGTTCTCACCTGCTCAGCTTCAGACTTATTAACAGTGAAAATGCCTGCATGTTTAACCAATCAGCATCCTCCTCTTAGAAAAAATGAAGCCAGTGTAACAATGTAACGTTGAGTGACTGCAATATCTATAGTGACCACTAGAGGCTGTCCTGCAGTGAGTTCATCCCCACTGAGCTCCATGTTCAGACGTCCATGTTTTACAGTCTGATACTAAACTGTGTGAACTCTTCATGAAGAGTCCAAAGCAGACTATGACCAGGTTAGAGGTGATATACTACCAAACTGTGATTATCAAGAGTCAGACTGATATAAAAGACTGAGGCTTTTATTTTGAAGATATCAAAATAAAGATTTATAGAAAGGCTTATTGAGGCTTTTATTCTGCAAGTCCATTTTACTTTGAACCCAAATGTGTGGGGGGGTTTGGATAGGGCTAATTTGAATCAGCTGACATGAAAACAATTATTTTTGCTTCAGTGAACCAACCAACAGAAGCAAAACGATTTTGGCTTCATTCTCATGTGTAGCTTATTTTTCTACGGCTAAATTTGTGGTCAGAGAGACAACATGTTCAGTGTTTTCTTTGTGAATTTGTTAGGCTGAGCTGTGCTCTGAGTGATGATGTCATCACTCCCATCCATATATGGGCGTTCCACAGACTTCCATTGTTAAAAACTGAGAGAGACCAAAAATTAGCCCAAACTTAGACAGTGATTACCGAAAAACTGTCACAGATATCCAAAAGATAAATCAGACATGAAGAGCCGAGAAGTTTGTGAAAGTTTGGAAGTAAAAATGAACTCCGTAGGTGGAAGTCTGACAAAGTTACAGGGCCTGGAAGATCAGCGTTTTTATCTTTTTGGAGACTTTTCTCTTCTCATTTTAATGGGAGATTTTTTGCTGTTTTTGGTGATGGCATTGCCATGGTAACGCTTTTGTGCACTACAGACTGCAGCACACCATCCTTGATGGAGACGCTCACAACGATGTGTTGTTGCCTGGTTTTACTCAAAGCTGCCGGAAGAGCTCTTGGAAAAAAAACATAGAGGAGGGTATAATTAGAAGTATAAATGTAGCAAATTTTAACTGGGTGCCTGAATTTGTTTTTTTTCTTATTAAATGCTGTTTTAACTTGTTAGCTATGAAAAAAAAAACTTGGGCAGGCTGTCTGTGTAAGTGTTTTGGACCATGCTGATGTGGTTTACATGCTGCATCTTATTCACTCCACTGCTGGGAGTCTTTTCACAGCAATGTGGTGGATAAACGGTAATAAACTGCACACCTTATATGATTAATGTGTCCATTTAAAAAAAACAAACACTGCAAGAAACTAGACTGACATGAAGGTCCACTGAGCTTTATATGATGTTTTCATATACATTTTCATGTTGATGCAGTTTTATGGACTCTGATCACCTTTGGCCTGTTTACACAACAACATTGACACCAGAAGCTGAAAGGTTTTTCCTTTGCATTTTCAAAAGCACTCTGTGTTCACACAGATCTGCAAGAACAACTGAGAAAAGGGTAATGTGCATGCCAGGCCAGTAGGTGGCGATGTAAGTTTGTAGTGAGACAGCGGTGTGACAACACAACAAACTTTTCACAAACACATTGATGCAATAAATCCACGTTTTGTTGGAGGAGTGATACAAACCTAGCACCGTTAGCAGCACACATGTTGCTCGGCAGTCGGTCATAGCTGTTGTTGTTTTTTTATGGTGCACGTGCAACCTTTATCTGAAGAGTACTGTGAGGGCAACGTCCGTCCCCGTGCTAACTGACAACATGATTCCTGTTCACATGGAGACGACAACTAGGGATGAAAAATTTACCGTTTCTAGATCAAAATTGCAATTTCAGTCAACGTGATCATGTGATCTCCGTAGCTGCAGTTTTGTGCAGCACTCCTGACTGACCCAGGATCTGTTTTGTCAACTATTTTACGCATACTATTTTACCAATTTGCAGGCAATTTGCATTTAAGAATGGCTCATGGAGTATCCCTTAAATAATGAAACAGATGATTTCCCATCAATATTAGATGATGAATAATGTGTAATGTGCTTTTGATCATTGATTTCCTTACTGTTGTCTATACCGTAGACATAGTGAATATTGCAATGAAGCTTGATTTGAAGAAAATCGTGAATCGAATTGAAATCGCAATATCTGCCAGAAAAATCACCATTAGCTCTTCTCCTAAAATCGTTCAGCCCTTAAGACAACGAAAATATTTTCAAAACTTTTCACTCTGGACCCTGGTTTCAGAAGTTTGTGGATTCAGGCACTCCAGGCACTGTTCTCATGTAAACAAAGGCACATACGCAATGAAAAACCTCATTTTTGTTGTCCTGTAAACGGGCCCCCAGTTATGTGGTGGGTTTGGTGGGTAGCAGATAAATGCTGAGCCCCTAAAAAGCATCTAAAAAAACCTTCTGGAGTCCAAAAGTTAAAGTCAGATATGATAATCCATGAACTGATCCAAAAAGTTTATTAACGATCATCTCAATAAGTAACGAGCTCAAACAAACACATCTCCTACGCCCCACACCTGCTGCTACAGCCTCACCCAGTGGTCAAGCAGAAAACAAACAGAAGACTAAAATGGCTCCAGGGGCTGAGCGGTGTTAATCCGGCCCAGACTCAAACCAGTGACCGTCAGCACCACCTGCTGCCCCACCGTGCAGCCCCTCTGATTAACAAGAATGATAAATTAATCAATAATAACAACTGTGAATCGATCAGGTATCAATATGATCTGAACGTCAAGGCTCTGTTACCATGACAACCACAGGTTAATGTCCTAAGAGACTGTCCAACAAGTGTGAGCTCAACAGCCAATCACATCCTGACATGCTCTCATTATTACACTCATCATCCGTGTTAGTCACCTGACCATGGTCTACAGGAGGTCCAGGTGGACCCTGATCCTGGACCATGTGATCCAGCTGCAGTGTTTCCTCCATCAGAGCTCGACCTCGGCTCCGTCTGAATAATTCATCAGTGCTTTCAGAGCCCGAGCGAGCGTGTGATGAAATTTTAAAGACTCTGCGTTGCAGCTCTCTGGAATATCTGCTAACGGAGGAGAAACACAGCCAGCTGCTCCTCAGGCTTTAAATGGACGTCTGACATTTCTGCTTATTGTCCCCGCGCAGGGTCACCACGCCGCCACCACCGCCACCATCTTTTCTTATTCTACTGTTTGAACAAGATGACATCATGACAGCAGGCAGAGAGGGTCGGCCTGAAGGACATTCATCTCCCCAAACCTCCATCAACACTGAGAGAAATAACCAGAAGATAAAGACAGACCTGTCCTCCGGTCCACCGGATCAGCTGTTCATTCATCTCATCTGTCATCAAAGATCTGAGACCTCAGGAGAGTCTGAGACCATGTGAACCCGACTAAGACTCTAAAGACCTGAGACCACATTAACCTGACTAAGACTCTAAAGACCTGAGACCATATTAACCCGACTAAGACTCTAGGATCTGACACCATGTGAACCCGACTAAGACTCTTAAGATTTGAGACCATGTGAACCCAGCTAAGACTCTAAAGATCTGAGATGTTTTCTTCAAACTGTGCACATGAGTCTACTCTGATGAAAGTTTAGGTTTGAAATATTGAGGGTCAGAGGACAAGGACAAGATCATAGAGTCTAATCAATCAATCAAGGTCCAACTGGCCAGATGTTGAGGGTCGGATGTCCTCTTTGGCTGAAGGTCAAACTGGTGGGATATCCTCTTTGGCTGAAGGTCAAACTGGTCATGTGTTGAGGGTCAGATGTCCTCCCTGACTTAAGGTCAAACTGGTCAGATGTTGGAGTTCAGATGTCCTCTTCGGCTAAAGGTCAAACTGGTGGGATGTCCTCTTTGGCTTAAGGTCAAACTGGTCAGATGTTGAGGTCAGATGTCTTCTTTGGCTGAAGGTCAAACTAGACAGATGATGGAGTTCAGATGTTCTTTTTGACTGAAAGTCAAACTGGTCAGATGTTGGAGGTTCAGTTGTCCTCTGCAACCTTTATTTAGGCTACCTGACAGAGCATCTCAGTTACAATACCAGAACTGACAACAAACAGTGAACCTGCTCTACATGAATATATCAATTCATAAAGAGAGGAGCTCTGATTGGATCGCTCCACAACTTATCCCACCACCACCAAGCTAAGGCAGCTGTGATTGGATGTCCCTCTTAACTCATCCAACCTTTCCACACAACCAAAGAAGCTGTGATTGGATATATTCCTAACTTGTCCCTACTTCCTACATGACCAGATTAGGTCTGATTGGATTAAGTCTCTGTCAAACATTTTAGTCTAGTTTTTGTTTGTTGATGAAAATGTCAGTTAATTTAGTTTGAGTTTTTGTCCATGTGCACATGTTTTTATTAGTAACTGTCTAGTTTTCGTCAGGGGAAAAAAGGTTGTTGACTAAAACTAAGACAAAAATAATTAGTCAAAAAATGACACTGCAGCAGACAGGAGAGCACTGGTCCAAGACCTGAGCCCTGAGGGACTCCACAGAGCTGAGGAGCAGAGGATGAAACCTCTCTGTTAATGCGTACATGGTGAGGAGAGGGGCCAATAAGGGGCCTCTAAGGCTGAGGCCACACCCCCTGATAATGAACATAATCACCATGGCAACAAGAGCAGGGGCATCCTCTCAGGAGGGATGCTGAAGTCCATGGAGTTGGTGCTGAACTTAGTGAAACTTCATTCTTCTCTGATGGACCAAGCTCATGGAGACCTTCACACAAAGGTCTTCCAGACTCTTCCAGAGTTCAGGACCCTGGTCTCCAGCCTCTGTCTCTGTGACTGTAGATGTTCTGAAATCTGTTGTCTCCTGGTTTGATGCCTAATCATGTTTTCATGAGCTTGTGGTCTTGACAGCGTTGGAGATGATGGAGACCTCAGTGTCCTTCAAGGATAAACACAGGTTTGAATAAATGAACACCCCCCTGAATGTCTTATCAGCCAGGTGAGTCCTCCAGAAACACCTGTGATGTCCATGTTTACAAACAGATCTGTCTCCATGGGAACAGCAGCAGAGCCTTGTGGGTAATGTAGTGTTTAAGATCAGACCTTCCTCAGAAGATTGTCTGTATAATCAGAGAGGATAAAACTGTCCATCAGCTGATCTCTGCTCCTCTCTGCAGTGGACATCATCTCGGTCTGCAGTGCCTCCTGCAGGTCACAGGAGGAGGTTCTGGTTCAGTCTGTGGTAAGCTCCACCCCTCTGCTGCACCCTGCTGGTGAAAACAAACATCCCGACATGACATCACAGCATTTACCTGAACAGTAAATATTAAAATGTTAAAAATCTGATTTTGAAAAGTGGTTCAGATTTTGTTCAGTAAACTCACCTGTACACCGTGACACCTGTAAATCTAATCCATTCTCCTGACAGGTCTGTAGTTCAGAGTCTGGAGGGCGTGTAGATGTTAGATGATCATCCTGAGTGATCAGACCTGGAGCTGTTTCTGTGGAGCTACTTCAGAAGATGAGTTTTAAAGACAGATCCATACTAGTCCACAAGAACAGTGAGCCACAGCTCTAGGGTTTACTACTCCATCTATGTAGGGTTATTGATGATCTCCATATTTTACCTTTGACTGAATTAATATGATGATTCCATCCTCAGTGTCCACAGACAAAGTTTGAATCTTAATCCTGTTTATTCTGCCCCCTCATGTAAACACTCATCATATCAGACCAGAGGTTTAGCACCATCACACTGTTGTCTGTGAGGTCTGTAACTGTCAGCTCTGACCTCTCACTGAGTTTTAGTCTGTACATATCCTACTTTTACCTGTTTCTTTATTCTTCTTCATGTATGAATAGATCCACCAGTCTGTACAGAGGGAGTAAAGTTAATCAGGGACAAATTCAAGAACATCTAACATACCTGAGTAATAATAATAATAATAATAATAATAATAACAATATATTTTATTTGTATTGCACTTTACTTTTTTGTAAAGTGCCACACGGTTTAACAAAGAAAAACAATTAAAACAATTAAACAATTCATAAAAAAGAGTCAAGACAAAAGATTCTAAAAGAAGGAGAACCTTTAAGAGAAGTTAAGCAAAACGTTTTTTTTTTTTTAAAGACGGGTTTTAAGAGTACTAACACTGATTCTGATTGTAGTATTTGAGCAACATTATTACCCATATTATTAAAATAATTGTCTTTTATTATAGTTATTATTATTATTGCTGTTGTTATTATTATTATTATTACTATTGTTGTTGTTGTTGTTGTTACTATTATTATTATTATCATCATTAATAATAATAAAAGTAATAATAATAATGAATTTGATGAGAATGGCTTGTGTGTGTATTTGTAATTTAAAGATGATGATAATTATATACTATAAATCATGAATATAATTATTATATAAACAATAATAATAAAACGGTATTATAATCATCATTATATTGTTTGTATTATTATTATTATCATCAATATAATTGTTGTTGTGTTTTTACCAAAACATAAACGTTTAACGGACGAGATTTAACCGGATGTTCGGTCTTTTATTTTGAAGGGGTCAGTTCGTGCGGTTGCAGGAAGCAGAGAAGAAGAAGTGTTTGTGTTTCAGCCGCGGATCCACCTACGGCTCGTGCTACAAGAACCAGGTGAAGTATTGACCCGATATGAACAGTCCTGACCCGGGTCAGTCCCGGACTGAGACTGCATGATGGATGTTATAACATGGCTAAGGGTGCTGACAAGCTAACCCGGGTTAGCTGCAGATCAGGGAGGCTAACCGTGCTAACTTCACCGTGCTAACCGAGCCTGGTCTGGTCTGGTCCAGGGCTATTCTGATCTGGGTCCACATTTGTCTCGACCCAGTGATCTTGGTCCCGTTGGCTCTGTTAGCCTTATTCCGGGTTGAAACGCGTCAGATCGCGTTTACAGTAGACTTCCGGTGACCTGGTTTCTGTAAAGCAACCTCAGGGAGACTCAGACCCGGGTTAGACCGGGTCAGGTGACCGTCACTGTCATTTTGATATTTTATATTTTATATATTTTAGTCCGACTGAGACCTAATCGAACCCCAGACTCCTGTTAACCAGACCTTTGAAGAAACTGAACAGTTTACAGGAAGTGATTTAGATTTTCAAAGTAAAACAGCTCAAACCCAGGGGGGTGGGGCGCTATATGGACTGATCGTTACGTTACTGTGACGTCACTCTGAATACGTTTAATCGGTGTTGATTAATAATCAGTGTTAATGATCACTGTGTTCAGCTGGAGCACTCAGACTGTGATTATATCTCTCAGGAACATCCCATCACCTTCACCTGAGGAGGTCAAAGGTCAGCCACTCCCCCAGCAGTCATGGCTCTGATCTCTCTGGAGGACCTCGACGGACTGGATGATGAGCAGCTGGACGATGACATCACCGACAACCCTGAACCAATGGAAGCAGACGACCAGCTTCTGAGGCACTGGCAAGCTGTGGCCAGCACACACCAGGTGTCTGTACCTGCAGGTGAGGGGGCGGGGCCAGCACACACCAGGTGTCTGCACCTGCAGGTGAATGTTCAGGTGTTTCGAGATCAAATAGTGACAGTAAGTCTTAACGCTGTCACATTAATTAAACGGTTAGTTTAGTAATTAATGAGTCAAAGGTCGTTCACCTGTAGCAGCAGGTATTTGGCTAATATTTGTTTAAAAAAACGTGATGGTTGGTCTAATTAATTCTCAGTAGTCACTGATACTGCTCACCTGTGGATTAACCCCATGTTTACCTGCTGCTCTGTCCTCCTCTAAACTAAACTCTGGTAAAATCGATGATCTTCATTTGGTCTAAAACACTGATCAGTGTTTAAGTCTGAGCTGAACTTCCCGCTCAGACCATCAGGATCAAAGATTATCAGACACATGAGCTACGCCTCATGCACTTCCTGTTTGGTGATGCATTTGAGGTCCAGTCGGTGACATTGTGATGCGTTCAGGTTGGCTGGATGCTAAGCTTTTGAAGCTTGTGTATAATAAAGTTGAGTGGGGCTGAAGTTTTTCTTATGGATATGAAATGATGATATCAGTGATCCACATACAGCTCACACACACAGTTACACACACACACACACACATATAAGGACATGAGGAAGGTATTCTAACAGAAAACAGAATTAGAGGACTGAGGATCGCCATCTTGAATTAAAAAAAAATCATGATAAGAAATTAGATAAAAAATAAATAGATACATTTACTATAGGAAAATAAATAAATAGGCAAATAAAATAAAATTTTAAATAATAATATGGTAAAACGAGATAAAGTGTACTGAAGTAAGATAGTGGAAAGAAATTCGATGAACAGAGATTAAAATTTCCAACAATAAATCTGAGCTGATATTGAGAAACAAAACATATTAAGAGGGTTAAAATGAATAAATAATTAAGATTAAATAATAAT
The DNA here is from genome assembly GCA_037902135.1 of Cetoscarus ocellatus. Classification (NCBI taxonomy): domain Eukaryota; kingdom Metazoa; phylum Chordata; class Actinopteri; order Labriformes; family Labridae; genus Cetoscarus; species Cetoscarus ocellatus. The sequence goes on along the minus strand of JBAMNC010001274.1, from coordinate 439,383 downwards.
AATAAATATAATCAACTAAAAGCCACACTAAAAAGGTAGGTCTTGAGTTTTGTTTGTATGAGCGCAGTGCGCTGTAATATGACTGCTGATGGGAATATTTCAGGACTGAATGAGGGGCTAATTTAAAAAGAAATAAAACAAAAATACAAACTTCACTGTTCATCCTTATTCTGTCACATGTTGCTTTTTTTAATCAGTGGACTTTAATTAACTCTGAAAGACCCAGAACATTTCTAAGTGAGATAAACAGCAGAGGGAAATCTGATGTGTTCATTTTAAACGTCTGAGACTGTAAAGAGTTAATGTTTTAATCTAACGAGTCGGCGTCTGTGTGTCAGAGATGACGGGGCCCATCCATGAAATGACCAGAAATAGCCAGCAGAGGGAGTCAGTGCCCTTCACTTCAGTGTCCCGACACGAGAAGGTAAAAAGAATCAATAAAGCCTGACAAAATTGCTAGACATATTCTGAGGGACGAATGAGAACCAGACTGATTACCTGTCCTCCCCCCTCCTGTCCCCTCTCAGATGGGGGAGGTGCAGTACGAGGAGCGGGTGTATCCTGCAGGTAACTGGGCGTGTGTGACGAGGGGGGAGGAGCTTTATGAGCAGAGCATCTCCATGGCCTTCATGAAGCTGATGAGATACATCTGCAAGGACAACTCTGCAGGTAAGACCACGCCCACTAAGCAAACAACACACCGCCAATCGGCCTTGACATGCTCGCTAAGCAAATCATACCAACAATCAGACCACACTGTCAGACCACGCCCAAAAAAGAAGGTACAGCCATCCATCAGACCACACCCACTAAACGAACCACACCCATCCATCAGACCACACACACCAAATAAACCAAACCCCCATGAATCAGAACACAGCCACAAAGCAAACCACACCCACTAAACAAACCATTAGGACACGCCCACCTTCACCCACTGCAAAAGACTCAATGTGAATTGTGACATTTATCTCTGTTGTTGTGGCTGTTGATGACATCACACCTGAGTCAGCATTTTCCAGTTCTGAGCAGGTGATCCTCAGGTTCTGATAGATCCTCTGACTGTTTGAAGGGGGCGTTCCTGATCACATGTCTAATGGGGCTCACCATCATTCTGATACAGGCCACGCCCTCTCTGCCATTAGCTTAATTTTTTTTTTTTTTTTTTTTTTTTTTGAGAATTCGGTTTTTAGTGTTTTATGGAAATTAACCAAATACACAGTAAAAAGTAATGAAATGTAATCACTCTCTCCTCACATGTACCCTTATAGGTTCAGTAACTCATTCTATTTTTTATATAAATTGCACCTTATCATCTACTTTTATTTATAGTGTACTTGAAATCTGTAAACTGCAGCCTTTGCAACGAAATCTCGTTCTGTAAACACCTGCTGCATACTGAATGACAATAAAGTCTGTCTTAAGTCTAAGTCTAAGTCAGCAGTATGTTGACAAAATTTGCAGAACATTTGATCTCCTGACACATAATTATCATTGCGAAGCTGCTCTGCACTGTACTTTGGAGTTCGCCGGGAGATCCGTAGCTTCTTTGCCAACGTAGTCGGTGTCTCAGGCGGCTGCTTTGACATGTTTGCATTGTTAATGAGGGAAGGAGGAGGGGGAGAGGGAGGGGGAGGGGAAGTGAAGCATGCACTGTCCCCAGTCTTAGTGACCCCCTCGGAGCATTTTCCCTAGAGATACGTTCCTTTTTATTCTAAAAAAGCTTTTATGTTAAATGTCGGCCATTTCTCGGATATTCCGTGTTTATATTGAATTCCACAGGCATCAGGTGTGTGGTTGATTTCCTAAGTGTAACACCTGTTGTGTGCATCAGGCAGGTACCTTGGGATGACGGTGCCCGTGGTCAGTCACATCTACATGATGGAGGATGGGAAAACATTCAAGAAGGAAGTCTTGACCGCGTACTACCTCCCCACGGAGTTTCAGTCCAATCCCCCCCAACCATCGGACTCTGACATCATCATCGTCCAACGAGATCCAATCAGAGTCATCACCAGGTCAGTGACATTATCAGTTTATTCTGTGAACTGTCGATACCCGAGCGTTGGCGACCTTACATGACCTCAGCGTGAAGATGTACCAGCTGACCCTGAAGGAAGTCTCCAGTGTTCGGATCAATGCACTGATTGGCTGATCAATGATCAAACTGATTAAATCAGGCTGTTGATGTCTTGCTCTCTGATTGGCTAACAGGCCGTTCTTTGGGACGACCAATGAGGCGACGGTGACTCGTCAGATCGAGGAGCTGTGGGAGATCGTGGGCGGTTCGGACACCCTGCACCGGGACAGCTACATGGTGGCTGTGTACGAGAACCCCGCCGTCCCTCACCGCCGTAATGAAATCTGGTTCATCAAGCACCAGCTGTAGACCACTTCGCACCATGCTCTGCTCCAACTGATTGGCTGCCCGCTGACACGCCCCTATCATGGCAAATCAACCAATCACAGCAGGTTTGACTCTAAGCCCCACCCAATTTAGTTTGGTGAAGGTCCAAACAATCAGCTGTACCATGAGGGTGAGCAGGCACAGTCACATGACTGATGTCACCTTACTGCTGCAGGTAGTGCTCCCATTGGCCTATCACTCACATGACCTTTGACCTTTGTTTGGACTTATATATAGATATATACATATAGATCTGCCTGAGCTGATGACATAAGCCCAATTCACAGTGCCTTTACACCAAAGCGCCGCAACAAAGCTCCATTTAATGGGCATTGAGATTATATCAGCGACACCGCAACGTCTGTACCAATTCACGCTGCATGCACACAACAACACAGCGCATACCCCCCCACACACACAAAGGCAGAGATGCTCACTCGCAGCACTCCTGTCTCCCGCTGAGTCTGGCACCCTATCCCTGGTACCATCAATACCTCTGTAGACGGAACAGTGTGGGGATCAACTCGTTCCCTCATTCCGTCTCCAGGACGTTCACAGTGGAGGTGAAGCACCACAGGGGCTTGAACAGCAGTGTGAACTGGGCAAAAATCAGTGTCTTAGTTTTAATGAAGTTTAAGACCATCACAGACGATCCTCATAAAACTAAATTGATCTTCAAACAGTTTCGGTGGCAACCTCTTATTCTGCTCTGAGTGATTAAAATGCTCATATTCTGTCACAGGAATATTGTGATAACAACAGTGTTTTTAATTAAATGTAAAAACATGTCTGATGTTGTGACAGAACATTAAGAACAGACTATTATTTCAGCTCTGAGTATTTATCTGCCTTTTTTGTTTACTCTGGATTAATGAACTCGGTTTATAAAATAATCTGACTGTATAGATCCGTCCGGTATGGTATATATTTTATGAACTCTTTCATCCACAGTTTCTGTCACACTCATATAAACACACAGTTTCACAAATATAGACATTTTCGGACACAGAATTAAATTCTGTATATAACACACAGACTGCCATACACAATATCTCTCACAAATACACACTAATATCCACACAGATTTACTCTCATACAAAAACAAGTGCGGACAGACTCACAGTTATCTCACTAACACTCCCACGTGACCATAAATCCACGCTGTGGTCATCACCAAGCCTCACTCATATTTCTGGCGTTTTAAGCACAGCAGCTCTATTTCACTTTCCTTTCAGCTTTTACACACAGTAAAATGTTTTGGTAGTTCAGCACTGCTCTAATTTAGAGTTCAGCTGAAAACAACAGCCTTCCTCTGGTCACATTAAGCTGCTACAGACCTGAATCTCTGACGCTGACATTAGCTGATATGGAACGGACAGGAAGGATGTCCATGAGACTGTGAAGCTTCTCTGTGAGTCTGAAAGTTAAAAGGGAATATGAAATCACCTCCAGAATCCACAGTGTAAGTTTGTCCACGAAAATCCTGCTTTGGGTGGATAACTGTTCAAAAAAGTAACTTTTACCATTTCCTCTCCAGGCGAAAATGTCCGCATGTAACCGTCACTTTTTTTTTAATTCACTGTTTTTCACGAAGCCTGAGTTTTAAAGGGAATAGTTTGTTTTGCCAGTTTAAGCACTCGTGGTGTGCTGCGGTAAAAGGGTCCGTGTAGAACACTGATTTAAGAGCAGTTCCGCGTGCATGCAGGTGTGAAAACACCATTACATCCCCCATATGGAATATTTACAGATATAAATAAATAAATATGCTAGAAGTCCACACATTAATAAATATCCTTATCATGGATTGACTGAAGTGTTTCTGATCTGAGCTGTGACCTTTGTGGATGATTATAAATAATTTTTATCTTTTAGCTCAGACTCTTTAAACGTTTTTGACCAGTAAACCCACACATAACCATATCTGTAACATAGATGTAAAGTTCTAAGGGATTTAATCTCTAATAATTTCACTGTGGAATTTTAATGTCCAGTAAACCAATGTGATCATGGTGCTCACAGTCAGGATCTCTTAATGAAACAAAAACATCATTAATGATTAATTACTGGTCAACCTCTCCAAGATGGCCAACATGCGTCAGAAGCCTGCCAGCAGCATCTACATGTATATGTCTGTATTTAAGTCAAAGGTTAGACTCAGTTCAGTAAAACTTTATCAACAAACAATACGACTTCATTCATCATGTAACAAATCAACAATCAAGAAACATAATGGTCCAATAAAGACACAGGCTATTTTCCTCACCTGGGCAGGTGTGAGAGTCCGATTTAAACGTTTCTTTGTCTGCTGTAAATAAGACAGTTAGCTTCGTTAGCTTAGCATTTAGCATCCTACAGAAACAGCATCGGCTTTAGCATTAAGCTAACTGATCAGCTGACCACATGAAATTTTTGTACAGTTTGTGAATATTTTCAAAATAAAACAAATAAACTGACATATTAAATATAACCATAAGGTTTGATTGCAGGTGTTTGTCCCGCCTCCAGGTGTTTTGATTGACAGCATGTTTATCTGAGTTTAAGTCTTCGATGGTTAAGTTTTATTTTCTAAATATTTGATGTTTTTGGTGCCTGTTTGTATTTAAAGTACTTCCTGTTCTTTTCAAAGTAAAACATGTTTTTTTAACAGTTGTCTATGAAGGATCACTTTGTGTCAAATATTCAAATTAAATCTGATTTCAAAGAAAACTTGTTTTTGATTTTTTTGAAATCTCCTGTCAAAAAATTCAAAATACACTCTGAGGTGTAACTGAAAACTTTATTTACAAAAATCAGGTTGACTAGTTTAACATGAAATCAAAAGTTCACCCAAAAAGGTTTTAAAAACAAAATGAGACAAGAAATAACAGAGGAAAAGGGCGGAGCCTCACTGTGATGTCATCACTGCTCCATCAGATCAGGTCAGCCACTGTGGAGAAGATAAAACACACCTGTTAGAGGAACATCCCCCAACCACAGGCCTGCACTGACTGCGAGCTAACATGCTGCTAAAATCAGAGGAGTCCCACAGGGCGCCATCTTAGGGATGCTCCTGTTTCTATATATTTACACTTCCTGTGACTCAAACTGATCATGTGACCGAAGCTCTTTCAGGTTAAACTGTGATCATGTGACTGAAGCTCCTACAGGTTAAACTGAGATCATGTGACCAAAGCTCCTTCAGGTTAAACTGAGATCATGTGACCGAAGCTCCTTCAGTTTAAACTGAGATCATGTGACCGAAGCTCCTTCAGGTTAAACTGAGATCATGTGACTGAAGCTCCTTCAGTTTAACTGAGATCATGTGACTGAAGGTCCTTCAGGTTAAACTGTGATCATGTGACCGATGCTCCTTCAGTTTAACTGAGATCATGTGACTGAAGCTCCTTCAGTTTAAACTGAGATCATGTGACCGAAGCTCCTTCAGGTTAAACTGAGATCATGTGACTGAAGCTCCTTCAGTTTAACTGAGATCATGTGACTGAAGGTCCTTCAGGTTAAACTGAGATCACTGTTCAGCTTCATGTTATTGATCAAGGGTCTGACCTTCAGACTGATCAATCATAGAAGGACACTGATGTGACGGCAGGAGCTGATCTATAGACGAGAGACTCTCCAAACTGAACCAACATCTACAGGTATGATGTCATTCATAATTATGAGCTGTGACATCACTGATTAAATCAGCCGTGTGATTGGCTGAGCATTACCATTCATGGGCATCTCGTCGATCTGGGTGGAGTAGTACTGCTCGATGTCTCGAAGAATCCTGATGTCGTCGTTCTTAACAAAGTTGATGGCCACACCCTTCCTGCCATAACGACCGGAGCGACCGATCCTGGGAGGGGTCAGAGGTCATTAGAAACATGAACTGAGAAACAGCTGATTAATTCCTGTGTGCCACCCCCCGTCCATATTTATTATCTTTAAGAGGAGGGATACGTGAGTGTTCTGTGGATGTAGGGACTCCTTCATGTGGAGGAGCACCTACCTGTGGATGTAGAGCTCTCTGTTGTTGGGCAGGTCGTAGTTAATGATCAGAGACACCTGAGGAACATCCAGACCTCGAGCCCAAACGTCTGTGGAGATCAGGACCCGACTGGCAGGAAGGAAGGACAGATTATCATCAGGTGACCTGTTTCAGCCCAGTCTCTCATGATGTGTCCAGGTGAGTGCTGGTGCAGGTGTGTTACCTGGCTCCTGATCTGAACTCCTTCATGATGCTCTCTCTCTCCTTCTGAGGCATGTCTCCGTGCATCGATGACACCGTGAAGTTGGCCTCTCTCATCTTCTCTGTCAGCCAGTCCACCTACAACACACAGACATAAGACTACAGCTCCCATGAGGCTTTGCTGCTGCAGGAGGGCACAAACTGCAGCAAGTCTTTAACATGAAGGTAAAGGTTCACATCAGACTGTGTGATGAGTTTTGGTGTAAATGTCCAAATAAGGTCATGCTGGTCACATGATCAAATCTTTACAGGTCTGATTCAAGAACATGTCAAGAACTTTCAGGTGAATTCAGTTTTCAGCTGTGGTGAGAAAAGTATAAAAACATGATGAAAGATTGAATGTACTCAAATATACAAACAGATTAGACGTTTTATTGTGGATCATGTTTATAGAGAAATTATCTTTAATCATTAATTTTTAATAAAGCCAAAATGAGCCTCCAGTCCTGGTTCCTTTCTGATTCTTCTGAGAAGAACATGTTGATTTCAGAAAAATAACTGAATAAGGTATTTCAGTGGTTTTACTGTTATTACAGCGAGTCTGGGGGGTTTTTTTGTCTGAGTTTGTCTGTGAGCGTGAGAACCCAAAGTCATGACCACATTTTGATGACACTGTGATGAGATTTTGGTGGTGATCTGAATCCAGATCCAGGAACCTTTCACAGGATTTGTTAACGGTGGGAGCAGAGCCGGCCGGCCAATTAGGCAATATAGGTAAATGCCAAGGGCGCCATGGCCTCCAGGGGGTGCCACAAAATGGGGAAAAAAATTCACCTTCAATATATACTGCCTAGCAAAATAATTTGCCACCAAAATAAAAGGTCACACACTCTTAATATTTCGTTGGCCTGCCTTTAGCTTTGATTACAGCACACATTCGCTGTGGCATTGTTTCGAAAAGCTTCTCAAAAAACAATTAAAGCATGTAAAAAAAAAATAAAGCGTTGGATGATAATGTAAATGTTCAATCACAATATCTGCCAGAAAAATCACAATAGATCTTTTCCTAAAATCGTTCAGCACTAATGCAGAGGTGCTTGAGTTTCTACACCTGAATTCAGAGATGTGGATGAGTGAGTGGATAGTTTTGGCATAGATAATGTGTGTTTATCTGTTTCCTGTTTGAACATCTACAGGCAGGACTTTGACTCCTGTTTCACAGAATGGACCTCTTACCCAGCCAGGACATCAGCTGATCAGGTAATCATCTCACCTGTGTTACTGATGAGAGGACAGGCTGCACTGACAGCAGAACTCCGAGGGGCATGCTGTCAGGCTGATGGAGGTCTGATGGTCTTAGGGGCGATCAAGTCTCAGACTGTGGGTGATTGTGACCTACCTTCCTCTTGGTGTTACAGAAGATGACGGCCTGTGTGATGGTCAGAGTGTCATAAAGATCACAAAGCGTGTCGAACTTCCACTCCTCTCTCTCCACGGCCACGAAGAACTGCTTGATCCCCTCCAGGGTCAACTCGTCACTGAGGAGCAGAGAGAGGGAGGAGAAGTTTGAGATGTGCTGCTCTTCACTGTCTCTTCTTCTGAGATGTTCCTCCCTTAGAGATACGAGTCCACCTGTGTCAGGTGTGTGAGTGTGGACGTACCGTTTGACCAGGATGCGGATGGGGTCGGTCATGAACTTGTTGGTCATCTCCAGGATCTCGTGGGGCAGGGTGGCACTTATCAGGACCACCTGAGTGGCTGGAGGAAGGTAACGGTAAACATCGTAGATCTGCTCCTTAAAACCTGGATAAGACGACAAACCATGAGGAGATTACACTCCATCTCTGTATATGAACTTTGACCTTTCATCATGGGAGTTCTGCACATGCTCAGTCTAACCTTTGTTCAGCATCTCATCAGCTTCATCCAGGACCAACATCTTAATGGCCCTGGTCCTCAGACTCCTGCGACGAATCATGTCTGCAAAGGCAACAACAACAACAATGTGGTCAGCTTCTGATTGGCTGCTTTGTTCAGAGTTTGACCAATCGGCTGGCAGGACTGTCCCGCTGAGATTAACCAGTCAGGATCTGGTGTTGTCTCCAGCAGCTGTTCGCTGTTGGACCAGGTTGTTACCCTTAAATTAACCAAAATCCTCTGAGATCAAACATCTTAATTCCAAAGACGTCCCGTGAGTGTCAGCGCCCCCTCCTGGTGATGGTCTGTAAACTCACCGAACACCCGCCCTGGCGTCCCGGCGACCACGTGCTGGCCGTAGTCCAGCTTCCTGATGTCCTCGCCCACGTTGGTTCCTCCGATGCAAGCATGACACTGAACATTCATGTAATCTCCAAGAGCCAGCAGCACCTGGAGGCATCACAGAGACAGCCAATCACAGACCAGGACAGAACAGTTCACAGGGGATTGGCTGGGCAAATATGTGGGCGGGGCTTACCTTCTGAATCTGACCAGCCAGCTCTCTGGTTGGAGCGAGGATCAGAGCCTGGGTCTCCCTCACCTGAGGATCAAGGTTTGGAGTTCATTCTGAAATTATCTCTAATGTTTACTGTGCGTGTGGCTCAGACCAGATAGTCAATCCTCTGTTAATGAGAGGGTTCACAGCACATGCTGATGTGACCTTGGGCAAGAAAATGTCTCCAACTGCTTATGACAATTATAGTAACATCAATAATATTCAGTATAATATAAATATAATGAGTAAACACATGGCTTTAATTAACATTTATAAAAATAATAAATAATAGAATAAATTTAATGTAAAGAAACAGTTTCTGTACTTCAGCAGACTGTTCTCACTGACAGGATTAAGAGGATGTCTAATAATAGTTATCACTGTGTTCTGACTCAGAAACATTGATTCTCTACATTAAATACAGTTTCTTCTTATTGTTTAGAGTAAAACTGTTGTTTCATATTAATATTAATCATCCATGTTCTCACCTGGATGTCTAGACACTGCAGCACGGACACACAGAAGGTCGCCGTCTTTCCTGTTCCAGACTGAGACCTGTTCAGAGATCAGCTGTTAGAGAGCACTTTCTCACTGAGCATGATGGGCCATGGCCAGGGTCACTTTAACCCCAGACACATATGTCTTAAATTAAGTTTGGAGATTGTACTCAGGGATTAAGTAAAAAAAAAAAAAAAAAAAAAAAAAAAAAAAAAACACGGACATGCTGATAAAACAGCCAATTAAGACAGAGTTCCATTACTGTCCCCTCCATCTTGTTAAGATGCTTATTTATCTGCTTTCTTATTATTTTCTTCCTGAGTGAATGTCAAATTACCTCGACTAGCTGTCCCTATTTCATAAAATGTGGAAAGTGTCACAGACGGCATCACATCACTCCTGTCCTCGCTTCTTGTCCATTTCCTAATTGATGTGCTTTTTATTTTTATGGTTATTATTATTATAATTATCTATTTATTTACCTGATTTATTGTATTTATTATTGTTATTTTATTATTATTATTTTATTTTTTTATATACATTTTTTTAATATATGTATATATCTGTAACATTGTCTGGCTGTTAATTAAGAGTTAGGGAGGTATCGTAATTGTTTTTGTTCTATTATTTAAAATATAAAAATACATTGTTCAAAAAAGATTAGATAGAACATTATTAATCCCTTGGTATGACTAAGACTCCAGCAGCATTGAACTGTAGTAAACAGGTAAAAAAAGAATGCAGGATATCAAAAACTGAAAAAAGTACATACAACTTGCATATCAACATGCTGATGTTATAATAATGATAATAAAAAGTAAATAAATACAAATAAATATAAAATATACTGCTGCTGGCTACTGCTCCTTCCCGTCCCCTGTCTTCTTGTTACTATTCCTGTTATTTTAGTGGAATAAAAATAAAAATAAAATGTTTTTGTCAAATGACTGAACTTTCCCAGAGTTGAAACATTTCATCTCAGGTGCTTATCAGTTTGATCATGTGATCATGTTCAGCAATCATGTGCAGGTATCCTGTGTAATGATTTAGATAATTATACTTTAGATTATAGTTTAATTTTAGGAGAATCCTCAGGTCAGAGGTCAGAGAGGTACTCACTGAGCGATGACGTCTCTTCCCTTGATGATCTGTTTGATCGCTCTCTGCTGGATGGCAGACGGTTTCTCAAAACCTGAAACAATGAAAACACACATGGTAAACCACTGATGACCAAACACCCAGCAGAAAAAACTGTTGGAAATATTTAAAGGTAATATTTGACTATTTATTTATTTACTATGATACTGTCAGAATGTGTTACCTCATCATCACTGAACGTCTGCTTTTATGAATCTGGATCATTTATTACAGAATAAAATGATGTTTTTATGGTTTTATCTTTTATATTAACACCAACAGCCTGTCCTCATGAGAGTTCAGATTGAGTGAAGAGGAGGCTCTATGCTCATAACAAAAGTCAGTTTCATTATCAGCATCAATAATAACGAGTTCAGAAATACTTCGATATCGGCTAAAAGCCAGTACCCCTGTTATTGTCCTGCTGCAGTTAATCTTAAACCTGCTGGTCAGACGGAGAGAGAGGAACAAGTCCTGATGTCCTTCACATCCAGCAGGTACACAGAGCCAGTGCCGAGGACCAACTCTCTGTCTGAACCCTGTGAGCTCTTCTCTGACAGGCAGCTCCTCTAATTTCTGTTATTGTGTGAAAGTCCTTCGGGAGGGACTATGAGCCGACATAATGACACTGATGACTTTGTGAATGAGCTGAATGATCCAGATCTACGCAGACACACAATCCCCATCAGCATCAGAGTGGCCAGCTGACAGAGAAGAGGGTTTTAATCTGTGTCAGTGTGCTCGAGGTCCAAAGACTCAAACCAGCAGGACAGATGTGGTCCAGACCAGCACAGACAAACACCAGCTAAGTAGGGATGGGAAATATATTGATTAAAACAAATAATACAAATTATTTTCTACAGAAGATTTGAAAATGAAAAATTTTGATTTTTTTTCTCAACTTACTCCAATCATAAGTTGTTAAAATTTTTGAAAATATAATTACTGAAAATGTACAGCCTTGTGAGGTTTTGAACAAGCATGTTTAGGCTTTTATTTGTTTCTTAAATATTGATCAGATGTTTCCATGTCACTATACTGTGAAAATAGCTCATCCTTAAGTGTTTATGTAGACAGGCCTCCCTACATTTGAACTACATTATCAACATTTTACGACAAAACTACAACATTAATTTTAAGTATAAGAGGAAAAGTCTGTTTAGTTTTGGATTGCATTGCATGACATAAAGGCAAAACTTTATTCATGTAATTTTTGTGTCAGTTGGAGGAGTTTTTTTAAGAGGAAAAAAATCAATTAAAATTGTACACTGAGTTTTATGGGGGAAAAAAATTGGATTTTTATTTCTGGGTCATATTACCCAGCCCTAGCTGAAGGGCTGAATTTGTGTCCATGTGCATAAGGTCTACAGTACCAGACCAGCAGGACAGATGTGGTCCAGACCAGCACAGACAAACAGGTATTAATGTCATCTTCACAGGAGCAGGTGAACTCTGAACACCTGTGTAATCAAGGTGGTCAGAGGTGGTCTATGGTGGCGAGTAGGGCTGAAAGATTTATTATTTTCGGATCGAAACCGCAATTTCAGACAATGCAATCATATAATCATCAAAGCTGCAATTTTTTGCAGCACTTCTGACTGACCCAGGATCTGCTGTGTCAACTATTTTACAAATTTGCAGCAATTTGCAATTACAGAAGTGCTGGTAAGCAGGTCAACAACACAAAGCCTCTGTTTAGGAGGAGAAGTTGTAGTATCCCTTCAATAATGAAAACAGATTATTGATCATCAATATTAGATGATCAATAACGTGTTGTGCGCTTTTGATCATTTATTTCCTTATTGTTGTCTATACTGTAAACATTGTGAATATTGCACTGAAGCTTGATTTGAAGAAAATCGAATTGGAATCGCAATTCGCCAGAAAAATCGCAATAAGACCTTTCCCTAAAATCGTTCAGCCCTAATACCATGTCTGACTGTTTAATTCTGACTCAAACACTGGATCATTACCTCAGACATGTTCACATCAAAGTTCTTGTTTGGTATCTATTTTTTGTTTTAATAATTAAAATCCGAATTAAGACTCATACTTAAGTCTAATTCAGAGTTTTGATCTGATTAATTAAAACAGTGAGCATCCTGACTAAACTGCGCAGTGACCGGTTAGCTTAGGGCTAACGTGAATGCTAACAGTCCCGCTGGTAAACATGATAAAACATGATTAAAACTTTCTCAAAACACTTTTAAAAACTGAGATTATAGTGATGATATTATATTCAGATCACCTCTGTCCTTTGGAGATTTGAACCCTCTCGTTACTCTGAGTAACGGAGTATGAAGTTCAGCTTTAGCACGGAGAGCTAACTCTGCTCCGGAGGCCGCGCCGATCCCCGACCTACCGTAAGCGTAGATACCGCGGAGCAGGTCCTCCCTCAGGCCCATAGTGTCGAAGGTGGGGGTGACGTCCACCTCCTCGCTAGTCTCAAACTCCACCTTAGTCATGTCCTCCTCCCTCAGGATCCTCTTCCTGCCCTGTGTCCCGGCAGCAGCCATCTCCTCTGAGCTCCGTGTTCGGCACAAACTGTCCGAGAGTCGTTCACCGCGGATCAGCTAACGGCTAAACACGGGGAGTGAAAGAGCGCCGCATGCGTCGTGCCAGTGACGTCTACAGGAAGCGACGCCAGATGTGACGTCACACCATGGGAAACGAAGCCACTCAGCTGATCCTCTATACAAGACCGATTCTGTAAAATAAAAGATAAATATTAAAACACTTTGCTCATTTTTGTGGCATTAGAGACGAAACAATATCCCACTTATTTTGAGGACGAACTTACATTCATACTTTTGGACAGACCATAAATATTTTTTTAGATTCCAAAGTTGATTCTTCTTTAAATTAAATTATTCAACATTTGGTTTGTCGACAAACGAGAAAATAAGCTCAGACAAGATGTATGTAATCAAGCTTCTCATAATTATAGCCAAATTGCATATTCACTGTTCCAGATTTGCTGACCAAAGACCGAACGTGATGGTTTTCAAAGCCATATTGTTGAACTGAAGAAGCTTCTTGGATGAGAAGTGAAACGTCTTCCCAACAAACTCTACACAGTCCAGTTGCCTTGCTTTTGAATCTTCAGGATTGTTGACATGTTTAAAAAAAATTGAAAAAAAAAAAAAAACACAAAGCGACCAACAAGAGAAGTTTGTGTGAAAAATAGATTACCTGAACTTTTTTCAACATCGATACCTGTTACTTTGCTTTCAGTTATTTGTTGTATTTCTGTAAGTTTTGTCACTGCATTTTAGCCTGAACAGTTTGTATTGTTTCTGTAAGTGTTTTGTCAGTAAAAAATGCAGAGCCTTTTCAATGTTGATGTGTTGATGTTTGTGTAAATATAATTTTTGTTTGTGTTGTCTGAATTCTGTTTGTGACTGATTGTGGAAATAAAGAAGCTGCTGAGCCAAACATCATGATTTATCTCAGAGGCTGTGAATATAAACAGAAATCGGGCTCAATAACAGCCTGAAGACTTTGTTCTTATCCTCTGATGGTTCTCCTCCATCCTCTGCAGTGGCTCCCTGTATCTTTTAGAATTATTTGAAGGTTCTTTTGTTGCTTTTTAAATCTTTTAATGCTCTTACTCTGGATTGATCTGATTTGTTTTAACCACATGAGCCCAGTGGAGCCCTCAGGTCTTCAGGTAGTGTTCCTTTAATAGTTCCCAAAGTTAGAACCAGTTTACCTAAAGACCTGAGAGCGCCACCTGCTGTTCAGACTGTTTTTTTTTTTTTTTTTTTTAAGATTTTTTATTAGTTTTCGATTTATAACATAACTATATGCTTGTTTGCAATGCATATCATGGGAACTAATTAACATAGGCATATCCTTGGTTGTATTGTGACAGTATTAAAGAATTCTTCCCAGAACCCATCCCACCACTCGAACATCACCCAGAACAGGACAAATTCACTCTTAACGCCTCAGACCACAGGACAATCTTATAGGATAATCTAATAACACAGAAGATAATCTGGTGTTTGTCGTCCTTGGTCATGAAGAGGGAAAGTCGGGAATGAAACAGCCCAATAATCTTTATGTGTGCACCCTGCTAAACTCTGCTCATGACGACCCCGCTCTGGTGTACTGTCCCTTTAAGAGTCAAACAGGTGGAGAGTTTTTGGCACTTTCATATTTTAACTCAGAAACATAAAAACAGGATACAAACTGATACATTCATCCACAGGTAACACGAACAGGTGTGTCACCTGAACATCAGTGATGACATCATCGTCTGCTTGATCACAGCTCAGCAAAATAAAACATTAACAAAATAAAAGCCTTCATTTAACAGCTTCCTGTTGACAGTTTGATCATTTTAACAACAGAAAAGGATTCAACAGCTTGTTTGTTTGTTTACATGATGGAGAAACAAAGTAAACAGGAAGAGCAGAAGATCATACACTCTGGTGAGAGGTCAATACATGTCCAGGTGTGTGTGTACAGGTGTGCGTCAGTCCTCTGTTGGACGTCCAGGCTGACCACCTGGAGCTCCATCAGCTCAGGTGTGTGTCAGTCCTCTTTGGGCTGTTGGATGTCCAGGCTGACCACCTGAAGGTCCATCAGCTCAGGTGTGTGTCAGTCCTCTTTGGGCTGTTGGACGTCCAGGCTGACCACCTGAAGGTCCATCAGCTCAGGTGTGTGTCAGTCCTCTTTGGGCTGTTGGACGTCCAGGCTGACCACCTGGAGCTCCGTCAGGTTGCTGCTGCTGCTCTGCTGACTGATGACCATCTGAAACACAGGGTTGATCAGGTTCAATATATCCCGAAGGCCCTTAAGTGACCCGTGGCCCCCAGCCCTCTAATCTCTATGCGGGAACATTTTTCATATCTTGGGGGGAGGGTTAACCTGTTTGGTTGTGAAGTATGTGTGTCTGTTTAAGTGAAAACTGAGTAATTTGTACATTGGTATGAGTACGTGTGATGCTGATAACCCTATAAAACAAATTTATCTCACTAGCCCACAGAAAGTGTTTGGAATGGGCGGAACGTTTAAAAGCATATCTGGCAGGTGATTGGCCAATTGTTCCATCAATCACACTCATTACGGGCCAATCAGATAATTTAGTAGGCGCGCAAAGTACAATACTGAGCCACTTGAGTGAAAATATCCTTCCAATAGAGAAGTTAGTCATGCTGTTGTTTGGTCCAGATGCGATAAAACTGCTACTAAAGCTGTTAGCATCTATGCTATGATTTTTAATCATGATCTATATATCGTTTCAAATAATCTGGATCGTGTTCATTTCCATCAGCACTGCTTAAAACCCAGTTAATGCCTCCATTGTAACAACTTTTATCTTGAATCTCCACTCAGAGGTCCTACAGGCCTTAGGCTCAGGCCCAGGGCCGAGCCAGCTCCAGTGAAGCTCCCTCCTCACACAGAGCTAAACAAACTCCAGAGTGAACTGCTCTCAGGGCTGATCAATAATAAAACGGTTTAATCCAGTGCTCCTCAAAAAAAAAAAAACAACATGCAAGTATGAACTGCAGACTGACTGAGTCTAAATATTTGTGCTGACAGGGCTGTCTGCATTTATTTGTTGATGTACATTTTTTTCACTATTATTATTTTATTTTTTTATACATAGTTTTTTTCTCTATTTTTTCTCCACCTCTTTTAACCTCACCACCACAGCCCAAATGAACTAATGTTATTATCATTTTGTCATTAATCTTTAAAAAAAAAAAAAAAAAAGAAAAAAGAAAAATGGAGGAAAAATTGTATAAATTTGGTTTGATAGAGGAGACTTACAAGTCTGCCGCAACACTGTACACTTTGGGTGTTATTTATTTATTCATTTTTTCTTTCTCCCTTTCCTGCTTTGTCTTGAATTTGTGTTTATAGGTTTGTGTGTTCTGTTTTATCAGTAAATGAAACGGTTATACTCTGTGGCAAATGAAAATAAAAATAAACATTATGTAAAAAAATGAAAACATGAGCATGATTGTTCAGCATACTCTGGATCAACAATTAATTGATTCACTGACTGACTGATGGTCTGAGTAACTGACTGGTGGATATATCGTTTGGTTCACTGATTTAATGATTTATTGAGTGACTGATTGGTTGATGGTTTGGTTGACTGACTGATTGATTGACTAGTTGGTTTATTGATCGATGTTTGGTGATTAATAGATTAACTGGTTGACTGATGTATTTATTGACTGATTGATGATTGCCTCTGTGTTCATACCGGGTGTAGCTGGACTGCAGACACGGGGATCTGGGCAGCGACAGGTGGAAGAGAGGTGAGGAACACCTGGGGGAGAGAACCTGCACACACACACACACACACACACACACACACACACACACACACACATAGTGTTACACCCTATAAAACAACAACAGGGTCAACCAGACTGCGGTAACCATGGTATCAGGGTCGTACCTGCTTCATGCGTCTGGGCGTGGCCTGTGGGGGGAAAGGTGTTGAGCACGGTGAGGCCGCCGTCACCCAGAGAGGATGTGGGTGTTGCATACATGACCGTGTGACCACCAGGGTACATCATGTGACCTGTGACAGAGGAGGAGGAGGAGGGTACGATGGCTGCTGCAGAGAAAGATGAACATCATGGTCAGGGGGCGGAGCTAACTATGAGTGACAGGTCTTTATCCTGTCAACCTAAAAGTGTCTCTGAGGTGAAAACAGACCGTAAAAGAAATAGAAAACGTCATGTGACAGCAGCTGTTTGATTATCAGGGGAAGCTGTGGTTGCCAATGTCAACCAAACTTTAGATCAACCTACTCACGGACAGAGAGGCCAGGCTGAGGTGTGTTAGAGCTCGATATGTAACAATGACCCAAAATGTTACAAAAAAAATTGTAATGTTTTGCCCAAAATGTAACAACTTGTCACATTTTAGGTCAGTTATTACATTATGGGGCAGGCAAAATATTATTCTCCTAATAGTGTAATAATTTTATTCCATCACAGAGTGAGTCAATGTTTTATGGATTAAAGGGCTTATTGTTTCAATGTACAGTGCAGTAAAAATGACCCATCCTACATACATACTGAAAAACGTAACAAGTTGTTATATTTTGGGCAAAAAGTTATTATGTTTTGGGCTCTGCATCTTCTTACATTATCGACCAATTATTACATTTCGGGTTTCATTACATTTTTTTTTTTTAATATCATTTTGGGTCACTGTTACATTTCGGGTAATTGTTAGATATCGGGGTCTAACAAGGCGGGACCTAAGGCCGTCTGACCAATAGCGACTCTGTGTCCCTATACATCTCTACTTCTAAAATCAGAAATCCTTAATCAAACAAAAACATAAATCAACTCGTGGGTCCTGGTTTGGCGGAGCATTTCTGCCAGCCCAGGTTAGAATCCAGCCTGTGGCCAGTTAGCAGAGTGTCCTCCCCTACTACTCTCTCTCTTTTCCCCCTCTCTCTCCTCTATCAATAAAGGCACAAAAATCCCCCCAAATAGTCTTAAAATAAATAAATAAATAAATTCACCTCATACAGTCAGAGCTTTTAGATATATGAAATACTGAGACTCTAGCAGCCTCAAAAGATTCACTAGTACTAGCAGACCTCATGCAAATGAAGAAGGAGGGATTATAACCAAATCCAACACCCTGATTGGTTGTAATATTTTCAAAAGCCAAAGGGAAGCCTGGATTTTGTTTTCCCCGCCCCCTTATTAGCATATAAGGCTTACTAGTAAAACCAATGACACTTTTTGCTTCACTAGTAAAGTCTACTCGCACACTTGTTGACTACAATTGAGTACATGTACTCCAAGTTTAAGGTACTAGTAGAGCTGAACTACAGTTGATATCACTGACATCAATTTTATGCCCAAATGTCTTTCCATAAAAACTGATCTCCAAATTTGGTCACTAAAAAAAACAAGATGGGGTTAATGGAACATCCAGACACTGCTGAGGAGTCTTACCTGAGGAGGAGGCGGGGCTGTGTGTATCTGAGCTGCTCTGATTGGACGAGGTCTGGTGGGGCTGCACCTGGATGGTCTGTAGCTGCTGAGAGACTCCGCCTATTAATGACATCATGAGTTAGGGGTGTGAAAGGTCAGCTGTGTAAAAGCAGGCTGCTGTGGGCTCAGCTCGTTCATGTGGAAAATCTAAATTCATTAGAACTCAATTCGTGACTCTGGACCTCCATTCTCTCCTTTAGTCTTCAAACTAACAAAGTCTGGGCACACCTGACCCGGGTGAAGTCACTGACCGGGACACTTGTTTACTGCACAGGTAAAGTCCTGGTGGCCGACATCAGAGGACAGAGAAACTGAATTCTGATCGATAAATATGATCAATAATCGATCACTGACGGTCCACTTCAGGATCAGCACCTCCCTCTGAGGTCAAACACAAGGACACACGCAGACAGAAAAGAGGGCTTGGCTTGTGGCTGACCTGGCAGTGACACGGTGGTGGGGAGGCGGAGCAGCGTGGTCTGCGGCGTGGGTGAGGCGTGCAGCGGGGCCACAGGGCCCTGCAGGGCGAGGGGCGGAGCCTGCAGCTGGCTGAGGGGGATGGTGTGTGTGCCAGGGGGTAGGGAGGCACCTGCAGACAGGTGAAGAGTGGAGCGGGGCCAGAGACAGAACAGCAAGAAGCAGGAAGCAGAGCGTGAAATCAGCTGATAGGAGTGACATCATCAGTGAGGGCTGAAAGACAGGCATGTGACAGAAAACTCTGCCCACTTACCCGACATCAAGGTGAGGCTCCCGGGCAGCATAATGCCCGTTGACGTCTTCAGCACGGTGCCGTTGGTGGAAGATGGCGGCTGCCAGGAGGGGGCGCTGGTCTGTACCTGCAGGGACACTGAGGAGGAGGGAGGGGGCGGGGCCTGTGAGATGCCAGAGGTCATGGTGAAGGATGGTTTGATCTGATCCTGTAAGAGAGGGGAACAGGTGGGCAGGGCTAAATCAGGCAAGTCTGATGCAGTGCCTCTGACAATCATCTCTCTCTCTCACGCACACAAACACATGCAATTACTTACAGCTAGCGAGACAGGTAAAATGGAGAAACAAATTTGTTAAATAAATGAAAAGTTATTTTAATAAATTCTACTCTGTGTTGTTTTATATGAAACAAATCAATATTCTGTAACAGAAATGAAAGAAATCCATTCATCCCAAGCATGACCTTAAACAGGCAAATCAACCAGTAGGTTGACTTGCATGTTTGCTTCCTGATTGGATAATCTGCAAAATAAAAAAATGTTGCAGCCTGATCCTAACCTATCTCGCCTGTGACCATGGCGTTACCTTGGCGACCTCAGGGCAGCCATCAGTGTCAGACACCTGGTAGGTGAGGTCGGTCTCCTCGAAGCCCGTGGCGCTCATCCTCTGGTCGGTGGAGGGGTCGGAGCGTGGGGGGGAGTCAGGGGAGTTGAGGCAGGTCTGGATCAGAGCCTTCCCCGTCTCTGACGTGATCATCGGCTGCAGCTTCCTCGTGGCAAACGTGTAAACATGACCCGTCTCACTGGCAACCAGCAGCAGCACTTGGGTGCCCGTCAGCGTGGACAGCTCGTACGCCTGCGGGGGGGGGGGGGGGGGGGGGGGGAATGAGTGAAGGTATGAGTTGTCAACGTTAATTAGAGTTTAATTACTGTCTTTCCCCTCCAAACACACGCTGTATGTTTACATCAGGGCTGCTCCATCATAAGCTATGGCAGGGTTATATGGGCTGTAAGTGAGCACCAGCCACCTCCCAAGTGATGCTGTGATTTTGTGCAGTGACAGGTAGATTAATAAAAAAAAACAAACAAAAAAGAAAACAAAGAGATCTGTGATGGGAAATGAGGAGACCAGTCAGTATGTGCAGTCAGACTATACTTTCCAGGAAAAGGCTGGGAACATTATTTCAGTCTATTATTTCTCCCCTTTTATAACACCAGTTGGTATTTTATTGTATATTGTTGTAAAGCCTGATTAGTCACCTTTACAACGAGGTAAAACTTGTAAGGATTGTGCATTAGTTGAAAAAGCTACACAGCTAAACTTATGGGTAGTGCCCCAAAGAGAAATAAAAGTTAAAAATTAAAAATAATAATCTTGTAAGCTGTCAATCTTTATTTGTATAGTGACACTTCACAACAAGTGTTTTCTGTTGTTGTGTTGTTTTCTCAAGACAAAGGGACCAAATGAGAGTTTATGATAGCAACAAACCCACCATAAATCTGTCCTCATCCCATTTGTCTCTGCTGAATATAGATTCAACCAATCAATCTTTATCTGTGTAGCGTCATATTTGTTTAATATATTTTTTTAAAAAGGTAAGCCCCTTGAGATGTGACATCTTATTTTCATGAGGGTCCTTATGTCTAAATGTTTGTAAAGACAGGTACTGTAAATGTATAATTAAAACAACAATGGATAGACAGATCAAGCTAATATTAATAATCTAAATGTGTACTTTTTGCAGGGACTACCATGTATTTGATTTTGTTGATCTCTTAAAAGTTATAATCAGAGAGAGTAATGATAATGGAATGGAGCTAGAAGAATGGCCAAACAACTGTAATTATTTGTAATCATAACACATGATGATTTATCATTTGTCTGTAATATAGACACTCACTGCTGAAGAGGTAGAACATTAAGGTGCATTAATACTGCTGATGTTTTATAAACTATTTAATCACGTGTAAATATCGATAATTAACTTCTGGTGTTAATATCTGTTTACATCAATGCCAGGACAGTGATATGGTGCATCCACATCCAGCAGTGCAGCCCTGATGGTAACAGCTGTATATTTTGGTGAAAAAGGCTGTTTCCGCCTCTGTGACCCCGCCCCCCTGCCGTGTACCTGTCCAGGTGAGCTCACCTTCTTCATGATGCCGGTCTTCCTCTTGCTGAACGTGGTGTATCTCCTCAGCTTATTGTCGATGAATTCCATCTTAATCTTCACCCTCCCTCTGGTCTTCTTCCCGGGTTTGGCCCCTGGCACCCCGGGGCTGAGCCCGCAGAAACCCCCGCTGATTCCCCCGGAGGAGCCCGCGGACTGCCGGCCGACCTCCATCTCCCTCCTCTCCCGCTTCACTCCCCTCCTGTCCCCGCCGGAGCCCCCCGTGTCCTCATCATCCCCGGAGTCGGAGTCCTGCTCGGAGCCGCTGTACACCTCACGCTCCTCGAACCGACGCTCCTCGAACCGGCCCTCCTCGTTCCCGGAGCCGGCTCTGCTGCTCATCCCAGCGCCGCTCCCCGCAAGCATCCCCCGCCGGCAGCCGGGTTGTCCCCCTCCTCCGCCCCGGCGGCTCCTCCGTCAGCGGGGTGAACTCCGAGCCTCCCCCGCTGTTCCGCGCCTCCTGCCCGGGCTCGCTCGGCTAACTGCCCCGCTAGCTGCGCTAACTAGCTCTCGGCTACAGTTAGCATCAGTTAGCCGTTACTTTAGCAACAAGTAGCGCCATCAGAAAGACCGCGAAACCACCGGGAGAGCGGGCCGAGCGGCGGGAGCAGGTCAGCGGGAGAGCCGGGGTCGGTTTCCTCCATAAATCCTAAAAATCAGTTTTTAACCTAAAAATAAAGTTAAAGTTTGTGTTTCTGATACAGTAATGAGGAGGCCGGCCCACTCACACACTCCGCTCCACATAAGGAAATGGCGAGCAGCACCCTCACTTATCCTTCCGCTCAGGGATCTAGGTCCACGTCATTTCAGGACTCTACTTACACCTTCAGTTGAAACATCTCACCTTTAATCAGACATAAATCTACAGGTGATTCTGCACGCTTTATGACCGAACAACAACGGAATAAACGGAGACTGCGCGGAGGAACACTTAATGGCGACGTGTTGTTTCGAACGTGCAGAGGGACTACTTTCGTCCATATAAAGAGGCCCGCTTCCTTTTATGGCGCAGCCGCTCCTTATATGGTCATTAAGAACTTCAGACTGAAAACTGCACGCACGTGCATAGGAGCAGAAGAAGGAGGTGTTTGGGCGAAGCGGCAGGTCTTCTCCAGTGGCTGTTAGGGACTCATTCTCCGGCCTGATAAGAGCTGGTCAGTCTCAGTGCTTATTTAATACATTTAAATGTTTTTTCAGGAAATTATGGGAAGTGGGGGCTGGTTGTCTCAGAGTTTGGCCATTGCAGCCCAACTAGAAAGATTCACCCTGGTCATATAGACCACTTTATAAGCCTCACCTTGCTCGTACCTGGTAGGGGCTGCACTGGTGAGTCCACTTGTCCACTTCCGTACTGTGTGATGACTCTAATGAAATGATCAGGAACATGGACTTCTGAGTGAACAGGTGATGACACCTATGGTCACACTCAGCTCATGTTGGCGTTTCTGTCCTCTTACATGTAAACCAGGATCATGACTCAAACCTCAGACCAAGCAGTGTTAGACCTGCACATGCCTCAGATGCAGGCACAGTGGTGGTTACGTCCTGGTTGTTTTGAGCACTCACTGTAAAAAATGTGTGTGATGTCTGCTCCAGGCAGAAAATGCTCTCCTTCTGGAGGGACTGTCCTCCACCTAAAAATGCTCTGTGGGATTTAAAAGGAATCCAGAAGATCCAAGATCTATACTTTCCAAATTCAAGCAACATAATATCTTTTGAAGAACTGAGGATTATATATAATCTTATTAAAAAGCATTTCTTTAAATATCTGCAGCTTAGAAATTTTATCAGATTGAATCAAAACAATGTTCTTACTCGACTAAATCACTCACCTTTGGAAAAGATTATGGTCAAGGACAGTCTGAGAAAAGGTATTATTTCAGAGTTTTATAATTTTTTGACACTGTCCTCAACCAAAAACTCACTAAAGAAACTAAGTGCATGGGAAGAAGATGTGCAACTTGAAATATCAAAAGAACAGTGGGAAAAAGCCCGTGAAGAAGTTAAAACTCAATCAATAAACTCCTGTCTTAAACTAATACATTATAAATGGTTAATGTGGATGTATCTTACACTTGTGGAACTAACCAGATATAATAAAAACATAACAGATACATGCACAAAATGTATGGAAAGTAAAGGAACCATATGTCATTGTTTATGTCAATGCAGGGAAATTGGAGTGTTTTGGGAAGAGGTGAGAACAACAATTGAAAAATAATTTCAAAACAAATTGCATTAAATCGTAAACTGTTTCTGATTGGCCTATATCCAGAAAAACACAACCTCAGCAAAAGTGAGAGGATATTCATAGACCTTGGTTTGCTCATTGGAAAGAAATGTATTGCACCACTGTGGAAAAGACTAAAAGACCAGGCGTGACTCAGTGGTTGAGACAGATGTTAACAAGCCTTCACCTTGAAAGAATAACTTATATACTTAAATCAAAAAAAACAAAAGTTTGAAAAAATATGGAAACCTTTCATTGATTATGTCCAAAATTTAAACATAACACTTGAAGAAGATGAAAGATTATTGCCAACCATGTACTTACCATGTCTTAGCAATATTTGATGTTTTTTTTCAATATGCACAATGCACCAATGATAGATTGACTACTATCTGTTTTTTTTTAATGTAATGTAAACAATAAGCTATGGTTTATGTTTTTTGTTATTGTTTATGTACCTTATTTGTAAAAACTAAAAATAAAAATATATTGTGGAAAAATGCTCTGACTCAGTCGTCTGGCCATCACACTCTGGCCCTTGTCAAACTCACTCAAATCTTTGACCATTTTTCAGCGTCTAACATCAACTCTGAGGCCAAGATGTTCACCTGCTGCCTGACATATCCCACCCACTAACAGGAGAATGATGAAGAGATTGTCAGTGTCATAGCTTCACCTGTCAGTGAGCAGAATGTTATACCTCATCCTGTGTATTTACATTTCTAAATAAGCGGCATCTAGTGGCCGTACTTACCACAGCGTTGAGGTAACAGGGCAGTTGTATTGTAAACTGTGAGGGGTTTCACACGGGCATGGCTCTGTGCCAGGTCTGGTTCCCGAACCTAATTTTGAAACAGCCAGAAAAAAATGGTTCCCAACCAAAAGGATTTGGTTCCAGCTCGCGAACCGTGACTGGTGGGTGTGTCGTTTTCTGTGTTGATAAAATAAGCAGGAAGTCAAGGACGTAGAAAAGCAAGAGGAAAATGGAGATGAGCATGCAGTGGTCGAGTGAGGAGATGAAATGTTTGATGGCAATTTGGGCATCACCAGAATTTCAATTGAAGCTTGAGAGCAGTGCGACAAAAAGCAAGTTGTACAAAAACCTTCAGTAAAGCAGCAAACACTTCCAGAATATCAGTGTGATCCGTCATTATGCTGGTGTGTCGTTTACATCCGCCTGTCAGTTTATAAAGCAATATGTTAACTTTTGTTTTGTTTTCTTGTCTTGTCTCACTCAAAGCTCACCCACGGCTAGTTAGCTTAGCTCAAACACTACGAGTCAACGGGTAGTATTAGCCTTCCTCTGCCTACAGTCATCAGATAAACTCTTCAGCAGCTCTAAATGGTCCTGTGTGCTTGTTGTGACCAGTTTATTTTACGTTATGTCACGTTATCTTCTCCTATCATTGTATTATCTTCTTCTACTCCTAAGCAGAGTCTTTGTTTTTTTGACCTATTTCTGCAGTGGTTTGCGCTAGAGATGTGATGTTTGGGAATGAGTCGAGTCTTTTGAACAGCTCTTTTAAGTTAATGATGAGAACTGATTCGCAGTTGTGAATAAGCTGTTCGCACGTATGTGTGCATCTCAGATCACATATTCAAATGTATTATTATTAACTCAAATATGATCATAATGTTCAAACATTTTAATTGTAAGAGTGTCTATCAGGTGTATGAGCTGACTTCATTAACCTTCATGTGGGTCACAGGTGTGCTCTCCCCGGATGTGTTTGGTTTGATCAGCAGGAGGCACAAGGCGGGCGGTGTCTGAGCCTCAGCCGTTCGGAACGTCCTGTGCTCGGCGGCGTGCCTGACGCTCCCCACTGAGAGGGCCTCAGATCACGTCAGGTGAGATGAGAGGGTGAGGAGGAGGATTGTGGGCTGATCTGAGTCTGGTATTAAAAGCAGGAAATCAATTTCAATGTATCAGCAGAGCTCCTGGACTCGGGTTTGTCTGCACATCAAATCAGTAAGAAAGAGGCCAAATTATTAAGTCACAAATGCTCCTTTTCACAGACACTGAGCCATTTAAGTCCACTCATACATACAAACAAGGTCCGGGGGGTCTAAACTGGTGGGCAGGGACCTTAAAGTGGGTCCAGAGCTGTTTTCAGAGGCCATGAACTTGAGCCTGGAAGAACATCACAGTGAGAAGGTTGTTCTCCCCGTGCATGTGTGGGTATATCCAGGTGATCCGGTTTCCTCCCACAGACTGTGGGACAAGGGTCTAGCCCCTCCTCTCACCTAATATCAGCTTGACAGGCTCCACCCCCTGCACCCCTGAAAGGGTTCAAGTGGTCAGATCAGCATTTCTCTGATCACATGGCAGGACACCCGGGTGGGTCTTTGAACTGCTGTGACCACATCAGTGTTATGGAAACTGATGTGTGCACAATCATTTCAAAGTAAAAGCAAGACGACAATTTCCAGTCATTTCAAAATAAAAGCATTGAAAACACTACCACTCATTTCAAATAAAAGCAGTGCAACAACTACCAATTATTTCAAAATAAAAGCAGTGACACAACTACCATTTATTTCACAATAAAAGCACAGCCAAAATTACAATTCTTTTCAAAATAAAAGCAGTGCAACAACTACTAATAATTTAAAAATAGAAGCACAACCAAAACTACTAATCATTTCAAATTAAAATCAGTGCAAAAACTATTTAAAATTTCAAAATTATAGCAGTGCAACATCTACCAGTCACTTCAAAGTAAAAGCACTGCCACAACTACCAAAATAAACGCATTTTTTATTATTTTGGATCTTTAATAACGCCATTCTGCATTATTTAATAATTAATTTACTAAATTAATAACTAATCAAAAAATTAAATGTGAGATCATCAGAACGATAAGAAAATCCTCCTCACTGATGAGGACATGTGAGTCCTGAGGCTGGACCAGAGGTACCATCACTTCAGGTCTTTATGGAGAGATGTGAGAGTGAGTGGGTGCAGACAGGGGGCGCTGTGCGCAGCTGAACGTCTGGTGTGAGCAGTTAGAGGTGCAGTGCCTTGCTCAGGAGCTCCTGGGCTCATGTAGATTAATAGAGTCTTCTCCATCAACATGTGCCCAGGTAACAGACCATGGCTGTGGGGGAGGTCTTTAATCCATGATTTACTTTACATATTAAAGAGTGACAGTAAAAGTTGCAGTCATATTCATTAATGAGCCAATCAGAGCACAGGTTCTTTCGGTGTGACCTATGACACCTGGTCCTGTTCCAGGTCTGAGCTGATCTGGGATCAGGATCAGGGTTTAAATTTATCTCAGATTAACTCGCTGCTGCTCCTGCGAGGACGCCTCGACGACTCGCTCAGTCTGCAGCATGTCGGCGTCTGCTGCAGGGGGGGCCGTCCCCTGGAGGAACAACAGCTTCATACTGGGGGGGGGCCGGGACCCTCCGCTGTCGGACCAGGGGGAGACCATCATTGGAGTGTACCTGCTGGTGCTGGGTGAGAAACAGAGACGCACTCATGTAGATATGCTGTCTGCAGGCACACGAAGGTTAAAGGTCACCGTTATATTTACGATTTTTGTTAAAGTCTAAAAGTTCATGAACGGATCCTTTAAAGAGTCCAGACCCTCGATCTCCTGGTTCTGACCTGAAGCAGATTTAGGATGGTGGACCTCGGAGAGTCTGTTTATCTGATGGTCTGGATCTGAGCTCTGGTTTATGTAACAGGATCAGACCACATGGCTCCAGAGACCACAGGACCACGTTCTTCTTCAGGCTCTGATCTGAAGAACAGGTTATTAAACCATAGAGTTTCCTCACAGCTCGAGATGCTGAAACTGTTCTGCTGTTCCCACATGAGGCCCCACATGTTCTCATTGTGCTCGGCTACCTGCACGGGGAGAACATGTGAGCTCCACACAGGGAGGACTGGACCAAGAAGGTCGAGCCACCAACTGTCTCCTGTTTAAAGATATAGGCAAAAAGTTAATTATCACTAATGTGATCATTTGGAATATTTGGGCATTTATATTAGGGCTTTTATTTTGATAGGATTGGTAGTTATGTCTCCGGGTGATATGAATAAAGAGGTAGGTGAGACAGGGGTGGACACCGAGGAGGGTGAATAGTTATTTACCAGGAAGTCTGGAGGCCAAGAGCACGCTAAGAGCACGCCACAAGAACATCAAGAGCATGCTTCCAGAACGCTAGTTTGTCTGTGAGAAAGACCCTTTGAATAAAAACAAGAGGTACCGTTTTTAATTCATGTGGACATCCACATTTTTTATCCAGCTCTCTCCCGTGCCAGAGTGACCCGTTTGAGTTTTATTGTTGTTTGTTAAGTGGCCATTTGTTGGCTCTCTGATTGGTCCACTGACCAACCAATCAGAATAACACAGCCTCTTCTCAGAGCCGCTGTTGCTGGGGTCCCCCAGGCAGACTTTTCTGTGCTGTCAGAGTCTGTTTTAATGCACCGTGGTTAATCATAATTTAGTTTCTTCAACATAAAAAATCACAAATAAAAGTTTCCATCACTCAAAGATAAGAGAGAACAGGACATACTGATGGTATCTGATGTTTCTGAATATTCAGCAGAAATAATAAATCATCTTGTTGATATGAACAGCTGGTGTTGGATGAAGGTCACTGACATTACATTTTTGATTATTTTTCACAGATTCAGAAAGATTTAAAGTGTTTATCTAATGTAGCTCAGTCTTTATTCTCTCACCGAGGAAACGTTCTAAAAAGAATCAAATGAACTAAACATGAATAAAAGTTCATCAAAAAGAGTAATTGTCCATTGCTTCAAAGGGGAGAGGCCAACAACTGCAGAATCTGTCTGAGTAACTGTCTCTGAGGAGGGCGAGCTGTGCATGAAACAAAGATTAGATAAATGAATGAAGGTCAAACCAGAGAAAACTTAAAATGAGTAAATAAACAATGATTATAAATCCATCAGTCATTAATATTCAGAATTTCAAGAGTCTTTAAGGCCGTTGAGGTTTTGGAGTCCTGATGTTTTTGTATTTGTTGGAATTCAGTTGTAAGAGTTTCCTGTGACTAAAGTGTCTTTATGGACGTGGCACGTGAGAGCAGAGTAATCGTGTTGTTTGAGCTCAGAATCATTAAAATCATAAAAGAATCTTGAGTGTAGGGTCCACAAGACCTGTCATGAAGACAGTTCCAGCTCCAGGACGTTTCATCAGTGAGTCCACAGACAGACTGCCGTCCTCTCTTATCTTCTGTTCAGGATGTTTGATGGAGTGACATTGATGGAGAAGTTTGAGGTTAGTTTGTTGTTAAGATTCTGGAGAATAAGGTCCACACTGTCCATCAGAACCTCTCCAGTAGAGGTCCATGTTTGGGCTCCATGGAAGAGCAAGCTCACTTTTTATTTCTGCTTGAAGGACGAGATCAGGAGCATATTTTCCCAACATTTGTGTCAATCAAAGATAATCAAGGAGGAGGAGCAGGAGGTTCTGCTCAGTCCTTAAATAACATGATAACAACTATAGGAAGAACATCTGCAACAATATGAGTCTGTAGGGGAGACTGGGGTATGAAAGGTTACCAATAATTAAGCATAAGTCATCAGATGAGCCTAAGAATTAAATAACTGATGAACAAAGAGAATATTGTTTATTAAAATAAAAAGGATGAGTTATTATGGGTGAAATCAGAGCTGATCCAGATGAGGTATCTGTGGACCCGCTGAAGAGCTTTAGTTTGTGGAGTTTGGCTCTTGATTGAGAATAAGAGATAAATCATAAGTTTAGAAAAAACATAATCTGGATTTAAGTTAAAAATTAATTCAGGGTTACATAAGAATATCTGATCAAGATGATTTAAAAGAAGTGATGCATGTAGAACGTTAAGACCCCCAGAGACATTATCACAGTTTTTAATTAATGTGTTTGGAGACCTGGAATGAGTCAGATGATAATCATTTAATCTGGGATATCCTGGTTTACTGTTATAATCTATCAGGGTTGAGTATTTAACTTTACGATGGCCTTAGAGAGAGCCCTCAGAAAGAACATGGAGACCTGGAGAAGGTTTAGTCAAAGCACAGACATGTAGATCTGTACCTGTACACGTGCCCCTCTGTTACGCACCTGTCCAGGGGGAAGGTATAACATACTTAAAGGGAAAAAAGGGAAAATCACTCTCGGTCTCCAAATATTGAATAACGAAACAATTATCAAAAGTTTACACAATTTATTAACAAAATCAAAAACAAGCCAAAGGCAAAAAGGTATGTACAAGAAAACAAACTTAGAAGGCCGAGAGCTTAAACAAAAGGGTACAAAAACAAAAGGCCACACAAGCTAGCACTCAAAATAAGGAATTACCCGAAAACTACCAATACACTAAACAAGTACAAACTAACAACGACAAAGTTTAACAAGTTTTACAAAAAGCACTAGATAAAATGGGTTGGAGGCTGACAGTGACGTGAGCTGCTGCTGTCAGAAAGACGGCGACCTCCATCTCCTGACTCAGTCCATTTGGATGTGATCCAGCACCTCAGCCAATCACATCCAGCCACCTGAGTGTTGTTACTCACTCCTCAAGCACTCTCAAGGTGCGTTCACACCGAATGCGACTTTGCAACCGAGATCGCGTCGCAAACCCCAGTCCCATCACCTGTCCATAGCTCATTTTGTCGCCGTTGCCATTGCTCAGTGACGTCACGCCCGCTCAAGTTTCACCCCACGGTCATATCCTATATCATATAATAGGATGTATTAGCTGACATTATTCCAACTGTATCCTTTTCACTCACCTACCAACCACAAAACACTGCAGCTGATGGCCCTGCAACAGCATCTTCTGTGAGTTTTCTGTGGTCCATCTAGGAAACTAATGGAACTAATGTACTCACTCACTAATGTTCCCTACACGAATATAGATTGTCACTCTGTGGACCGGGAAGAAACAGTCTGTCACGGCTGTCAATCACGCACCCACACAACGCTGATTGGCTCTCACGGCGCGACACCGCCTGAAAAGTTCAAATATTTCAACTTAGGCGATGGAGCACGGCGACCTGCTCCGCGTCCAAAGCGACCCCAGAGTTCCCATCTGCAGCAACAGGGGCACCGCCCCGATGTCTCCAAAGATGCGACCAAGTCGCCCAGAACGCGTCCATCAATCGCGTGAGATCTGGTCGCGCGTGGTTGTGGCTGATCATGGCTGTACATTGACTCTGCATGGAAAGTGGTCGCCGAGGTCGCCCAGCAACTATTTTTAAATACAACACATTATAATGCAGCCAGGGCCGTAACACCCTCACACCTGTCTGTTTCCATGGTGATTCCAGGTTGGCTCTCGTGGTTTGGAAACAGCATCGTCCTGTTCGTGTTGTACCGTCAGAGGGCTACGCTGCAGCCCTCAGATTACCTGACCTTTAACCTCGCCGTGTCGGACGCCAGCATCTCGGTGTTCGGATACTCCAGAGGAATCATCGAGATCTTCAACGTCTTCCAGGACAGTGGCTTCCTCATCTCTTCCATCTGGACCTGCCAGGTACACCTGAGGCTCACCTGCTGGGGAGCTGTGCAGTCATGATGGAGTCAGACAGGAAGTACAGGCGGAAGGGGGCGGAGCCTGCACAGTAAAACACATTTAACGTGATGTTTGCATCCTGCAGGTAGATGGTTTCTTCACGCTGGTATTTGGTCTGAGCAGCATCAACACCCTGACTGTCATCAGCATCACCAGGTACATCAAAGGGTGTCACCCTGCAAAAGGTGAGTGAGAAACATGGTTACCTGTACAGTTTAACCCTTTATCAACCCAGCACAATGGAGTATTGATGATCTTAGACCCTCCTGCAGACCATAAGAGCATGTCTCTGTGTTTCAGCCCACCACATCAGCAGGACCAGCGTGCTCATCTGTTTGCTCTGCATCTGGATCACTGCTGGATTCTGGTCTGGAGCCCCCCTGCTGGGCTGGGGCAGCTACAAAGGCAGGAGCCAAACACACACCACCCTTCACATGATTATCTCCGCCAAGGAGGTTATGTTTTTGCCGGCATTTATCTGTCTGTTTGTCTGTCTGTTTGTTTGTTTGTGTTCAAAATAACTTGAAAAGTTCTGAACGGATTTGGATTAAATTTTGGGGGTGATCCGGATCACCGTCTGGATCCAGGAATTTTTTAAAGGATTCTTTAACATTGCCAGATAGGACCATTTTCGGCAAAGTGGACCGAAGCTGCTCGGCGGAGGTGTGCGCCCTCTGAGTGCTTTTCTAGTTATTTTTTGGTTCATTTAAACACCAAGAGGCCAGAGTTTAGACGGACGACAATGTTCTGACAAAATGTACCAGAAAAAGCTCCACACAGCTCTCAGGACACAAACATCCGACCTGTTTGGAACACGGTTTATCACGCCCATCAGCATGAAGCAGAACATCTCTAATGCATCAGGAACAGCTGACAGCTATTCTTATCTATTTATTTAATTGTATTAGTTAACTGTTTTTTATTTGAGTGCTGTGGAATCAAACCAATTTTAACATCATTAATACTTCAGATTTGTATCTGTCAGAGGCCCCCTTAGACTGAACCACTTCATGGCTCAAAGGCATCAAAGGTGAGGGTTCGTGAACCACAAAGATCAAAAGGGTAGAGGTCTAGATTCATAAAGAGGGATCCTGATGGTTCTAGAATGGCTATATTCAAAGGCAAGGGTTCTAGAATCATGACGATCAAACAATGTTCTAGAACCATGGAGAAAGGAGGCGATATCATGTCAGAGTGTTCTAGAACCATGAAAAATGAGGGGAGGCTTCCAGAATCAGAGAGATCAGACGAAACTCTTTCAGAATCATATAAAGGTCAGTTTTCTAGATATAGGAATATGAATAAGATCAAAGGTAAGCATTTCAGAATCATCTGGATGAAAGGCCCTTGCCTTCTTGAATTGTAAAGCTCAAAGTGCAAGGGGTTCTCGAATCATGAAGTTGCAAGCCAGGTTCTAGAATCATAAAGATCAAAAGCTGGTTTTCCAGAGTCATGGACATCAAATGTGAGATTTCTTCAGTCATACAGCTTCATGGGCAAGGGTTCCAGAGTTATGATACTCAAAGAGTTTTCTTAAACTAAAACGATTGGAGACAAAAGTTTTAGAGTCAGAAAGATCAAGGGGCAATTTCCCAGAATCAGGCTCAGTCATGGTCCAGTGTCATGAAGATGAAAGTTGGAATCAAACTAATCAAAGGACAGGGATTTTAGAATCATGAAGTTTAAAACCTAGAGTTTTAAAATCATGATAAAAAATAATAAGGGAAGACTAAAGGAAGATGGGGGTCTTGCACTCCCTAATTATTTTGGCATACTATTGGGCTGCTAATATCCAAAAACTATTTGTACCTGGTATAATTTCCCTAATGCTGTTTGGTGTCGGATGGAAGCTCACTCTTGCCAGTCAGTGTCATTATCAGCTTTGATCTGTGCCCCTCTACATTCAAATCCCCCTCAGTTCACGTCCAATCCCATTATTTTATCCACACTAAAGATCTGGAAACAGTTCAGAAGACAATTCAAAATCTCCACTATCTCTCTAATAATGCCCATTTGTGATAATTATTTATTCTCTCCTTCAACTACTGATTCAGCTTTTTCTTTCTGGAAAAACAAAGGCCTGGTTCATTTTAAACAACTATATGTCGGTAAAATTTTTGCTCCCTTTGATGCTCTGAGAGCAAAATATAACCTTCCTAATTCCCATTTATTTAAATATTTTCAAGTCCGCAACTTTGTTCAACATAATTTTCCTCACTTTCCCTATCTGCCACCTGACACTCTCATCGACTAAATCCTGTCCTACCCCTCAGGTCATAGGTTTATTTCAACTGGGATGAAATTAATTTCTTCAGCCTCACCGTCTTTAATTGTCAGGAATACCTGGGAAGAAGAGTTTGGTATTACCTTTCCACTGAGTGGTGGCTAAAAGCCCTGGAAAGGGTCAACACTACTACCCCTTGTGCTAGTCTGACATTAATACAGTTTAAGGCTTTACACAGGACACATCTTTCCAAAGTCAAACTAAACAAATTATTCAACACAAGTGTTACATGTGATAGATGCTCTATTTCTCCTGCCAATCACTCACACATGTTTTTGTCCTGTCCTAAGCTAAACTTATTCTGGTCCACCTTCTATGAAGTATTATCAAAGGTCCTTAATCAACTGGTAGCTCCCAGCCCTCTAATCTCTATTTTTGGTGTTCCTGACAATTTTGGTAGTATCTCCACCAGAGAGGGGATTGTTATAGCTTTTGCTTCTCTTGTGGCCCGTAGGCGAATTTTACTTCATTGGAAGGACCGAAAACCACCATCTCCTTATTCTTGGCTGAGGGACCTCATGTCTTTTCTTTACTTGGAAAAAATTAAATACAGCATTAGGGGTTGCTCTGACAATTTTAATAAGATATGGGGTCCTTTTTTGTCCTTTGTTGACTCTCTCCGATCTTTGGATGACTAATGTACTGTTTGACAATCACATCGAGCAAATAATCTTAATTCTGTGCTCAGTTGTGTTGTACAGACTTTTTTTTTTTTTTTTTTTTAAAGTGTGATTTATTATAAGCATTATCTTTTATAATACTTTTATGAGACTTAGTATTTGCAAAGTTTGTATTTTATTATTTTTATTATTTTATATTAATTTTATTATTTTGATATTTTGGAGGGAGCGGGGTTAACATGTCGGTTGTTCAGTGAAAAAAAAAAAAAAACTGGGTATTGTGTACATTGTAATGGAAATGTGCTATGTTGATAACCCAAATAAAAAAATTAAAAAATTTAAAAAAAAAAAATAATAATAATAATAATAAGGGTTCCAGAATCATGCAGCTCAAAGGAAAGAATTATAGAATCGTAGAGTTCAAAGATAAAGGGTTTCAAACTCAAGAAGATCAAAGGGGAGAGGTTGTAGAACCACTGAGGTCCAAGGCCAAGTTCTGGAATCATGGAGGTCAAAGGCTCGGTTCTAGAATCATAATATTCAAAGCCTCCTTCCCCTTATAGGTTTCCCCAAAAGCACTCAGTAATAATCATTAACTTATTTTTTCCAGCACTTTTATTAAGAGATTTAGTAAGTGCTCTGTTACTCAAACTGTCAAATAAAAAAAACAAGGCCGAGGATACAGGAAGGAGTTCAAATGAAGGTGGGGGGTTACCTCATAGTATTCAGATAGTGTTGTTAATTGTAAATATCAAAGGTTTGTAAATAATTAAGATTGAAGTTTCCAGAGTCATTGGGCTTGAAGTGTTCCAGAACCATGACGAATCCATGACCTGCATCTCACCTGCACAGACTTCAGTTTTAATTCTGATCATCAGAATGCAGTGTGAAATCAAAGTTTAACGCTGAGGTGTCCTAACGGGTGTTCTCTGACAGATCGTGGTTATGGGACCTGTGAGATCGACTGGGCCAAAGCCAACTACTCAGGCCTGTACCGCTCCTACATCATCTCCATCTTCATCTTCTGCTTCTTTGTTCCTGTGCTCACCATGCTCTTCTGCTACGTGTCCATCATCAACACGGTGAAGAGAGGGAACGCCCTGTCCGCCGAGGGCGACCTCACCGACCGCCAGAGGAAGATTGAGAGGGACGTCACCATCGTGAGTCTGCATCTACACATGGCTAATGCTAATAGAGGGCTAACAGGATGCTAACCAGCTGCTAAATGCTACCAAAACAGAGCAATATTCAGTTGACCAATCTAAGAGCATTCAGACAAACATTGGTACTCCAGGTCAACTGTCAGTGGTGTGACCTTTAACATGTCTGCTCTAGATGGAGGTCAGTCTGGTTTTGTCAGAGCAGGGGGGTCCTCATGTTCTCAGAGTGGTCTTTAAATATCGGCTTGGCTGTTTTGTTTGAATAACCATCACTGAAACTGTCTGTAAACAAACTGAATAACAGTTTGGAGTGGTCAGCTGACCTTCAGGTAAGGGTAAAAGGTCACAGGTATAAAGAAGGCGGCACCTAGGTTACTACAAAGGTTAGCATACATGCTAATGCTATTGTTCAGAGTACAACACATGTTCCAGGGTCCAGTTCCTGACTTCTGTGGTTTTTGTGTTTTGAAAACATCACTTTGTTTCCTGCAGGTTTCCATAGTGATCTGCACGGCTTTCATCCTGGCATGGTCTCCGTACGCCGTGGTGTCCATGTGGTCGGCATGTGGTTTTCATGTCCCCAACTTGACCAGCATCTTCACACGCCTGTTTGCCAAGTCGGCCAGTTTCTACAACCCCCTCATCTACTTCGGCCTCAGCTCCAAGTTCAGGAAGGACGTGGCTGTGCTGCTGCCGTGCACCCGTGACGCCAAGGACACTGTCAAGCTCAAACGCTTCAAGCCCAAGGCTGATGCTCAAGGCCGGCCCGCCACAGGGGGTGGAGCTAGACTCAAAGTCCAGCTGAACCGCACTGAGAAGAAGTACACATCCTTGAGCCGATCGAACCACGCACCCAGCCCAGATTCAGGCATGGGGAGCCCACCCAGCACGCCACCACCGCCCATCAATAGGGAAGTGTTTTTCATCGATCCCCCACTACCATCCGAGAACAACTCTGAGTACGAGTGCATCCGACTCTGAGGAACTCCACCAGCTCAGAGGATGACCAGCAGACCAGGTCTACAAAACAGGGACTGACACACAGGGTCAACAATCAACTGACCCCCCATCTAATAAGTTCTATGAGCCGATGATTGACACACCCCCCCCCCCCCCCCCCCATGACTAAGAAAAGAGGGAGGGTCTACAACACACTGGGTGCGTTCGAATAGTCCTTTTTTGGTATAGGAACCTTCCTGACTGAAGAAATGACCCGGAAGCATTTCAGCGTCGGCCATGATAAGAGCTGTTCGAATTCTCCAAAAGTTAAGGAAAGGAGGGTTGTTGCTTCCTTTATTATCTCCTTTAGCTTAGGAAACACTGGACCATCCTTTACAAAAGGAAAGGAGAAAGAACCGCCCCGTAATGCTTTGCAGCGGGTGACGTATATAAAAATGGCACCCGCCGAAAGTTTATGGAAACTTACAAAGGAGAAAGAACGAGTAATGTGGGACTGTGAAGATATATATATATATCACTGTGGAAACGTTTTTGGCAGGTATAGAGAAAGAGATATGCTTCAAAATCAGTGCTTTCAAAAATATAACCTTTAGTTCATTTCCTTTTTAATCATTTTTAAATTGGTGAACCGATTAACAATTACATGTTAAAATTTATAAAGCACTTAATTTAAAGCATCTCTTTTTCTTCATAACCGCCTACAGTGTGGATGAATATTAAACATACGACTGTGGTACTTTTTTCCTATATATATATATATATTTTATATATTTATATATATATATATATATATATATATATATATATATATATATATATATATATATATATATATATATATATTTAATATTATATATTAATTACCATATTTCCATCTATCTTAATTGATGAAGTAAATCATTCCAATAATAAGACAGAACAATGGGGTCTCTAATAACGTTTATTAAAAAACAATCAGTGAAAGGACAAATGAGGTATTTTACAATACTTCAAATATAATGACAAATTTAAACAGTGTTCACAATGATATATGTGAATGAAACAGGGAGAATAGTGCTTCTGACACATTCTGGTTTCAGGTTTAAAGTGTCCTGTCAAAGATGTCAACATTTATAGATGCTTTTACCTAACCTCACAGCTGTGAGCAGAAAACACACACTGCATGACCAAAGGACAAAACACCTGTCACAGGTAAATCCTCTGATCATGGACTGTTAATGTTAACAGGCCAAACCGACACAAAACAACGCTGTGAGGTAAAGCAGAGGACAAAGACACTTCTTGTAGTTCATTATCGGAACGTTGTAGTTCATCATGGCCTATCTACATCACAAATAATCGTTGTTGCATAAATACGACACCAAAGTGAAAGTGCAGTCTAATTCCTCTTTAACCGCATTTCTCCTTTCCTTTCCTCTTATTCCCTCCTTTCCTTGACCCTGTGACATTTTCCATCAGGGTTAAGGGAAAGTGGATAGGAAAGGACTTAGGATGGACTTTTTCAAACGCACCCACTGACTGACCAACGTGGTCAATGATTGGCTGACCTGCAGGGTAAACCCTGAAAACCCTGTCACTTAGTACAGTGAGGCTGATTGGTGGATGTGTCTCACAAGGGACCCAGGGGCCACATGTGGCCCTCCTACTATCTTAATTTGGTCCCCCAGCCTGTTCAGAATATAAATATATAATAAATTTATGCACATCCTGAAAAAATCTGAACATAAAAACATTGATATTTCAGAGAACAGAGCTGTAATTGTTTCTGTGAAACTCCTTTAATGCATTGTTAATTTTAAAATAATAATGTCTTTAAAAATACTTGAATAACCAGTAAATGATCTGTGAATGCCATCAAACAGGAGCTTAAGTTCAGTGTTAAGATCATTCGATTACCCTTTGCTTTAAGTTTAAATAGACATGAACATAAATGCTTCTTATGGCAGATGGACATTTTGTCATTTCTGTTTAATTATAATCTCGATGGTCCAACAGCAGTGACTCTGCCCTCTGACAGTGGTGATCATCATTTTATTGTTCCCATTCCTGTCCTGTGTACTCTGAGTTGAGCCCCCCTCCCAACACGTATAAAAAAAATACATTTCCCCTGATATCAAGAAACATAATTTAACAAAATCTGTCAAATGTTCATTGACCATTTTAATTAGATTAACAATGTGGATCACAATCTGCCAGGTCGAACAGACAAGGAAAGCAGAAAAAGGAGAACTTTAAGGAACTGAGTTTCGCACCCCCGACATGTTTTTTTATTTTTCTAATTGTTAGCTGACCAATGCCTGACATTGCTTTTTATGGAATCACATGGGCTATATGACAATAACGAATTAGCAACTCTTCAATAAAGAATTTCTATGTTGCGTTCTGGTCCAAAGAACAACAATTTATGAGAGAAAATATTTGCATTGGAGTTTAACTGTGTATATTTATTTGTTTCTCTTCTACTCATTGTTATTGTGTTACTACATATTTTTTATTCATCTAGTTATTTATTATAATTATTTGCTTTCTTTTCTTTTTTAAATGACTTCATGTTTGTTTGTATGAAATGTTCTGTGTGTTGCTGTACTTGTTCGAAAGGACAATAAAAACAGTTAAAAAGACATAAACAAACTCTGGGCCCGAAGTAGAGGGTCTTTTAATGCTTGCAAGCAAACCATAGAGGACACCAGATAGCATGGGAACTTATTACACCAACACCTGTAGAGGCGTCATCAGAGAAACTGTCAGTGATTCGTTAAAGCAGAGGGCAGCTTTAAAGGAGAAGTCCTCCTGCTGTATCGAGCTGGACTAAACTCTGTGAACTAGACCGGTTTCTGAATCAGTCCACGTTGTTGGTATTTCCATGGATGTACCTGAGCACAGAAAGTGACTGTGGGATCAGAACATTATTATTAAGTTTGTCATCAGTCTGGGGACCTGTTAGCTGCTGCTTATGCTACTACAGCGACGTAATGAGTGAACTCGTCGCCCTGTTAATGTGGGTGCTGGGCTGATTGTGTCCTCACGGCAAACGAACTGCCCCAAGGTCGACTGGAAACAAGCTGAGGCCACCTATCTCAGGTGAGCTCGATTAGTCGTACTGAAACAGGGATCGACTGTTGTCATATATGCAGATGAACCAAGCTGAACACAGGGTAAGGTTAGAGTTAACCATAACCACTCATGGTTTGGGTTTGAACAACCCAAATGATCCAGGTGTGAAAAGGACCTCCGTCTGCCTCTTCGGTATGTAAAGATCATCAGAACCTGCTCATGCTCACATCGTCATCACTGAATGTCTACATGAGAACAGATCAGCACAGTTTTTATTAATAAAGTTTTCTTGTTTCAGATCAGACTGTGACACTAACAGACTCACTGAGAGGGTCAGGACTCTGAGATGTTGACATAGACGAGGGTCTGCAGTTAATGACTGAGTGATAAATGATGATTAAAAACATAAAACATGACATGACATTGTTCCTAAAGGGACAGAAAAGGTCACAATCACATAGGGCTGGGCGATATTACCTAATCTCAGTATCCCGTTTAGTTAAAGCTCTTACCTCAATTACAATCAATGAACGATTATTTTATGATATGCTGGAACAAATTGGTGGTCAACAGTCGTCAAAACGGTCTTCCTGCAGTATTTACACTTAACTTCTTTCTGCTCGATGTCCTCTGCACAGAATCCAAAATGTGCCCAAACAACGAGGCGGCATTTTTCTTGGCTACAAGGTCCTCTGATAGATTGGCGCTTGACTCCTCCATGTTGGCAGTGAGTCCTTTGCTCTTGGCGAAAGTGAACGCAGACTGTATGGAGGAGGCGTGGTCGCGTGACTTACACAGGGAAAATAATCAAAATTATCGACATAAGTAAAATTACTTTGATTAAAGGATCTAAATGTCCATTCCGATTATTTTTTGATTAAATTGCCCAGCCCTACGATCACAGGAACATAAAAACTGTTATGGTTCTTAAAGAGACAGAAAACGTCAGTGACATCTTCATTGGCTATCCGATCATAACTACTAGAGGTCCCTGGAACAGTAAAAATAAAAAAACTGTTTTAGTGTTTCAGTTGATTTATTTTTATTAAATGATCGGGCCATCGTATCGCTCAGTCATCAGATCATCTATAATAACACATCAACACTGATTATTAATACCATAACACTGACACTGATTCTCTCTTTAACTGAACCGTAAATAAAGCCGGGCAGCAGCCGAGAGGACCCGAGAGTCTCCGAGTGACGCCGAAAGTCTCCGATCTTTGCTCGACCCCCCTCCCTCTCTCTCCAGCCCCGGTGTGAGGACCGGAGGATGATCCCGCCGCTCCGCTCTCTCTAACGGAGGACTAGCAAAACCGGACCGGTCTTTCAGGGTAAGATATCGATCACTCATCGGTTCTGATGGGTATGCGTGGTTGTGTGCGCGTGTGTGTTCCGGTGTCGTGCACGCCGTGATCCATCCTCGGGGCCTCACGCGCTCTGCAGCTCCATTCACACACACGAATCTGTCACTCATCTGCTGCCGGTGATGACGTCATTAACAGTCTGACCGCGCGGACCTGATGGACGCAGATCGATCAATCAGCTGATCTATAACCGATACACACGCTCGTGCATGCAGGGATCACTGCATGACGTAATGCATCCAGATTGTGTGTGAGTGAGGGGGTGGGGCCTGTCAGCATCATCAGACCACCTGTGACCGTGATCCTGACCATCAGAGGGTCGGACCAAAGAACTGATCAACAGAGAGGAGGAGGTATTGATGAGTGCTCGGAGACAGAGCAGAGGATCATCATCATCATCATCAACATGAAGGTTCTCTAACATCAACTCTTCCTGAGCATCAACATTGTCATCTTCATCTGCATTCACATCATAAGGTCCTGACCAGTTGGTCTTCATTCTGTTGTATCTTCTCTCTGGTGTTGGTCTTCGTCCTGCTGTATCTTCTCTCTGGTGGTGGTCTTCGTCCTGCTGTATCTTCTCTCTGGTGTTGGTCTTCGTCCTGTTGTATCTTCTCTCTGGTGATGGTCTTCGTCCTGCTGTATCTTCTCTCTGGTGATGGTCTTCGTCCTGCTGTTTCTTCTCCCTAGTGGTGGTCTTCGTCCTGCTGTATCTTCTCTCTGGTGTTGGTCTTCGTCCTGTTGTATCTTCTCTCTGGTGATGGTCTTCGTCCTGCTGTATCTTCTCTCTGGTGATGGTCTTCGTCCTGCTGTTTCTTCTCCCTAGTGGTGGTCTTCGTCCTGCTGTATCTTCTCTCTGGTGTTGGTCTTCGTCCTGTTGTATCTTCTCTCTGGTGATGGTCTTCGTCCTGCTGTATCTTCTCTCTGGTGATGGTCTTCGTCCTGCTGTTTCTTCTCCCTAGTGGTGGTCTTCGTCCTGCTGTATCTTCTCTCTGGTGGTGGTCTTCGTCCTGCTGTATCTTCTCTCTGGTGTTGGTCTTCGTCCTGTTGTATCTTCTCTCTGGTGGTGGTCTTCGTCCTGCTGTATCTTCTCCCTAGTGGTGGTCTTCGTCCTGCTGTATCTTGTCTCTGGTGGTGGTCTTTCTCCTGCTGTATCTTCTCTCTGGTGTTGGTCTTCTCTCTGGTGGAGGTCTTTCTCCTGCTGTATCTTCTCTCTGTTGGTGGTCTTTCTCCTGCTTTATCTTCTCTCTGGTGGTGGTTTTCATCCTGCTGTATCTTCTATCTGGTTGTGGTCTTCATTCTGTTGTATCTTCTCTCTGGTGTTGGTCTTCGTCCTGTTGTATCTTCTCTCTGGTGGTGGTCTTTCTCCTGCTGTATCTTCTCTCTGGTGGTGGTTTTCATCCTGCTGTATCTTCTATCTGGTTGTGGTCTTCATTCTGTTGTATCTTCTCTCTGGTGTTGGTCTTCGTCCTGTTGTATCTTCTCTCTGGTGGTGGTCTTTCTCTTGCTGTATCTTCTCTCTGGTGTTGGTCTTCATCCTGCTGTATCTTCTCTCTGGTGGTGGTCTCCATTCTGCTATATCTTCTCTCTGGTGGTGGTCTTTCTCTTGCTGTATCTTCTCTCTGGTGTTGGTCTTCGTCCTGCTGTATCTTCTCTCTAGTGGTGGTCTTCGTCCTGCTGTATCTTCTCTCTGGTGGTGGTCTTTCTCCTGCTGTATCTTCTCTCTAGTGGTGGTCTTCGTCCTGCTGTATCTTCTCTCTGGTGGTGGTCTTTCTCCTGCTGTATCTTCTCTCTAGTGGTGGTCTTCGTCCTGCTGTATCTTCTCTCTGGTGGTGGTCTTTCTCCTGCTGTATCTTCTCTCTGGTGTTGGTCTTTGTCCTGCTGTATCTTCTCTCCAGTGGTGGTCTTCGTCCTGCTGTATCTTCTCTCTGGTGGTGGTCTTTCTCCTGCTGTATCTTCTCTCCAGTGGTGGTCTTTGTCCTGCTGTATCTTCTCTCTGGTGGTGGTCTTTCTCCTGCTGTATCTTCTCTCTGGTGTTGGTCTTCGTCCTGCTGTATCTTCTCTCTAGTGGTGGTCTAGTGCTGTGAAGTGATGTGAATGTCCAAAGGGACTGCAGCGCTCTGAAGCAGCCACTGTTTTAAGTCTCCTCAGCCCTAAAAAGACATCCTCAAAGATGTCCTCCCAGAGACCTCCTCACAGGGACCTCCTCACAGGGACCTCCTCACAGGGACAGCAGGATCAGTGTGTGTGTGTGTGCTCTCAGTCTGAGGGGGGTGGTTACCATGGTTACCACGCTGAGGCTGCTGAGCAGTTCACTGGGGGTCTCTCAGGGAGTCCTGATAGGGGGCTAACAAGGACCTAAAGACCAGGATGATGTCACCTGGACAGGTGTGTGCATGGGTAACTGTGTGTGTAATAACAGAGTGTGAATGTCAGAGACCCTCGTCCTCGTCTCCTAGCAACAGTAACAGCTTGCTCTGTGGGCACCAGAGCGTGATGTGAAGGCCGAGTGTGTTACCATGGTGATGCCCTCTCAGATGTGTGTGCGTTTATCCAGATGTGCTCTGACACACATTTGTGTCCTTGCTCCACATCTGCGAGGAGGAGGAGGAGAAAAGGGAGGAGGACAATAGAAAGAGGAAGAAGGAGGAGAAGAAGAAGAAGTTGGAAGAGGAGGAGGAGGAGGGGGAAGAAAAAGATGGAGGAGACAAAAAGAGAAGGACAAGGAGAAGAAGCAGTGATGATGACTTTGTGGATCAGTGTGAGACATCAGCTGCTCTCCGAGGAGGTCCACAGTCAGTACTGTGTCCATCAACCTGATGTTAAAACTAAGACCTCTGTGAGGGTCTGGACCTGGAAGACCGATCCTTCAGACCTCTGTGAGGGTCTGGACCGACCCTTCAGACCTCTGTGAGGGTCTGGACCTGGAAGACCGATCCTTCAGACCTCTGTGAGGGTCTGGACCAACCCTTCAGACCTCTAAGAGGGTATGGACCTGGAGGGCTGACCCTTCGGACCTCTGTCAGGACCTTTTGCAGGTCGTCCTTCAGTCACTCCCTCTAACGAACAGGTGAGGAAACCATCTCCAAAGA
The DNA here is from genome assembly GCA_037902135.1 of Cetoscarus ocellatus. Taxonomy (NCBI): domain Eukaryota; kingdom Metazoa; phylum Chordata; class Actinopteri; order Labriformes; family Labridae; genus Cetoscarus; species Cetoscarus ocellatus. The sequence goes on along the minus strand of JBAMNC010001274.1, from coordinate 395,534 downwards.
TGAGATGGTGAGACCAGCGCTCAGTGCTGAAGCCCTTGTATTTGTGGAGGAGGGGCCTTGACACACAGGTGAGACTGCTACTCAGGGTAACAGCTCCTCACATGTGGACCCCTGACTATGAGGGCCAATGATTGGCCGACTGAGTCCTTCTCTAACTAACCCCTCCTCTGTTTTCCAGGTGAACCATGCCGCTCGTGAAGCGGATTATTGAACCCAGGTACCTGTGCCGTGGCGCTCTGCCTGATGGGGTCGCCAGTGAGCTGGAGTGTGTGACCAACAGCACGCTGGCCGCCGTCATCAAACAGCTAGGAGGACTCAGTGAGTGGAGAGGGGGGTTCTTCATTTAAAGGCTGTTAACAAATTAATTGTTGTGACATGTTGTTTACTATGTTGTTGATGACATTGTTGCTGTTGTTGTTGCTGTGCAGGTCGTCATGCTGAGGACATCTTTGGCGAGCTATTCACTGAGGCCAACAGTTTCTACCTGAGGATGAGCTCTCTGCAGGAGAGGGTGGACCTGCTGGCTGTAAAGGTCACACAGCTGGACTCCACCGTCGAGGAAGGTAACCATGGCAACCAGAACAACAACACCTACAGCAGGGTGACAAAAGAAAAACACTAAGGCGTACGGGAGCATGTTCAACCGGATTGAAGATGTTCTAAGACCAAAACTGACACAGGAACATCAGAAATGTTAATATCGTTAATATCATTGATGAGTCTGCAGGAAGAGAGACAGTCCCCTGTTTACACGACAATATTGTCAACAGAAACAAAAAGGTTTTTCCTTTGCATTTTCAAAAGCGCTCCATGTTCATATGGATCAGCGAGAACAACTGAAAACGTGGTAGCGTGTATGCCAGGCCAGTAGTTATCAATGTAGATTTGTAGTGAAACAGTGATCCAAATCGCTTCTGTACACTAACGCTTTCCAGTGAAGACAAACTTTTCAGTTATATTCACCAAGGACTGAGTCCTTGGTGAATATAACTGAAAAACACTGAGTACTGCGCATGCGGTGACATCCCGTCTACACAGAGCTGGACACCGATATGTTTTCAAAACTCTCCAGTCTTGACTCTGGTTTCAAAAGTTTGCAGATTCAGGCACTCCAGGTACCGTTGTCTTGTAAATTGGAGGCAAAAACGCAATGAAAACTCTCCATTTTCGGCCGTTTTCGTTGTCGTGTAAACACCACATCAGTTTTCGGCCATTTTCATTGTCGTGTAAACGGACCCGACTAACATCACTAAGTCTGCAGGAACATCACAGTATGTGTTCATGTTGTGGTCTTACATTAGTGTGTGTGTGTGTGTGTGTAGTCTCTCTGCAGGACATCAACATGAGGAAGGCCTTCAGGAGCAGCACCATCCAGGACCAGCAGGTGGTGTCTCGTAGCTCCATCTTAAACCCGGTGTTGGAGATGTACCACCGCTGTGACAAACCTCCACCTCTTAACATCCTGACTCCCTATAGGTCAGTAAATACACCTGAGAACATCCCGACTCCCTAAGGTCAGTAATTACACCTGAGAACAGTAAATACACCTGAGAACAGTAAATATACCTGAGAACAGTAAATACACCTGAGAACAGTAAATATACCTGAGAACATCCAAACTCCCTAAGGTCAGTAAATACACCTGAGAACAGTAAATACACCTGAGAACAGTAAATATACCTGAGAACAGTAAATACACCTGAGAACAGTTAATATACCTGAGAACAGTAAATACACCTGAGAACAGTAAATATACCTGAGAACAGTAAATACACCTGAGAACAGTAAATACACCTGAGAACAGTAAATATACCTGAGAACAGTAAATACACCTGAGAACAGTAAATATACCTGAGAACAGTAAATACACCTGAGAACAGTAAATATACCTGAGAACATCCCGACTCCCTAAGGTCAGTAAATACACCTGAGAACAGTAAATACACCTGAGAACAGTTAATATACCTGAGAACAGTAAATACACCTGAGAACAGTAAATATACCTGAGAACATCCCAACTCCATCCCGACTCCCTAAGGTCAGTAAATACACCTGAGAACATCCCGACTCCATCCTGACTCTATAAGGTCAGATAATACACCTGAGAACAGTAAATACACCTGAGAACATCCCAACTCCCTAAGGTCAGTAAATACACCTGAGAACAGTAAATACACCTGAGAACAGTAAATATACCTGAGAACATCCCAACTCCATCCTGACTCCCTAAGGTCAGTAAATACACCTGAGAACATCCCAACTCAATCCCGACTCCCTAAGATCAGTAAATACACCTGAGAACATCCCGACTCCATTCTGACTCCCTAAGGTCAGATAATACACCTGAGAACAGTAAATACACCTGAGAACATCCCGACTCCCTAAGGTCAGTAAATACACCTGAGAACAGTAAATATACCTGAGAACAGTAAATACACCTGAGAACATCCTGAGTCCCTGTAGGTCAGTAAATACACCTGAGAACAGTAAATATACCTGAGAACAGTAAATACACCTGAGAACATCCTGACTCCCTGTAGGTCAGTAAATACACCTGAGAACATCCCGACTCCCTGTAGGTTAGTTTAGAAAGTTGCTCTCACTGCTGGGTCAGTGGGGTATGGTGAAACATTGAGCCACATTGAACGAAGTCAGGATTTCAGGTGCAGAACCAAATAAACGTCAGTTGGGCATCGCTGATGTTCGTTGGCTATATTGACAAAGTTCCAACACGCTTGAAAACACCATCAAGGGTTGACCTCTGCTTACCTTTACGACCCTCAGCCGGCTCAGTTACAGCCACATTCAGCTCTATTGGCTCAAGCTGCTTCCTCCTCAGGACTGGACTCCTGTTGTAGGACTTGGCTCCACTTTCATGGGGGAACTCTGTACAGCTGATTTGAACTGGGAACCTGTCGAGTAACCCAGAGAGTCCACTGCAGAAGATAAAGATATGAGGGTCTGAAAGGTGGTCTTAAGGTGCGTTCACAGCAAATATGTGTGTGTGTGTGTGTGTGTGTGTGCAGGGACGATAAGAAGGACGGTCTGAAGTTCTACACCGACCCCTCATACTTCTTCAGTCTGTGGAGGGAGAAGATGCTACAGGCCACTGAGAACAAACGCAAGGAGAAGAGAAGACACAAGGTACACCTGAGCACACCTGCAGACACCTGTCAGTACACCTGTTTTTCAATGTGTCTTCTGTTCAGAATGATTGAATGTCTTTGTTTGATTTTTCAGGAGCAGAAACATGTGGAGGAGTCTTCAGGACGAGAGGTCAAAAAGGTCAGAGAGCTGATGTCAAGATAAACAGAGGTGATACAGGTACAGGTGATGGACAGAGGCGTTTCAGGTACAGGTGATACAGGTACAGGTACAGGTGATAGACAGAGGAGGTACAGGTACAGGTGATAGACAGAGGTGATACAGGTACAGGTACAGGTGATAGACAGAGGTGATACAGGTACAGCTACAGGTGATAGACAGAGGTGATACAGGTACAGGTGATAGAGGCGTTACAGGTACAGGTGATAGAGGTGATACAGGTACAGGTACAGGTGATAGAGGTGATACAGGTACAGGTGATAGACAGAGGTGATACAGGTACAGCTACAGGTGATAGACAGAGGTGATACAGGTACAGGTGATAGAGGCGTTACAGGTACAGGTGATAGAGGTGATACAGGTACAGGTACAGGTGATAGACAGAGGTGATACAGGTACAGGTGATAGACAGAGGTGATACAGAATCAGGGCAAGTAGCCAATCACAGTGCAGGATTTTGGATTGGCTGATCATGTCCCATGTTTCTGTTGATGTTTGCTTATTGGTCGGTAAAATCTTGTTGTCCTCTCTGTCCAGGTGCGTAAGGCTCGTAACAGACGTCAGGAGTGGAACCTGATGGCGTACGACAAAGAGCTCCGCCCAGACGCCCGAGTCACACCATCTCCTTATCACACCTCTGACGGCTCGCTGTCACCTGACAGGTACGCACTTCTTCCTGCTTAGACCTTTCAGTGTAAAAGCATCAAACCATTATTTTTTATGTGTGAGAGCTGTAAAACAAGGGTCAAAGGTCAGTCTGAAATCCCCCTCTGTAGGTCAGGGATGTCAGACGACCCCTCCCAGTCCACCACCCCCCGCCACCATGACGGTCAGGGTCATGACAGGAAGGATCACGCCGCCGTGGCGACGAGTGGGAGTGGTCAGACTCAGTCCTTAGACCGTGCCCTCAGACCCACAGCGGCTTCCTCCGGGGGCTCTGCGCCAACCACCCGGCAACACTCGCTGGGCCGCAACCAGCCGCATCACCACCACCCGCCACATGGGGGTTCAGCCAATCAGAATGGAGCAAGGAGCAACGCCGCCAAGGAGGCCAGGTATGACTAGAAACACATGCATCTTGACACTTAGGTAAACACGCACATGTTTGACCTTTGACCCTTGTCTCCTTAGTGACCATCAGATCCCGCCCGCCCCCCCCGCCTCCCCCCCCTCTCATGCCATCGTCTGGTCAGATGGCGTATGCTAACAGCTCCGCCCACATGGCTGCCATGACAACCCCCCACCACCCTGCAGCTGCCTCTGGTAACCAAGGTAACAGACGTCCACTTCCTGTCTCGGCATTTCTTCTGACTCAGCATCATACTAATAACTCCTAATGTCGTTTGCCACAGGAGGCTCCGCCCTCTCTCGCCCCTATAGCCCCTCCCCTCCCCCTCCTCCCCCAGCTAACTACGTCCCCTCCCCCTCCCGCCCTGGAGCCCAACAGGCCCCGCCCACTGCTGCTGCGGCTCCCCCGGTGCCACCAACGACTGATGGCAGGAAGCATCCCGGTGGTCCAAACGTGCCAATGAATGATGCCCGCAGTGACCTGCTCGCCGCCATACGCAGAGGTTAGCTGCTAGCATTAGCCACATGATGAATGATAACAGCCTGATGTTACTGTTAGTTAGCTTAGCACACAGACTGTGGACAAAGGAAAACTGTATGGATGAGTCTAGAGGAACAAGGCTCCATCCACTTCATACAGAGCCAACAACTGCAGGAGTTTTCTGCAATCACAGGACTGACATATAGAGACAGACACTAATTCATCAGTGTGACAGCCATGATGTTCCTGAGGGTTCTCCTCAGGGATCACCTGTGTGATGGTCCTGATGTTCTTGAGGGTTCTCGTCAGGGATCACCTGTGTGATGGTCCTGATGTTCTTGAAGGTTCTCGTCAGGGATCACCTGTGTGATGGTCCTGATGTTCTTGAAGGTTCTCCTCAGGGATCACCTGTGTGATGGTCCTGATGTTCTTGAAGGTTCTCCTCAGGGATCACCTGTGTGATGGTCCTGATGTTTTTGAAGGTTCTCCTCAGGGATCACCTGTGTGATGGTCCTGATGTTCTTGAAGGTTCTCTTCAGGGATCACCTGTGTGATGGTCCTGATTTTCTTGAAGGTTCTCCTCTGGGATCACCTGTGTGATGGTTCTAACCTTTTCATGTGTTCTCTGTTCTTCTCAGGGATCCAGCTCCGGAAGGTCCAGGAGCAGCGTGAGCAGGAGGAGGCCAAGAAACGAGAGCCCACAGGAAATGACGTTGCCACCATCCTGTCACGACGCATCGCCGTGGAGTACAGCGAATCAGAGGAGGAGTCTGAGCCCGAGGACCAGGATTGGTCTGACTGAGGAGGGGGGCGGGGCTAAATCAAGATGACGTCCAATCCGAATCAGATTTAAAAGCTGGTGAAGGTTGAGGAACCTTAAAAAAAAGACAGAGGTAAATATATTTGTTTTAGTAAAACCAGTTGGATTAAAATATTTATAAATGTGAAAAATAATAAGTGTAATTATTTTATCATCATTAAAATAAAACCGTTTAATTATTCTCATGATTTAAGTTTTTTTATGTTTTTGTTGTTAATGTGGATCAGTGTGAGCTTCAGTCCAACATTTTGATCAGAGTGAGAAATCATTAGAGTCAATCAGACAAAGAAAATCTGATCAAGACTTCAATATTTAATTTATTTATGAGAAATAAATCCTGAGCTAAACAATCATCATTTGTTTCAAAATCAGCAAAATATAAGACAAAACATATCAGTGTTGTTTAGAGAGTAGATCCAGACAGAAATCATCTAGAGGAACGTTGATCTTACCCTGCAGTGCAGGTGGATCCTCCTGATTCAGTGTCTGCCCAAGCACCCCGTCCAGCAGGTGGCGCTGTGTCTGCTGTTAAATCAAAAGTTGTGTTTTTATTATTAATTTGTGTTTTGTTCTTTGATCATTGATTTTTTTTTAATTAATTTCTTTTTGTAATTTATTTATTGTTCATCATGATCTCAGAAGTTTGATTTGTATTTTTTATATTAAATATCTTTTATGTTTGATGTAAATATTTGATTCTTACTTTGGTGATCATCGTTGTGGCGGTTTTGGAGTCTGATTCATCAGTTGCTATGATAACTACAGAACCAGTGCCCCATGATGCTCTTTGGCCAGCAGGGGGGCGTGGTCCTCATCAGTGAAACGTCATGACGTCACAGGTTATGTATAAATACAGGAGCAGGGGGTGTAAATCATGACGTCATACATGTGTTAGCAGTAACCGTTCCCTCCATGTTTGTGATGTCATCGCTGCGGGGCATCTGTGATTGGTTAATTAATTGATTGATTATTGATCAGTGCTGTGTTCTCTGTGATCTGCATGTGGTTGGAAAAAAAATTAAATATCAAATCTGAATTAAAAAAGAAAACTTTATTGACAAAGTGAGCTGCTGTTGTGTTTATTATTATTTTAACCCTAATTGATGAGGTCAAATCAGTTTAATATTAAATGTATAGATTAAAACCCTTAATAAGTAGGTCAAAACAGTGTATTATTATTATAATTTATTTATTTTAACCCTAACTTTTGTTTTAACTTATTTGAATCCTAGTAAATGAGGTCTAATCAGGTTATCAGAGGTCAGATCAAGTAATTATTTCAATTTACTTATTTGAACCGAATTAATGGGGTTAAATAGGTGTATTATTATTTTTATTTATTTATTTATTCATAATTATGTTCATTTTAACAGAACTTCTTTTAGATGTAAAAGTTATCAAACAGCAAATACTACTGCACAAGACAGAGAACAATGAAATAAGATATTAATGAAGAGTTGATCATTAAGTCTAATTTAATAATTTACTATCAGATATGTGATATCAGAGAGACTCTTATCTATCATCCAACATCAGCACTAAGGAAGAATCACACCAACACAAGATGTAAACTCTTTTTATTAATAAATGAATTATTGTCACTGTTGTATGAATTTTTCTTTTAACATATTCCTATTTATGTATCAATATATCTTAAAGTATGTTTTCTCTCTCCTTTTGTAAAGCACGTTGTAACTTTGTGAAGAAAACACTGTTAATAAATGTATTATTATTATTATTATTATTATTTTTATCGTTTTATAATAATTTGTTATTATTATTATTATTATTATTACTATTATTATTATTATAATTATTATTACTATTATTTTTATTATTATTATTATTGATTTATGGGGAAAACTGGTCCTGGTTTAGTTACCAATTTTAAACATCATTATCTGCCCCAACCATTACATTTGGTGCATGACTATTTAAACGTATTTAACATGTAAAAAAGTATTTTTTATGTAACTTGACGGTTATGATAACACGGTGTTTTTAAACAGTAATTTTTCATTAAACATCAGCAGTTCAAAAGAAATACTGGGACAGGTGTGACCTCCACCTGACCTGTAGGGGGCAGCAGAGGTGTCTACAAATATTTAAAAAGTGAAGAAGAGGCGCTCTCTGACCGGATGTTGTTAAATTAGCGGATCTGTGATTGGAGTTTGGTTCGAACGTGGGGTCAGGATCAGTTACCGTCTCAGTGCTGAAATATAATAATTCAGAGTTCAGTTTTAAACCGTAAATTCACTAATAAAGGTGAATGATTAACCGGAAGCACACGAGCACGGCTGTCAGAGTGAATCTTTTCCGCCTTTGGCCCTGAACTCTGCAGTTTGAGAGCCGTGAACCAAACTTCAGTCAGAAAACAGTCGATTTAAGACGAACGCAGAAAACAGTATTACTGCGACGAAGAGGACGAAAAGAAGACTGAAGTGAGCCGCAGAGTACACCGGACAGGTAAACTCAGACCTCTGCAGCTGATGAACTCACCTTTACTTAAGTTTGTTGGTTTGTCACACATGTGATTTATTCATGTTTTTAACAAACATGATTTGGTGAAATATTAAAGATGACATGAGGCTCAGGAACAGAAAGACCTGACACACCTGCTCCTTCAAAATAAGACTGTCCATCTAATTTCATAATAAGATCACGTGACTCTGAGTGGATTTAATCAGAAAGTATTTATACATCTTTATTAGATTTTTCTTTTGTTAACCTACTATAAATCACGCTTAAGTATGTTTAAATGTCTTTAGTTGGGTTAAATCAGTTCTCCTTTTATTAAAAATGTTATTTAATGTCACATGAAAATGTTTCAATGCGTGAGCTGTCTGATAAAACATTGATCTTTAATAATAATCCTTAATAAAAATAACAAAATAATACCCATTTTATGTTTTTAATGTAATCAGAATCAGTTGATAAATAAGAATGAATCTGATTAACTCTGTTTAAACACCTGTGTCCACAGCCACCTGGTCAGGGGTGCGTTTGTTTCGTAGACATGTCACTGCAGGTAAGCTGTCTGTCGTTCCGGCAGCCGTACGCCGGCCTCGTTCTGGACGGCGTAAAGACTGTGGAGAGCCGCTGGCGCCCCCTGCTGGCTCCACTGGAGAACCAGACCCTGGCGGTGCACATCGCTAAGAAGGATTGGGAAGGGGTGGAGTGGAGGGCGGTGCTTAGCGGCCCGTTTGGGATGAAGTCGTGTGAGATCGAAGCCCTGCTGGAGTCGGGGGAGCGGTTTGGTCGGGGCGTGGTCGCAGGTGAGACAGGGTCACCTCCTCAGATGCTCATGAGTCGTACCTGAACAGAGCAACATTAACAGCTACGTCTCACATTTCTGATCAAAAAAACTGTGAAATCCACTTAATCACTTCTAAAGCCGGTGTTAATTAATAGGGTTAGCCGAAGCTGCTGCTCAAACCTCTCTGCCCTTTGGGAGACTCCTTAAAACCAACTGAGGCTTATATACCTGTGCAGTGATACAGGTGTTTGTGCTCACCTGTTGCATCACTGTTACCAACTACAGGCCTCCACACAGCAAACGGCACAACAGTACAAATATTCCATATTAGAATACATACACACGTGTATGTATATATATATATATATATATATACGTGTGTGTGTGTGTGTGTGTGTAGACTATAATAATTCAAATATAAAAGTTAGGAATGTGAAAAGTCAATATAACTCTACATTAAAATAAAGTTACTTCAGAGAAGTTAAATTCCAGTAATGAGTAACTTCAGATGCGTTACTTCATAGCCATAAAATTACCTAGTATCGTCAGAGTAATTAGTTACTTTAGAGTAATGAGTAACTACAGAGGAATGAGATTATTAAGAAACGTCAGAGTAATAAGTAACTTGAGAGTAATGAGTTTCTTTATTGAAAAAAGTAACTTTTATCAGATTACTCCACCAGCAGCTTTAAAGTGTTTCCTCTTGTTACAACACAATAGTAATCTGATTACTGTAATGTGATTACTCTCTGAGACCTGATTCTGAACCTTGACCTCCATTCTCCTCTCAGGATTGGTGGATGTTGGAGAGACCTGGCTTTGCCCCGCCTCCTTGGGAGGGGAGGAGCTTCACAACCTGGAACGATCGGCTGTCCTGATTGGTCTGCAGGAGAAACACCTGACTCACCTGTCGAACCCTCGCTGGCTGAAGGAGCCACTGAGTGCATGTGGAGGTCGTGACCTTTGGACTGTAGAGATCCCCTTTGAGCTGTTACCATGACGACACACAGACACTATTGTTCATATCAGTCAGGCCTGCCTCTGTCTCTGTTAATAAAGTTTTATTTTTGTAAATATCAGACGATCGTGTCTCTGCAGCCTTTGCAGACGTCTCACCAAACCAGCTCCACCTGAGCCTGATCAAACACCTGATGGAGGTCCTGGTCCAAGTTTGATCGACAGGAGTCCAGAGCAGAGGTCATGGAGATGTTTGGGTGCTGCTGCAGATCTGAACCTTCACAGAGCCTCTGAGGTTAGAGCTGAAGCACAGAAGGTCAGACCTGCTCTGTTTGAGATAAAGACAGACTGCAGTCCAGCAGACAGACAGACAGACAGGGACAAACAATCATGTGACTGACATGCATGTCCTGAGAGGGTCTACTGCACATGTGCAAACTGTGAAGTTAAAGGGACGTCAGCCAAACATCAGGTCCACAAATATGACCAGTGTCTGAAACACTCACCTGTGTTCATGTCTTCAGTCAGCTGTTTAAACTCTGATGTCTGCTTCTATACTGAGACAGGGTAGTGATGGTGTAGTGTAGTAAGCATAGAGACATTGTAGTGACAGTATAGAGACTGTACTGGCATTATTGTGATAGTGTAGTGACTGTATAGTCACAGTGTAGTGCTGTGACAGAACAGTGTTTGCCTGTGTGCAGACGTGTTACCTGCACACTATTACAGTTACCTTTGTTTTGTGGTCCAGTAAAATGAACAAGAAGGGTCCAACTAAATGAAGAGCCCAGGGGCCCATGAACATTTAGTCCTCCACTGCAAGCAACCCATGGCTGCCTGTGTCTGTGGTTGCCATGGTTACAACTGAGGTAGAAACAGAGATTACTCATAAATGCTTTTTTAAAACAGGATCTGATCAAGACCATCAGGTACAACTCTGAAATCTAAACAAATCAATATTTGATAAAAACACCTGTTAGCATCTGTTAACATGGACACAAATTAAAACCTAACACCTGTGAGATTAGCAGTTTGAATGAATCTGAAAATAAAAATGTCTCTGGCAGAGAAACTGTAACTATTGTATGACATGGACATCGCTGCAGAATTAAAAATAGCAAAATCACCCATAAACGCGTGGACATAGTTCTGGGAACGCCCGTAGAGATCTACAGTTAGAGCTCACCTGCTCATACCTGGAACACGGTTTACCTGTGACCTGTGACTTCAGAGGCGAATGAAACACCATCTTACCTGAACATTATGGGCTCTATGGTCAGGTGAAAGCAGCAGACTCCACCCCTTTTCTCTGAGCATGCTCAGAAGTCTGGGTCATCTCAGAGCTGATAACAACCTTCACGTGGTGCAGTGAGGAAAAACTGTTTGCTGTTGATTCAAACTTTATTCAAACATGAACAGAAACAAAGATGAACTGATCAACACAAAAACATCCCTCTGAATGAACAGGGACAGGCCACGCCCCTTCTCTGTGATTGGCTGGCTAAGGATCAAACAAACTACACTGAAAACTTTAACAGAAATACGTGGACGCATGGACGTCCTCATCATTATCTATAACTCTTCCTTAGACTTTAGATCGAACAGTAAAGACAGCCAGATAAAGGTGTTCCTCTACCTGGCCGTCTGAAAGTCAGGGTTCAGAAATGTTCATAACACCGGGCAGGTCTGCGTTAGATGGCAGGGGGAATGTAGTGTGTTGCTGTGAGGTGAGGGGGCGGAGCTGCCATGTAGCTGACGATGTGGGTGGGGTTTGGGGAGGGGCAGTACATCCTTGGAGCATGTCCTCCTCCCTGCAGCGCCCCCCAGTGGGTGGAGGAGGGGAGGCAGGCATGGTAGGAGGAGTGGTGAGGGAGGTGAACTGGGTGAGGGTGGGCGGAGTGAGACATGGGAGGAGGGGCCGAGGGCAGGTAGGTAGCTGGGGGAGGAGCTTCATAGGGCAAGTGCAGCAGCGGGGGAGGGGGGAGCGGCGTCTGATCTGAGTACAACAGAGCCGAGGAGGCGGAGCCTGAGGGGGTGGGGCTGACGGAGGAGGAGCCTTCCATGGAGGGGGCGGGGCCTGTGGGGAGGAGACAAACATGTAAGGGTCTTATTCTGAGTCATGGAGTGTTTTAATTGGACAGAAACAGACACTGACCAATCAAGACGCTGAGGGCGGTTACAGCTCAACACGGCCTGCTGACCTCAGGTTGCATTCACACCAAACTCAACTCGGGCGACCTCGGCGACCACTCTCAATGCAGAGTCAATGTACATCCGCGATAAGTCGAGACCAGATCTCACACGATGTGACCGATGTGATCTTGGCGATCTCGCCTCATGTGCCGGCGCCCCTGTTGCTGCAGACGAGAACTCTTGGGTCACTTTGGACGTGCAGACCAGGTCGCAGCGTTCGGTCGCCAAAGTTGAAAATTTGAACCTTTCAGGAGACATCGCATGTGGCTCTGCTGCGACAGCCAATCAGCATTGTGTGGGTGTGACGATACCCGTGACAGACTGTTTTTATTCCGGTTCACAGAGTAACAATCCATGTCAGTGTGGAAACATGAGTTAGTGAGGACATTAGTTCCGCCTAGACGGACCGCAGGGAACTGACAAAGGGTGCTGCTGCAGGGCCATCAGCTGCAGTGTTCTGTGGTTGGTAGGTGAGTGAAAAGGATACAGTTGGAATAATGTCAGCTAATACGTCCTATTTTGTTATATATGATATGATCCCGGTGAAAGGCGAGCGGGTGTGACGTCACAGAGCGACGCGATGGCAACCAAATAAGCTGTGGACAGGCGACACGATCTTGGTCACCAAGTCGCGTTGGGTGTGAATGCACCCTCAGATTTGACCACCTGGTTTCACTTCATGTTTAAACTTTAACTGATAAAACGGAGGTGATATTCACCTGAAATAATCAACCTTTAACAGTCAGAGTGATGGTCATGGTGACCACTTCTGCTGTTCATCACATTCAAATTAACATTATTCTATAATATAATACAATATAGTATAATAACGCCCCCACCAAGGAGGTTATGTTTTTGCTGGTGTATCTTTGTTTGTTTGCATGATTACACAAAAACTACTGGACAGATTTTGCTAAAATTGTCAGGAGAGGGTGGTAATGGCCCAACTTAGAAATTATGTGATTTTGGTGGTGGTCCAGATAATTTCCATTTGTGAACGATCATTTTTGCTCAATAACTGTCTAACTAATAATGATGTCAACATGTTTCTGAGTGCTAGGTGTGTGTTTTCAGGGTCATGAATCAGATTATGATGGTAACTTTATCATGGAAATATTGCTTATAGATGTAACAGACATATGTGAGCTACCTTGGTGGACCACAGAGGCAGTCCAAGCAGTAAGAAAACAACTCTTACAGGACAGTACACTGGAGGTCAGAACCAACCTCACCCCTGATCACATCTGCTCCTTATTGGACCTCTGCCTGAGTACCACCTACTTCCAGTTCAGGGACCACTACTACAGGCAGAAACATGGATGCGCCATGGGCTCCCCTGTATCTCCCATAGTAGCTAACCTGTACATGGAAGAGGTGGAGAGAAAGGCCCTAGCCTCATTCCATGGAGCAACACCAAGCCACTGGTTTAGGTATGTGGATGACACCTGGGTCAAAATCCAGGCACATGAAGTAGAGGCTTTCACAGACCACATCAACACAGTGGACAACAACATTAAGTTCACACGTGAAGATGTTAAGGACAACGTTTTGGCCTTTTTGGATTGTGCAGTACATTTGGAGGCAGATGGGGGTCTCAACGTTGAAGTGTACCGGAAACCCACACACACAGATCAATATTTACTCTTTGATTCGCACCATCCGCTTCAGCACAAGATGGGTGTTATCAGAACCCTCAACCACCGGGCCGAGAGTGTCCCTACAAGTAAGGAAGGAAAGGAAAAGGAACAGAAACACATTAGAGAAGCCCTGAAAACCTGTGGATACCCTAAGTGGGCCTTTTTGAAGAACAAGAAAAGAAAGGAGAAGGAGCATGAAAGGGAAGAGAGACGTAAGAACATTGTGATTCCGTATGTTGCAGGTTTATCTGAAAAACTCAAGAGAATTTTTGGCAAACACCACATTCCTGTTCACTTCAAGCCTGGAAACACATTAAGGCAGAAGTTGGTCCATCCCAAGGACAAAACACCAAGACATAAACAGAGCAATGTGGTGTATGCAGTCCAGTGCAGTGAGGAATGCTCAGACCTGTACATTGGGGAAACTAAACAACCGCTTCACAAGCGTATGGCTCAACACAGGAGAGCCACTTCCTCAGGTCAGGACTCAGCAGTCCACCTCCACTTAAAGGACACGGGACACTCTTTTGAGGACAGCAATGTACAGGTGTTGGCGAGAGAAGATAGATGGTTTGAAAGAGGAGTTAAAGAAGCCATCTTCACCAGACTGGAGAAGCCTTCTCTTAACAGAGGTGGTGGACTCAGACACAATCTCTCACCTACATATAATGCAGTGCTAAGCTCTCTCCCCAGAAAGCTCTCCAAACACTCACACCTGGGCACATGTGACCATAACACCTCACATGACAGGGGGAGTTAACGACCCTTTCAGGGTAACGACTCTCAGGGGTTACATCACCCTGGGATAAGTTTCTATGGGTCGTTCTCCAACTCCTCCCTTCCTTTGTTGTTGTTTTTCCTCTAGCAAGATAAATATCTGCTTCCAGCACCAGCCATTTGGAACTGAAGAAGCTTCTTGGATGAGAAGTGAAACGTCTTCCCAACAAACTCTACACAGTCCAGTTGCCTTGCTTTTGAATCTTCAGAATGACCATGACCTGGATGAATGAGAATCTACACAGACGTACCTTGGTGGAGGTTTGCGCTCTCCAAGTGCTTTTTAGTAGTAATAATTAAAACGTAAGTATTACATTAAACTATTATATAAAAATATTATAACATCATATGATCTGCTGATACTTGTAAATATTTTTTAACCTTTTTAAAACAAACACATTCTGATGACACGAGTTGGTCAAAGCTTAAACTCTGATTGTGTTGGGCGCTAAAACATTTAAACTGTTTTTTTTTTCTCCGTGCAGAAATATTACCTTTAAACTTTTCATGTCTATTAAGTGTTTTCAAAACGTGAGGGAGTCTGTTAGCAGTGTTGATGCTCTTCGAATCAGGACTTTGGACATACGTTTTCTCTTAAGAGTTTTTATGTTGCCTTTATGAAAATCTTTTTCAGAGTTTGAGAACATGCACAAAAATCAATCTTCAGTCTGAATCTCACTTTTTAGACGGATTCAGTCCTGTTTGCCTGCGCCTCCCCCCCAAAAAAAATGTCAGACCACCCCTTCGATAAAAGTGTGGACACGCCCCTGGTTTATGTTTTAACCATCTGTGACTCCATCAGTGAGGTACTGACCGCTGCTGTGTCCATCTGTCTGTCCATCTCCAGCCCTGGAGGATTCTGGGTAGGAGGAGGGGGGCTGGTGGGGGCCTCGAGGGGTGTCCGGGTAGGAAGGTGGGGCAGCTGGGAGGAGAGATGGAGGACAGGTAAGGTCAGCAGGGTTACTGACCCATGACTAATTTAACCCTTTACCAACTCTCTGATCCAGCGATGAACCTGAGCTCTGACCTGACCTGCCCCCCCCCCCCCCCCAGGACACATCTCTGTTCAAACATCTGTAATTAAATATATTTATCCAATCAGAGGAGGAGTTACCGTGTGGGGGGGCGTCCTGGCTCAGGTAGGGGCTGTAGTGCTGGTAGGAGTAGGGGGCATCAGGTGGGGTGGGGGGGTACACCTGCTGCTGCTGCCAACAGGTGTGATGATACCACTGCAAGGGTATGAGGTCAAAGGTCAGATTTGTTCAAGGTTCTATAGTCATAATAATGATTATTAATATGGTTAATTATAACTATTAAAGATGTTTTTGAAGTATGTGCTTGAACCCAGAGACCCTAAACATCAGGGTCAAAGGTTAAAGTTGAGGACAGCACACAAACAAACATCAACACACTGTGTAGACCACTGGTTAAAGCTCGTTAATAAATCAGGAGCTTACAGTTTATTTATCTGATGTGATGAACATTAATTACAGATGAATAATTAAATATCTGAACATGAAGATCGGCACGTCGGCCTGTGTCTCACCTGGACTCCGAGGTTGAAGTAGTACTGGAGGACTCTGCAGTCTGAACACAAACACAGGGACACACAGTTAAACAGGTGAGCAGAGCCAGGTGTGAAGCCCCAGCTGTGTCTGAAACCATGACGTCTAGGCCTCCTCTGAACTTTTCCATCATGGAGTTACCTGGTACCCTCACGGAGCAGGTGGATCTACCTGACTGTCACACCTAACGTGACTTGGGCGACCTCGACAGCCACTCTCCATGCAGAGTCAATGTACAGCCGCGATCAGCCGCGACCATATGCGACCAGATCTCACACGATGCGACAGACAAGTTCTGGGTGACTTGGTTGCATCTTTGGAGACATGGGGGCGGCGCCCCTGTAGCTGCAGATAGGAACTCTGGGGTCACTTTGGATGCAGACCAGGTCACCGTGCTCGGTCGCCAAAGTTGAAAAATGTTATCTTTTCAGGCGATGTCGTGACAATCTATGTCCGTGTGGGAAACATTAGTTAGTGAGGACATTAGTTCCACCTAGACAGACCGCAGAAAACTCAGAGGATGCTGCTGCAGGGCCATCTGCTGCAGTGTTCTGTGGTTGGTAGGTGAGTGAAAAGGATACAACTGGAATAATGTCAGCTTATACACCCTATTTTATTATATATGATATGATCCCGGTGAAACTCGAGCGGGCGTGACGTCACTGAGCAACGGCGACAAAATGTGCTATTTGTACAGGCGACGGGACTTGGGTTTGCGACGTGATCTTGGTCGCCAAGTAGCGTTTGGTGTGAACGCACCTTAAGTCTGTGATCATGCAGATCTATGAGCTGCAGAGACACTGACCAATCAGCATCCTTTCATGAGAAAGGGGCGGAGCAAAACATCCTCCTATTATGAGGCCTTTGTCAGGGGCTTTCAGATAGGACACCAAGGGTGCCTCCAGACCTGGTCATGGTCTGTGTTGGAGGACTAGATCCAAGGCCCCCTGTACTATAACAGTGCTTTGTGGTGATACCTCAGAGTGTCCACTAAGAGGGAAGACCAGATCACAGCAAGGAAATGATGTTCCCGTCTCCTCACTAATGTGGAGTTCAAAACCCATCAGGACTCTAGTAGAGGGATCTGATTCAGAGATCAACCTCCAACAGTCCGAGTTTCTCAGGTGAGTCTGAAAAGCAGAAGAAATGTTGATCAACTGGATTACAGCTTATGTGTCCTCATACTATGACCCTGTGAGAAGCACAGCTCAGACCACCTCCCATCTGAGAGCCACTGAAACTGCAGGACACCCGCTCTGCCAGCTCTGCCAGCTCTGCCCAGCATCAGGACTGTGCTCTTACTTTAACCCTCCACCACCCCAGCATCCACCTGTGGGATGACAGGGTCTAAGGTACCATCATCACTGCTCAGAGTCTGCAGGTGAAATAAACCTGAGGACTGATGAGGGTGGAACCCGGACACCGAACTGAAGCTCCAAAATCTCTCAGGATATTCATGGTCAGTCCATCAAACATGGCAGACTTCTCACACAATAATGCTGCATTCCAGATGCGCCGGGAAGATTTTCGAGTTCCGAGTGGGAAATGTCATCTGGAACGACCCCTGGGGTCAGAATTTCCTACTGGGAAGTCGGCAGATCCTCACCACCACCAAGTTGACAATCGAAGATGGCTGCCCCTGGTGTAAACAGTCATTAAGCTCCTGTAATTTTCCGTTTATTAGCACTTCTGACTCGTGTTTGTCACACTAAATCAGCCGTATACATAGTATTGTTAGAAGTTTATATATAGAAATGCTGCTATAGTGTAATTTACATTCTTCATGTGGTATGTGTGAACTGCAACACAGGGCATGCTAACAACGGCTAACAATAGCCTGGTAGATCAGCAAGTTTTTTCCAACTTTGTTACTGGAACGCTGATAACTCAGTTATGATGTCATTCCCATTCCCCTCTTCCCAGTTCTGATGGAGCGCAGCACAAACATCGCGGCCTCCTCACAATGACAGACATGAACCTTTCAGCTTCAGACACAGCTGGTATGTTTATAGGGTTTGACCTCTGACCTCGGGGTAGATCACTGCCATTGGGGTCGTAGGAGTAAGGGGGCGGGGCCACCACGCTGCAGAGAGGCTCACCCAGCTCATTAACCAACCAGGGAGAAGCTGGCATCGCCATGGCAACTAAGAACAGAAAACAGCTTGTTACCTTGATGTAAGTCAGTGTTCGTGCACATGCATACATGTGTTAGTGTGTTTGTTTGTTTGTACCCGAGCGTGTCTGTGTGCTGGGCTGCAGGTGAGCAGCAGCAGGTACTCGTGATGATGGAGATGAAGGTGAAGAGGAAGAGGAGGATGGAGATGAGCAGATGACGGCTAACGGCTTCACCACCTCCAACAAGGAATATGAATGAATAAGTAAATAAATAAATGAATGAATGTGACCTACAACAAACAAATTAACATGGATGACAAAACATTAAAAAAATATGAAACGTGAAAATATGACCCAAAAAAAAAACCCACCTACAATAAAAATCTAACTGATAAAACTGAAGCTTAAAAGCATTTGAGTCAGAAGATCAGAGCACCGGCCTGTAGAGCAGAAGATCAGCTGAAATGCTCAAAGGTCTTTGCACACCAGACGACATATTTTCATGAAAATAATGTCTTCAGAATTATCTTCTTTATAGTCCATGAGCTGTCCATTAAGGTTTACACAACAGCAACGATCTGTCAATAAGTCCACATCTGACCCACGAGAGCTCTCGTCCTCATTGGCACATACGTCACAGTCCAGACCTCTTGATCATGTTTGTATCACAGCAGACCAAAGTGGTCCAGATGATGAATGTGAGGATGATGTCTGGATGAAGATGGTGTTTAGACAGCCTCTAGTGGACACCCCAGGAACTGCAGTTTTTGGCACTTCAGCACTGGCTTCATTTGTCAGACTGTTCTTGTTCTTGCGTCAAACTCAAGGATGTTGGAGGTCAGAGAACAAATCTGATTGGTTGACTTTGGATCATCTTACACACCATGACACTAAAAGATAAAGCCGTCGTGCTCGTCCTACCTGCTGTGAGTAGCTGAAGTTCATGTCTGCTCTCTGTGGAGACTCAGCAACTCCTTCTTCCTCCTCAGCCTTTCACAATAAAAGAACATAGTGAGGAATTGAATAATTCAGTGATGGACTTCATGTAAATGATGCAAGGGGAAATCAAACATGTCAGACTTTCTGTCTGGAGGCGTCCCAGAGCAGATCGGTATCATCAGTCATTATGATGCTCTAGACGAGATGGTAAATGGTAAATGGACTTGAGCTTATACAGCGCCTTTCTAGTCTTTTTTGACTACTCAAAGCTGCTTTACACCGCAGGTCACACTTACCCATTCACACCCATTCGCTCTCACATTCACTCACTGATGGTTCAGAGTTTCTATGGTAGTTATCCATCAGTATCAGCTAACACTTTCACGCCCTTTCATGCCCATTTACACGCCACTGACGCAGCAGTGGGAGCAACTTGGGGTTAAGTGTCTTGCCAAAGGACACATCACCATGTGTCGCCCGGAGCTGGGCTTGAACTTGCAACCTCCCGATCACTGACCAAGCGCACTATCCAGCTGCGCCACCGACACAGAGATGAAGCAAGAGATGTTTTTTGCTTACAGGCACCAAAAAACTACAACTGGTGGGCTGGACAAAAAATGTGCCTAAATCATGTAGTCTGACCCCGGCATAAAACAGCCTGTTCTGAGCAGGGTTGAAACAAAGGGGCACAACATTTTCATAATTTTAGCAAAATTGGCTGTCTGAAATGGAGACCTTTCTTTCATAATGTACTGAAGTTTGTCTAAAACTGTTGAATGTGCTGCTGCCTTGGCCAGGACACTCTTGAAAAAGAGATTTTTAATGTCAATGAAGTTTTTCCTGGTTAAATAATGGTCAATAATAAATGATAATAATTTGCTCTGGAGACACTTGGACCAGAGTACATGTGATATCACTAGGAAAGGAAATTATGTAAAATCAAACTGACTCTTGAGAGATGAAATCAACATATAATGTGTTTAAAGTGGATAAGGTGAGGTGTTACCTGATTGGTGGAGGGCTCAGCAGCAGAATAAACACCTGAGGTCTGATAGGTCTGATCTGAAGCAAACAGAAACATCAGCGAGGGTGTGTTAGAGTGTGTGTGTGATAATGAAGTTTTTTTAAACACTGACAGTGTGAAAGTTCCTCACCCTGAGAGCTGTAGATGTACTCCTCGGTGTACTCCACTGAAAACACATAGGTGTATTAACTGTATTAATAAAAATTATTACAAACCAGAGAAAACAGTTATTCTAGAAGAACTGAGAACTTGTGTGGGAATGCTGTGATCTTAAAATCATCTGGAGCACATGACTGAAACAGCACAACATGCTGAATATGTTAGCTGAAAGGTTCTAACTTTATCTCATGTTCCTGATAAAGTCTATTTATGTCAATGGGGTCGTGTCATTAGAAAAATAGTGGGAAATATTGTCAAAAGGTTGAAATAAGGTAAAAGTTGAACATTTTGAGGTGGGCCGATCTCTTTAAAGATTAAAAAAAAAGTTGCAAATCTGCATCAAAAGCCCATTCTGTGAGTTTTTTTTTGGATAAAAAGGTGAAATTAAGTAAAAAGAATCAAAGTTAGAAATGTGAAATGCTGTCGTTAAAAATTTGAATAGACCAAATGTTGAACAGTTAAAATCAGATAAATGGTTTAAGAGCTGCAAAGAGCCAAAGTCTGTACAGAAGACTGTTAACAGTGAGAGTAATGTTGAACATCATTCACACAATAAATTAACAAAAGTACAGCCCTACAGCCCGTCTGATTCATCCAAATATATTCTAACCCTCTGAAGACATAGATTTTTTTGCTATTATCTCAAAGTTTTTCTTTTTGTCAATAAAAACACTGAAAATGCTTAATATGCTGTTTATGCTATTTTTTTAAAGAAACTTACATTTTTGAATACTGAACCACCACAAAAAAAAAAAAAAAAACACAAAACTGATGCAACATGAAATGCTATTTTATCATAAATCCTAATAAAACATTTACAGATAAGAATAATAAAAGTTTAAAATCCATATAAATGTGCCTGTACGCATAAAATGGTGGAAACAGATACATCTAGCTAAGAATAAGAGTGACAGTTATTATGGTTGATAAATGAATTGTCCAGATAAACGCTGTGTTTTAAGTTAATTTTTGACCATATTTAAGGTGAATTCTTGGTTAGCAGCGTGGATTAACCTCTGAAGGTCACCGTTTAGCTTATCATAAGTTCACTGAGGACACGTATGAGGAGAATTTGTACAATTAAAGAGGGCTAGAAAAGAAATCTGATAAAAGTCTCCATTTAACATGGTCTCACTTTCACCTGTAACACCGGTGTATCTGTGATGAGTGTCATCAACAGCAGGTTCAGTTTATGAGCAGGACCCACTTGGCCTGGGGCCCTGGGGCCCTGGGGCCGGCTCACAAAGGGCCTCATTTTCATTATCTGATTATTTGAGCCCAAAGTGTCTGTGGTCCTCACCCTGGTCTTCCACGGTGCTGGTGTCCTCCTGCTCTTCCTCTGATGAACACACTGGGGTGTTTCTAGGTGGGGGGGCCGGGGGGAGGGGCCCGGTACCTCTCTGGACTCGGTAGGAGGAGCCTGAGGGGGGAGGCGGGGCTACACCTGGGCCCTGAGGGACCAAAAGGATCATATGAGAAGAGGGACATGATCAGAGAAGGTCCAAATCAGTTCTTTTTAATCAGAGGTGTCCTGATGTTTAAGGCCCCGTTTACACGACAATGAAAACGGCCAAAAACAGAGACTTTTTGTTGTGTTTGCGCCTTCCGTTTACACGAGAACGGTGCCCGCAGTGCCTGAATCTGCAAACTTTGTAACCGGGGTCCAGAGTGAAAAGTTTTGAAAATGTTTTCATTATCGTCTCCATGTAAACAGGAATCAGCGTTGTCAGGGAGAACAGCGTCACGTGACGCATGCTCAGTACTCTTTCAGATAAAGGTTGTGCGCACACCTGTGAACAACAACGACAACAGCAGCTATGGCCGATTACCAAGCAACATGTGTGCTGCTAACTTTGCTCGGTTTATTATCGCTCCTCCAATAAAATGTGGTTCTGCTGCCTCAACACTCTGACCAGCAAAGACGCATTTGTAACTGAAAAGTATGTCTTCACCAGAAAGCGTTAGTGTGGTGACGGGTGATGTCACACTGCTGTTACTACAAACCTACATCGCCACCTGCTGACCTGGCATGCATGCTACCACGTTTTCAGTCGTTCTCGTGGATCCGTGTGAAAGAGCATTGTTATCACAACGTCTCCGTGTGAACACAGAGTGCTTTTGAAAACACAAAGGAAAAACATTTCTGCTTCTGGTGACAATGTTGTCGTGTAAACGGGGACTTAAACTGAATCTGGAGAGACCAGGTCCACTCTGCACAGCTGAGCCATGGACCTGAGAACACGGACTACAACAACACCAGGTTCTCCAGCGAAGTCAGAGGAACCACAACTGTCAACAGGCTTTAGTGCTTTAACTGATCATAACGCTGGAGGTGTTTCTGAACCATCAGCTGAAGGTAACAAGTATTCAAACACGGAGAACCGGGTCAGCCTGTGGATGCCCACTGAGAAACAAGTCCAGACCGGACTGAATCAGACCGTCCACAACCTTCAGGCAATGTCCCTCACCGTCAGAGCAGGAAACACGGCCTCACCGCCACTGTCGTCCAGCTGATAGAAGGCCATAGTGGGGTCCAGATCAGCAGGCTCCTCGGACCCCTCAGAGGGGAACCCAAACTGACACTCTTTATTGAGGGAGGCCAGCTGACGGCGACTACGACTGGACAACAGATGGATATAAGACAGACAGAGAGAATAAAACAAACAAACAAATACAATAACAAGCAAAAGAAAGGAATAAAGAAACAAACTAGAAAGCACTCGGAGAGTGCAGACCTCCGCCAAGCGCCACAGTTCCCCCTATTTGTCATTTGCACCATAAATATTAGTCCCACATTTATTTTGACTACATTTTTAGGTTCCTTGACCATGAAAACATACCATTGGCAACTGAATTCATAATGATATCAACATTAGTTCAGCAGTTATTCACGAAAATCGCATTTTCCGTAATGGCGGTTGTCTTCTGGATCTAGCTCCCTAGCTTTTGAAGATACAGCAAATCCGTTGGCATATTCCAGATTCCGCAGTTTCTTGGCTATTTAATGGTGCTTGTTGCATGTTTATAGCTTCATTTGTTCTCTTCCTATGATGAAAATTCCAAAGGCCCCCTATTTTTTCATATTCTGGATCATAGTATCTGGAGTTATTCCTTTATCCGGATCAGTCTTTGATATACTGTAGAGCATGTTAGAAACTTGTCCTGTATTTTTTTCCCAAGTGCCCTGACCATTATTTGTGGAGTTGTATGCAGAAATGTCGAAAATGGCCCTATCTCCCAATGTTAAAGAATCCTTTAAAAAATTCCTGGATCCAGACGGAGATCCGGATCGCTTCCAAAATCTAATCATTTATTCCTTATCCCAATCCGGACATTCCCTGAAAATTTCATCAATATCCGTCCATAACTTTCTGAGTAATGTTGCTAACTAACAGACAGACAGACAAACAAACCCTCCCAAAAACATAACTTCCTTGGTGGAGGTAACAACAAAGAACAAATAAACAAAAGAAAGAAAAACAGTAATCAAACATACAAAATAAACAAATAACAGCGAACAAAGAACAATAAAAACAAAAGACAAGAAACAAGCAAAAGTAAACAAACATTAAATATACAGACAAAAACAAAGAAGCCCACAAAAACAAACAAAAAAAGCAATAAATTAGAAAACAAACAACACAAATTACAAAAGAAAGAAACAATCAATAAACAAACAAAATGAATCAAACAAAGTCACAAACAAGCAAAAGAAAGGAATAAAGATACAAACAACAATGAACAATCAAACAGATGAAAACAGTAAAACAAGCATACAAACAAACAAAAGAAAGACAATCAATGAAAAAAACAGACAAAAAAAAAAGAACAAGAAAGGATAATAAAAAATATAAGACACAAACAAAAGTATACAAAAATTAAATACACGGAAAACAACAAACAACACACAAAAACAAACACACAAATACAAAACAAAGCAAAGAAAAAAAAGCAATAATCAAAAAAGAAAAACAACAGCAGCCGAACAAAAGAAAGAAAAAAAATCAACAATCAACAAACAACAAAACGAGCAGTCATAACACAAAAAAACAAATACCAAACAACAACAATAAACAGACAAAAACAAACAAAAAAAGACAGTTACAAACAAAAGAAAGAAACACTCAACATGAACAAACAAAGAAAGAACAGAAGGATTAGAAGGTTGATGTCTGACTTATTCAGAGATAATATACTCAGAGAATCATCATCGTCCTCAGCTCGACAGTGATGGTGGTGTTATAATGACATTAATTAGGGTCTGATTTGATTAAAATCCCCTGATGACATCATCATCGATCTGAACTACAGTCAGACTCTAATCAGTGTAAACTGGCTCTGACCAAAACAAAGGAACCACCACTGATTTGTTGATATTCACCGCACCGGGACCTGAAGGCGAAGTTCTCATAGTCGTGGTAATATCGTCTGCCAGGGTGGTAATAGGTCAACTGTGGACCAATCAGGTGGCGGTTCAGGAAGCGGGCGGAGCTTCTGACCAAAATCCAAGAGACAGGTGGACACATGGACACATGGACACAAACAAACATAAAAACAAACAAACTGAATGACTGCGAGGTCAGAGTCAGTAACTGTGATATTTTATGATCCTTGTTTGACCCCGCCCTGTTTCCCAGGTCAAGTCTCACCTGGACGCTCCGTAGCGAGGCGGTCGGGCTGGAGGGGGGTGATGATGATGGTGATGGTGAGGGGGGGCGTAGGGGTCATAGGTCAAACCTCCTGGAGATGGGGGAGGCGGGGGTCGAGGATGGCCCGTGGGCTGGAAGCGAGGGGGCAGGGCAGATGGGGCGGGGCCTCCATAAGAAGCAGGCGGGGGAATCAAGAGCTCCGCCCCCTTCACTCCACTACTGCCACGGGTTTTACGAAAGTATCGATGGCGCTGATGGCGCTGACCACGAGAGTCCAAGTCTGAGGGACCAGGAGAGAGACATGGTTATCAGGACAACAGTTCGGGGGGGGTTACACAAATGAGCAGAGCGAGCCAGGACCACACTGCCCCCTGGTGCTTTGGTGGAGTATTACAGAACTACATAGACACACCTGTGCACAGGTATAGAGCTAGCTTTAGTGCAGCAGTATGACCCAGGCTCTGGTGTTGATGTGAACTCACCCAGGTCTCCTTTCCTGGAGGGAGCGGCCACGTTCCAGGCTGGGACAGGATTCACGGGTTTGAGGTCCGTCAGAGGAACCAGGTGTCTGACAGAGGGACAGAGAGAGACAGAGGGACAGAGGGAGACAGAGGGACAGAGGGAGACAGAGGGACAGAGAGACACTGTAATCTGAAGTATAACTGCTTTTTTTGTTTTGCTTCTTATAGAGATTATTTCTGGGGCATTTTGTGCCTTTTATGATAAGTGAGAGAGAGACAGTGGATAAGTTTGTGAAGAGGGGAGTGAAAGAGTAGGGCAGACTCTCTGCAAACAGGCCACAGGCTGGATTTGAACCCGGGCCTGCAGAAGAATGTACATGGGCTGTGCCTGGTTGCTTACCACGCCACCAAACCAGCACCCCATCTGGTGTATAACAGGTACATCTCCCTGTATGAGTGTTTCAGAGTGAGCCTTACTTCTCACCCAGCTCCTCGATGAACACGGTCACAGCTGATGAGTGAGTTCCTACTTCCTGGATGAAGGCGTTGTAGTACTTCCCCTTCGGCTCCAGACGGACCTGAAACAGAGACCTTCAGCAGATCAGACCAAAGGTCTACATCAATCTGTGGACACAAAAGCCCCGTTTCCACCAAGTGGTCCGGTATGGATCGGCATGGTTTGGCTCAGGCCGGTTCGGTAAAGCCTGATCCTGGTTGCGTTTCCACAGCCAGCCATACCCTACTTGGTAGGCGGCGTCTAAGCTGGATGCCGATAGCATGACGTCATAGCAGCGCGACACAGTGTACCCGGCTATTAAATACAACGAAGAAAAAAACACGGCACATAAAACAAAGAGCAATGATTCTCTTCAAAGAGAATACTGAGGAAGGTCTGCACCTCCACAATAGACCATGGGACGCTCGATCTTGACGCCATTTTCCAAACAAAAAAGCCTTGTGAGTTATCTTCACGAAGACGAGTGGAGATTCAAACATGGCGGGGCTGTGTTGCTCTTTATTACCGCTGTCGCACGGGAAGTGACGTCTCCTTCTCAACGGGCTGCAGTGATCTAGCTCATCGGTTCGCTTATAAGGGGTCCTGTCCCGGTTTTAGGCTATGGAAACGCCACAAAAAGCGAGCCATACTGAGACGAACCGAACTGAACCCTCTGGTGGAAACGGGGCTAAATAAACTCATCAAGAAAAGTTTGGAAATGGCATTTCGGCTGATAACTTGTCCCCTTTAATAATTCTAATTGGTATTGTACGTTACATCGTTGGAAAGGCTAATTAATCACCTTGACAATGAGACACAACTCGTAAAGACTGTGCATTCATGGAATGAGCAACACAGCTGAACATGTGGGAAGTACCCAAAAAAATGAGCAACAATGGTGATGTCAAAGACAGACCATAAGGTGGGTGTTCCAGGAGAACAACACTCCAAGAACACCAGCTCTCATTCTTGCTTCACAGAGGAACCGTAGACTTTCTTCAGCGGCACATTTACAATACTAGAAAGCACTTGGAATGCACAAACCTCCGCCAAGGTAGCTCACATATGTCTGTTACATCTATAAGCAGTAGTTCCATGATAAAGTTACCATCATTATATGATTCATGACCCTGAAAACACAGACCTAGCCCTCAGAATCCTGTTGATATCATCATTAGACAGTTACTGAGAAAAAAACGATTGTTCACCAATGGCGGTTAGCTGGATCCTCACCAAATCATTTTTAAGTTGGGCTATAACCAACATCTCCTGAAAATTTCAGCAAAGTCTGTCCAGTAGTTTTTTGTGTGATCTTGCTGACTGACAAACAGATAAACATACACTGGCCAAAACATAACCTCGTTGGCAGAAGTAACCAGCTGGTTTTATTAAATGGGAAAACCATCAACAGAAAAAATGTTTCAAACTCCAGGAGGAGCTTATTCAATCTGTCACCATCATGAAGAATGTGAGGGGAAGACGGACTCTTCAGTGATCTGCTGCAGCCCTGCTCTCCATCGTGGCTGGGTCATGGTGGAAGAAGAACCAAGACTTTCATCTTATTAATGACATTTTCCAGCTTCTCCCGGGGATTCTGGGATGTCCTCTGTCCATCAGTCTATCCATCTGTACATCAGTCTCTGTACACTGACATCTTTAATACTAACGGATGTGGTTGGTGTGATGAAGAGTTTTGTTACCTGACATTTGTCTCCCAGGAAGTACTGCCTCCCTGCAAACACCATGTAGTCTGTCTTCTGCATCTCTGTAACACAAACACGCGTGTCTTATGGAACATATTAATCTGTAACATCACGCTATCAAACATAAACTCATGTGAATATTGAATATAACATTAAGTGAGACATGTTACCTTTGCAGGTGTCCTGCCACACGTCAAACTCCAGGTTCCTGTACACCTCCCCATCCAGAGACTTCATCACCTTATATGGAAGACACAGTCTGGAGGGGGGCGGAGCTTCAGCCGGAGACTAACCAATAGAAAATAACCTGTTAAGAGTCTGATTTAGAGGGTCTGGCCTTTGCAGGACCACAGGATCTAAAGACTGTAACGACGGCTTGGTCAGACCTTAAGGAGACGGTCCAGTCCACACACTGTCACCTGCTGCTTTTACTCACCTGTAATGTCAGGCGATCCTGATAACTGACAGAAACTATAACCATCAGTGAATGTGTGACGTGTGGTGCTAAGAGCTTTGAGTAGACCGACTAGAAATGAACTCCCAACCGAACAAGAACTTTTCTAGGTTTCTGTGCACAGCAGTTTTAGGGGTCAAAGGACAGAGCAGTAGGTGGGGCTACTCATGTAGAACAAACACAGTGAAGAAGGAGGAGGTTACTGCATTGCATCGTGGTCTTGGAAGGTAGAGAGGAATAAACTGAATTGGACTATTGGACTGATGTCTCACCTTTGTCTCGTCTGTCCCAGCTCGCAGTTTGTCGTCTGAAGCCCCGCCCAGCTCAGACTCCTCCCTGCATGATAAACAAACAAGAAGTGCTCTGTTCATAATTTTGGTGAATATGGAACTGAACGACTAAATCTATTAACATCTGAACTAAATGTGAGGGTAGTTCACTCTGGACACCGATAACAATGATTTCTTCAACCCCTGAATTAATCATGAGCCTAGTTCACTCTAGAGACAGTGAACAACGATTTCTTTACCCCCTGATCTTAACATGAGCGTAGTTCACTCTGGAGATGGTGAACCATTATTTAACCCCTGAATTAATCTTGAGCATAGTTTACTCAAGAGACAAGGAACAACAGTTTCTTTAACCCTTGATCTTAGAGTGAGCGTAGTTCACTCTGGAGACATTGAATGAATGTTCATGTTTCCTCAGGCAGCAGGAAGTCCCTCTCCGATGTTGATCAGACTATGTCTGAGTGTCACCGTCTGAGTCGCTGTGTGGACCATCAAACATCTGCATTGACTGAGCTGATCCACATCATAACAAAAATGTCCCAGGACCTCTTTATGGCCAGGACCCAGACTTAGTAAGAGGTTGATCTCCACACCTCTGTGCCAGAATCCCGTACATGGGCAGGCTCTGACCTTTGCGGAGTCCAAAGCATTCTGGGTAATCAGGTGAGGAAGAGGAAAACACTCAGGTCCATGAACACATGTATGTCAGTGTGTCATGTGTGTACCTGTGGCCTCGGTCTTCAGGTATATCGAAGCCTATGTCCATGTCGCTGCAGACTGATGGGCTGTTCCTGTAGCGACGACCTCCAACCCTGAAGCTCTCCATGGCCTGACAGAGCTCCGCCTCCTCCAATCCAAACACCTGAGTGTAGAGCAGCTCGTACAGCAGAGCTACAAATTCAGAAACAGTTAAATGTTGAACTGCCCCTTTAAATCCATCACATTCCACAATCGACCAATCAAAGCTCAGTACTCACACTGACAGAGGGCGGCAGAGGCGGGGTAACTCCTCGGGTAAACTATGTCATAGTTTCCATTGATGGAGCAGCACAGTGTTACCTAGGCAACAGAGCAGACCAATCAGAACACAGAGGTTACAGTTGATCCTCCAGCCAATCACAGCTAGAGGTTAGATGATAGCTCAGCATGGTCACAGGTTACAGGTGAGTCCCTTCGTACGCAGACAGAGGGCTGGATCTGTTCTTTTGCTGTGTTTTCCCTTTGTTTTCCCGTATTCCCGACGTATTTTTTATCGTCTTTTTTTGTCACTGATCACCTTTTTCATCATAGTTTGTTTTTTATGGATTTTAGAAATATCGGAGGAAGAAATGTCGAGATCTCTGTCTTCAGCTTGACAGGAACTGCTTCAGGGACTACCATCAGTAAAAATAAACGCCTGGACATGGTCTAATATAACAGGCTGTAACATGGACACTAAATGCTGAAGGCAAACAAAAGTATTTGAGTTTAAGTAAAATGGATGAAGTTTATTTTTGGTCATCTCAGAAAATTTCTACATGTTCATTTACAACTGTTTATAAAGAGAATCCTGTTGAAAAATTAAATCCATTTTTATCCTTGTCTTGTAATTACACTGTTTTAAGCATTTATAACGTAACTAGAAAAGCACTCAGAGCGCAGACCTCCGCCAAGGTGATCCGGATCAGCCCCAAAATTTAATCAGTTCTTCTATATCCCATTTCCAACAATTCCTGAAAATTTCATCCAAATCCGTTCAGAACTTTTCAAGTTATTTTGAACACAAACAAACAAACAGACAAAAAGACAGACAGATAATCGCCTGCAAAACATAACCTCTTTGGTGGAGGTAATAATGACAAATACTTGACAAAATTGTTTACTTTTATTTCTCGTAAAAAAGAGTGAAAAAAAATGTACTCAAAGGACAATTCCTGACACATTTATTGACCAAAAAAAGACAAAAAAGTCCAGGTGGACATTTATAATTCTAGTATTAACTGTCATGTTTTTACTTTTGAACTCAATATGCACAAATAAGTTATTATTGTGCAAATTTATATTTTCACATTTTTGACTGCTCAAAAATGTAAGGTGACATACCACAAATGTTCACATTGGCATCAGGTACTCTCATTATTTGTGTATTTCTACTTCTTACTGAATCAATACTGAATCAAATCGCCACCTAAAGAATCAAAATCGAATCGAATCGTGAGGTTCTTAACAATACCCAGCCCTATATGTAGTATTGTTTGATGTTTATATATATAGAAATGCTGCTATAGTGTTATTTACATTCTTCATGTGGTACGTGCGAACTACAACGCAGGGCGTGCTAACAACGGCCAACAATAGCCTGGTAGATCGGCACATTTTTTCCGACTTTGTAACTGGAACGCTGATAACTCCGATATGACGTCATTCTCACTTCCCTCTTCCCAGTTCAGGTGTGAATGAAACGCAGCATGAACCAGTGGTGTGCTCATGACGACCTGTTGACACCACATTAACCTCAGGACACTGACCTTGTCCACAAAGTCTTCCTCTGAGATCACGGTGGCTGGTTTCCCCGGGTAACGATAGATCAGGAAACAGCGCCTGCAAACAGATTTCTACATCGGTGAGATCTAACTGGAGCTGAAGAACCTCTAAAACAGTGATCATTAACTGGCAGCCCAAGGGCCACATTGGGCCCCCCACAGCTCACTATCTGGCCCTCAACAGTCAGATTTATAAAATGTAAGGACGATGAAATCTGTTGTGGTTTTGGTGTTGATCTGTATTTCGATAAATCCCTGCAGTCTTTAAAGTGAACCAAAAAAACAGCTTAAGCAGAAGAGACTCATGTTTGACCATTCGCACGAATCAACTGTCGAGTTCATCAGTGTCCTTCCCCAACGACTTTAATGACCATAGACTCCATTTTTCAGGGTCATCTCTGTTGTTGTTTTAACAATCATTATGACAATGGATATATTGTCTTGTTTGTAATGTTGTTTTTCTGTGTGTGAGTACAGATGTATTATATGTACAGAATTTAAGGGGGTAGGATTAGATAAGTTTATACTTCTTCCTACTCCTTTTCGCTCATGTAAACTGAGAGGCTTAAAAAATTGCAGGTTCAGCTACTGTCTTGTTTTATTTACATTTTTTTTAATTATCACTTATTTGTATTTTTAACTGTTTTTAAGTTGTTATTCACATGATCAAAATAAAGTTATTAATTAACCAATCAATAATATATAGGTGAAACATTATGTGTACATTTGTATATAAGAAGTTTATATTATATTTTAGTCAATATATTATAATGACCATTGGTTCCAGAATAGATGTTGAATGTTTAAAATTAAAAACTTGACTGTAGTACCTGGTAATAAAAGGGGTAGGAATAAATACGTTTAGACTTCTTCCTACTCCTTTTTGAGCATGTGGACTTGCTGCAGGATATCGTCAACAGTTTAATAGCCTTTTTTTTGTTTGCTTTGGTATTTGCATGTATTTGTTTATGGTGACTACCCCTGTTTGTTGTTTACATGTTTGAAACAAAGCATTAAAATAAAATAAAAGAAGTGGCCCAGTTGATGATTCCTGCTTTAGAACACTGGACACCATCTTTAGTCTTTGAGGGACTCATTGGTGATCAGCTGATTGAGCTCAGGTGAGTCTTACCTGTAGAGCTGAGAGAGAGCCTTTATCTCCACCTGACCCACCGTCTCCTGCAAGCACAGTGACACACAGAGATCAGTGATCCTTCAGGATCTGATGTTACCTGTTAGTGGACTGATCCAGAGAGAGTCTGAATCTCCAGAGAGCTCTGACGAAGCATCCAGACAAATTTAACAGGAAAATCCTGAACGTGACAAAAGTGCGCCGGAGCTGTCCCGAAACTTCTGAGTCCTGATCAAAATCAAAAACATATTCGACCTGGCTATCTTTGGCTGCTCTACAAGGACTTTTGAGTGGTGTGACATACAGACGGCCCCTAATCTAGCAATGGTGGTTAAAAAGCCTATTCTCCTGACCTGTAAGTCCACCAACTCACCCTACCTGACACATTGGCTCAGAGAGATGTCTGTTATTCAGATGGAAAGACTACAATAAACATAACACACCAAACAGACTAATTTTGAGAATTTGGGGACCTTTTCTGGCTCAGTGTAACATAACTCCTCATCCATAGAGACCCTGACTTTCTTGGACATTTTTACAAGTATAGTGTCTTTTCTTTTTTTTAATTTTATTTTTAGTCCTGAGTTATTAATATTGTGGCATTTTAATTAGAGTCATCTAACAGCCTTTGGTTCTGTTTTGTGTTGTGTTGTACTCTGTTCTGTTTGTTAATTGTTAAATTGAAAAGTGAAAATAAAACATGTATATAAAAAAATGAAAAACAAGAGCACATTTGTGGAAACGTTTTGGTGCAAACTGAGGAAACACTCGTTTTTCCTGAGTGATCAGGAAATGTTTTGGGACGACTTTGGCACTCGCTTTTGTCATGTCTTGTCTCTTTATCAGTGGAGACCATTTCTGCTCTCATTCTTATTCTGAGTCGTCGATCATCTCCAAACATTTGTTCAGTTTGTTGAATGTTTTCAGAAGTTTTTGAATGTGTAGACTATGCTGTATGTATACTGATCTATATTTGCACACTTATTCATGATGTCTTGCCCCTACTGGTGCAGGTGGCAGGATCTGAGGTACATGTGTGGGAATCGAAGTCTCATAGACTGTTGTACAGTGTTTTTTTCTTCAAAGTCCAGATGACCTGTAATTGATCATGTATATAAATGATTTTTTTCTTTATTATTATTAGTAATAGTAGCAGTACTATTCTTTTTAAAATTATTCTTATTTTAATTTAATGTTAATCTGTTTTAAATGTCTTTTGCTTTTAATGTATATAATGTTCTCTACATAAAAATTCACAAGTGCAATTATTGTTACTATTATGCTTGCTGAAAATCTCAAAAAAAGGAAAAGTTTTGAATGTGTGTTCAGGACACTCATGGTCTTGGACGTCCTCCCTGGACACCTCAGTTAAAGGACTGACCGTGAACCACGCGGCTCATCCTCAGAGGAGCAGGATCACATACTGCTCTTTAATTCACTCTAACAGAGTCTCTCAGGCTCTATCAGCTCACCTTTGGGTCCTCCAAACGCTCCAGGTATTTCTCAAACGAACCTTCAACAAACTGGAACACAGAGGACAGCAGTTCATTAACGGGTTAATCAGGCTGTTGTCGTGGGGTTAGAGATGTTGGAGGCATGTTGAAGGGAAATGTAACAGCTTTACAGCATTAATTAATAAATAAGTGAGTATAATGTATAGTTAATATTTTAGATAGTTAATCAGTACACTTGTTGTGAAGTCTGTCTGTTAGTTGATAAATCAGTGAGTCTGTTGTACAGTCATTCAGTAATTTAGTTATTTATTTAAATCAGTATATTTGTTGTGAAGTTAGTAGTTTGACTTCTACTATCCATCTATAAGCAATAGTTCATGATAAAGTTACCGTCATAATATGATTCCTGATTCCTGAAAATCCACATCTAGCACTCAGAATCATGTTGATATCATTATTAGTTTGACGGTTATTGAGCAAGAACGTTCGCCATGGTGGTTATCTGGATCACCACCAAAATCTAATCATTTTTTAGTCGGGTCATTACCAACATCTCCTGAAAAGTTCAGCTAATCCATCCAGTAGTTTTTGCGCAATCTTGCAAACAAGCAAACAAGCGGCAGCAAAAACATAACCTCTTTGGCGGAGGTAAATATATATAGTTAATCAGTATATTTATTGTATAGAAAGCACTTTAGTCAGTCAGTACCTCACATTAGTCCTGTGCTCAGGTCCCTACACTGGCTTCCTGTGGCTCAGAGAATAGACTTTAAAGCAGCTCTGCTTGTGTACAAGTCTCTCCACAGCCTAAAACCAAAGTACATCTCTGACATGTTAGTGCCAGATGAACCATCTTGGACTCTGAGGACCTCAGGGACCGGCCTCCTGCTGGGGCCCAGAGTCAGGACTAAACATGGAGAATCAGGGTTCCAGTTTTATGCAGCTAAAATCTGGAACAGTCTTTCTGAAGATGTGAGACAGGCCTCTACTCTGACAATGTTCAAATGTAGGCTCAGCACAGCTCTGTTTAACTGTGCATATGACTGAAAGGATCTTATCTGCACTCTTCTCTTTATTTTAAAGTTCATTTTTTAATGACTATTTTTGTTTTTATTTTGTGTTGTGATTTTAATGCATTTTTCTTGTTCTGTAAAGCACTTTGAATTACCTTGTGTATGACTTGTGCTCTACAAATAAACTTGCCTTGCCTACCTTTGTTGTAAAGTTAGTAGTTAAGTTAGTTAGAAAATCAGTGTGTTTGTTCTATAGTAAAAAATGTGTTAATGACTTAATCAGCACATTGGTTGTAAAGTAAGTAGGACTGTTAGTAAATTAGTACATTTGCTGTATAGTTAGTAGTTTGATTAGTTTAGCAGTGCATTTGTTGTATGGTTAGTAGTTTAGTTAGCTACTAAATCGGTACATTTGTTGTATAGTTAATAGTTTGGTTAATTAATCAGTGTTTGTGTTGTATGATCCGTAGTTTACTTAGTTAATAAATCAGTCTGTTTGTTGTATTGTTAGTAGTTTAGTTAATAAGTTTATGTGTTGTAAAGTCAGTAGGTCAAGTTAATAGGTCAGCTGAAGTTGACTCACAGGCTCAAAGTTGCTCCTGTTGGCTCTCATGAAGTCGGCACAGTCCTGACGGATCTTCTGATGATAGTTCTGAGAGTAATACAGCTGCAAACACAACGACAAACACGCAGTGGTCATCATCAGTTTAGTCAGTATGAGGTTCTTATTCATCAAAATCAACAGTATAAGGTCGTCACATCGTTAAAGTCAGCAGAAGGTCGTTGGTATATGGTCTTAAAACATCATTATCAGCTGTTTAGGATTGTTAATTATGGTAAGTCAGTCTAAGGTTGTCTCTGATGGTTGAGTCTCTCACACAGATCTTCTTATTTAAAGCTTTAAGTACAGATTCATGTTTTAATTCAGTTCTTTGTTGAAGCAGCTACAGGCCTGAACAACCTGACAGACACTGATAACTGTGAAATATTTCAATAACTACATGAACTGATAATTAAAGACAGAGTTCATATTAACTCCAGCTCAGTGTCCCAGCCTGTTATTCTGTTTTATAAACACTCAGAGCTGGAATGTGAGTTTTCTGACTCTAAATCAAACCCTGTGAACTCCTCCTCCTCTAAACTGGGACAGATCCATCTGAGGGAGACCTAGACCAGGACCAGGACCACAGACCAGGACCGCAGAGCAAAGACATAAAACAGGAAAAAATATACTCATACTTTAATCCCCCAGGAGCCCAGACCTGCTCCTCACTGATCCGCTGTTCTGTCATTTTCTGCTACCCATCAAAAACTGCTATTTTGTGGTTTTGCGCATGCGCCCTACCTCATCGCTCTCTCTCTTGGGTGTGGGTTGGGGTGAGGGTAGCAAAATCTGACAAGGAAGCAAAGTCTGTCAGAACACCGGTCCACTCTGACAGGAGGCTCCGTTTCCATGGCAACAGAGCTCGGCCTGATGGAGGCCTGCGGTGACCTTTAAATCACCCTGTGACCCTTTGACCTAACGGCTCCCTCCGTCAGCTCCCGCCTCACCTGCCGGAACACTCACCTGCTCGGACACGGCCCTGAAGAGGCTGGACGCGTCCCTGGCCACCATCTTCCGGTAGAGGCCGAGGCTGCTCAGGTACTCGTCCATGTTGACGAAGTACTTCTTCAGTCCCTTCTGCATCCTCACGTTAACTGACGGAGCCGCTGATCCACCGAACACATCCACCGGAACACACCGGAGCGACCTGCACGAGCTCAGACAACCGACAGGTGCGTTTAATCACGACTGATCAGCGCGCGCCTCTCAACCGCAGAGGGGCGTTCAGGGACTCACCGAGGGTCCGAAATAAAAACATTAAAACTAAAGATAAAATAGATTATTTAAAGGTATAAAGGTCTAATCTGGAGCTTAAAATGTTAACTTTACATTCAAAATGTGTTTGAAATGTTTAATTTGAGGTTTGGATGTTTTTAAAGATTAAATATCCGTGTGAAATATTAAAAATCGAAGTTTAAAAAGTTAAAAATAGGTTTTAAATGTAAAATGTTAAGTCTGAATTTTTTTTAAATAAATAATATGAAAATGTCAGTATGAGGTTAAAATGTTGAAGTGATTGAATGACTAATTTTAAACGTTTAAATACCAAAAAAAAACAGAAGTACATATTACCATGCAAATGTGGTCAAACATATATGTATATATATATGCCTAAGAAATTAACAGAGTATTGACAAAAAAAAAGAAATACTTCCTGATTTAATTTACACATTTTAAAAGTAAGCTTTGAGAGTTTTACCTAAACTTTAAATGTCAATATAATGCTTGAAAGACAGTTTTAAATTTTCTAAAGCACGTTTGAAGCGCTTATGGAACAGCTTACCTGAAGACCTGAG
This sequence comes from Cetoscarus ocellatus, assembly GCA_037902135.1. Classification (NCBI taxonomy): domain Eukaryota; kingdom Metazoa; phylum Chordata; class Actinopteri; order Labriformes; family Labridae; genus Cetoscarus; species Cetoscarus ocellatus. The sequence continues at coordinate 358,645 of JBAMNC010001274.1, read as the reverse complement.
GACATAATGTTAATGTCTTTAAAAACAAACTCAGGACCTACCTTTTTAGTCTGGCTTTTTCCTGAATTACCTTTTAGTGTTTTTATTCTTATTACAGCTCCCTTTTATTGTTATTTTATCTTATTTTATTTTATTTTATTTTGTTTTATCTTTTACTTCATTTCAATTTATTTTTATTTTATTTTATGATATATTTAATTTTACACTTAAACCTAACCTCCAGTGTTTACTCATTTTAACCCTTTAAGATGGCGTTTCCTCAGTGCATACCGGGTACAACAATGTTCCTGCTTTATTATTGCCTTTTATTTATGATGCATTTTATCAACACTGGGTACAGATTGCTGGGTGGAGTGGGTTTGGGTCATAATTCCTTTTATCTTATTTTAATTTATCTGTCTGTCTGTAAAGCACTTTGTGCTACATTTTTTTGTATGAAAAGTGATATATAAATAAAGTTTGATTGATTGATTGATAAGCTATTAAAATGAGTTTTAAAATGTCTAACTTTTTTAAAATTCTAAATTCTAGGTGTAAGGTTTAAATATTTTGACTGAGTGTTTTGCTCTGGCTTATAAAAGTGAGAAATTAAATGATTCTGATTTTTTCTTGCTCCATTAAAAATACAACAACAACACTGTTTTCTGTAGATCTTGGCACGCTTCACTGGTGGCATTTATCCTAGTTTGACCTACACGTGTCCCTCAACAGTGACGTATAAACTTAGCACATGAAGTCAGTGAATGAGAGTTTGTAGATCATGTCTTTGTTGTCACGATGCCTCTTGGTTACAAATCTCATCCCGATGTAAAATCTGTTTATTCCCTTTTAAATGGAGCCACATTTGTAACAAACATGCATTTGTGGGATGAGCAGCAAGTGACCCAAATCTTCTCTGGTTTGGAGCTCCTGGTTCCCCCAGAGGCTCAAAACAAGAGGGGGCTCTGCCATGGCGGTCAGCTGGTGTCTGCTCCAAGGATCATCAGGCCACGTTAGACTGACCTGGATCGGGCCGTGGGGTAGGGCATCTTCAAGGTGGTGTTCCTCTAAACCAAGCTGCAGTGTTATTTGGAGTGAGCCCTGTACCATCTCCAAACTGAAGGCCAAGGTCCAGATAAGGAGGGATATTAGAGACAGGCAGCAAAGAAGACCATCCCCTCACCCTGTCAGCTCTGAGGAACCCTGTGTCCCAGTCTGACCAACACATTTAAGATTTTTATTTTTTTAAGTGGGACAGTATGCATTAATGGACATTTACATGTAAATACGTAGAACTACAGCCAAGTGACTAATTTCCATCCCCAGTCCCATTGGCAGGTTGGTGTCAACGCATAAAACAAAAACAAACATCAATAATAGGAATAAAACCCACAGAGCATATTAAAAGACAAGCAACATACATAAACCCTGGACAACCTAAACGACATACAGTCCAAAATATAACGGGCCGGGAGTTGGGGGACCATGGGAGTTATACACAACTAGAAAAGCACTCAGAGAGCACAAACCTCTGCCAAGGTAGCTCACATATTGCTGTTACTTCTATAATCAATAGTTCCATGATGAAGTTACCATCATAATATGATTCATGACCCTGAAAACCCACACCTAGCACTCTGAATCATGTTGATATCATTGTGTTAGACTGTTACTGAGCAAAAATGATCGTTGGCTAATGGTGGTTATCTGGATCACCACCAAAATCTAATGATTATTAAGTTGGGCAATTAGTAACATCTCCTGAAAATGTCAGCAATCTCTGTCGAGTAGTTTTTGCGTAATATAAATATAAAGTGTATGTTGCATTTCACATTACCTTACTGCCCAACATTATAAAGTGCCAGATTGAATATACTATTGCCTGATGCCCATAGCACACGGTTGCACATGAAGATGTCTGAGTAAATGTTGCACTACAAAAGCATACACAGATGTATCAATGTACGCAACAGTGAACAATAATGGAGGGTGCCCCAACACTCTGAGCCCACTAGACATGTTCCTGTAGCAGTTGCTCTTGTTTCACTGGTTCAGGAGAGCTGTCAATAAACATGTTCATTAGAGGTTTTCTCCTTATTATCATATCAAACAGTTCAGGTTTCTTTTTAAAATCTTTATTGGACCTCCATGTTCAGGACAATCAGCTGATCATATTATTTGAGTTTTCATCACAAGCATCAGCAGATGGTGTTAATCAGATTACTTTAATAAGTACATAATGAAGCATAAATTAGAACAATGACATAAAAACAAATATCAGAGGAGGGGAAATTCCAATCAAAATGGGAGAAATGGATAAAATCTATAAAAAAAACGACGACACCACAGACTAGGGGACTTCATTTGAGATCAGGGCGATGCTGCGCACATTTGCATTGAAGGGATCCTCCATGTCACTTTGCTGTTGTTGTTTTTGTTGATACCATTATTATATTTTCTTTACATGTATACTTTTTTTAAAATTACTATTATGTATTCAAGTAGAAGTGATGATGTCAACACTTTCTTGTGTAAAAAAGTAAAACTCAATAAAAATTTAAGTGAAAAAAGAAAAAAATATATATCAGACTGACTCGGGCACCTGCACCCAGCAAGCCACTTTTTGAGCTCAGTCGCTCCTCTGTGTTCATAGCTGGACTGTTCTTTATTTTTTGGCCGCTGCAGTGGACGGCTGTCCTTTAGAAGAAGGAGCCCCCTGCCTCGGCTGATTAAATATCACTGACTGTCATGGAGGGGACCAGCAGATGGGTTTCAGGGAAGATCAGAGCAAGTGGATCATGAGAAATTTTTTATTTTTTTATTTTACCTTCATTTAACCAGGAAGTCCCATTGAGATTAAAAATCTCTTTTACAAGAGAGACCTGGCCAAGGTAGCAGCCAATAAATTGTTGCAAAATTTAAAAAACAACAAAAAAACAGCACAACTCACATTTTAAAACAGGTTTACAAAATGTACAGTGACCTTTTATGAAAAACAGCTATACTTCTCTGTCACCACGCTCTTTATGGTCCTTTTAAATTTTCTCAGTGATATCAATGACACTATTTTTAGCTCTTTTTGGAGGTTGTTCCATGCCCAAGGTGCTCTGTGAGAAAAGGCAGTCTGTAAGAGCTTGGGTAACTGTAAAGAGCAACAAATTAGAGGAGCACAGTCAGTAACATGTAGAGCTGAAACAAAGGAGGCTGCAGAGGTATGATGGGGATTTACCAAGTATTGCTTTGTAGATAAAAATGGACCAGACTTTTGTCTGTGGACAACAAAATGGAGGTGCGATGTTCTGGCCCGGCAGTGACAGTCATGGGTCATGTTTTATTTTAATGTTCAGGATCTGCTGTGGGCCACTGAAACATGGACCATGGGCCAGAGCTGACCCCCAGGTCATAGTTTTGACACCCCTGATCTGAAACATAAGCAGTTACACAAATTCATGTTTTAGTCTAGAAAGCACTCAGAGAGTGCAGACCTCCAACAAGCAGCTCAGTTCCAGCAGTGGCTTTTCCACAATCCCTGTCAAAGATACTATTCTGGATCACCAGATCCAGAATAGAGCCAGGATCCAGACCAAACTCAGCACATACATGGAAGGTGTTATCCTGTATGAAAATATTAAGTTATGGGAACATCACTTAATACTTTGATTTTATATGAATCATTAAATATCACCAATGGGATTTCCCATTATAACATTAAATGTTTTTAGTGGCGTCAATCTGGATCAGATCCAGATGAAATTTACCCTGATGATAGAGACATGGACCCCTTATTATCCTGTGGAGTGGAAGTTGTGTAATCTTGCTAACAACAGACAAACAGGAGGTAATAAACTTTGTCTGGCCGACAGAGCCAGCCCCAGGACGTCACTGACCCTCACATTAGTCTGGTTTTAGTCTCTGCCCACCTGTAGGGGGCAGCATCACACCTGTAGCCTCTCATGCTCCAGAATACTCTACAGAAGAAGATACCCGTCACACTGCGCACGCGCCCCACCACCCTGCGCTCCCTGTCAGGTCACCATGGTCCCGGTTAGTCCTGGTTCTGTCCCCGGTTCTTGGTGATCATGTTGAGGCTGATCCTCCGGAGGCCCAGGGCCCTCAGCGGGTCGCAGAGCCTCCTCGCTGCCGGCCCACAGCGCTCCTTCAGCGGCTCCGCTCTTCAGCTTCCCGCCGCTAAGGTCCGGAGCCTCTTCGTGGATTTCTTCCGGGAGAAACACGGACACAGAGTGGTTCCGTCCTCCCCGGTCCGACCCCGAGGGGACCCCAGCCTGCTGTTCGTGAACGCCGGGATGAACCAGGTCGGTCTGAGACGGTGTATTGATCTAAAGGGTGACCGTGTTAAATGGTGACTCTCAGCTAAAGTCAAATTTCTGGGCACGCTGGAGCTTCTCTGTGTTTTTATTAAATGACTGTGATTCGGCGTTCATTAAACTAAAAGACAGTCACGAGGAACTTAGTATTTTTTTAAATATTCGTGTTACCATGGCAACACGACCGGCCGAAAGTCACCAGTTTAAATGGTCACTCTTTGAATCAAAATAAGAGCCTGTCCTGTCAAAATAAGAGCCTGACCCTTCTAAATAAGTGTCTGTCAAAATAAGAGCCTGTCCCTTCTAAATAAGTGTATGTCAGAATAAGAGCCTGTCCTGCCAAAAAATAACTTCTTTCAGTTTTGTTCATTATGGCTCAGATAATGAAAACCCAAATTCAGTTTCTCACAAAATAAGAATATTGTGAAAAAGTTCAATATTGCGAAGTCATGGTGTCGAACCCAAAGCAGCTAATGAACTCAAAACACCTGCAAAGGTTTCCTGAGCCTTTAAATGGTCTCTCAGTTTGGGTCAGTGGGCTAAACAATCATGAGGAAGACTGCTGACTGGACAGATGTCCAGGAGACAGTCATTGACATCCTACACAAGGACAGTGAGCCACAGAACATTCTTAAACAAGAAAATAAGGAAAAGAAAAGACTGAATTGCAGAGGAAACGTGGTTACTTTTTTAATGTATATGATGTTAGATTAGATAAGATTAGATTAGATAGAACTTTTTTAATCCCCTTGGAAAAACTCCCTCAGGGAAATTAGGATTCCAGTAGCAGTTTAGTATTACAGATAAAAAGATATATATATATATATATATATATATATATATATATATATATATATATATATATAGACACATATATATGTGTGTATATATATACACACATATATATGTATGTGTATATATATATATATATATATATATATATATATATATATATATATATATATATATATATATATATATATATATATGCCTTTCAGAACTGAAAAAAAAAGAATAAAAAAAATAAAACAAAAACGGAAATTTGGAAGAGCTCCAACAGCACTCAGCTCTGTTTGTGTTTGTGGGCATGTCTCCAGTTTAAGCCCCTCCTCCTGGGCACGGCGGACCCCCGCAGCGAGATGGCGTCGTACCGTCGCGTGGTGAACAGTCAGAAGTGCGTACGAGCGGGGGGTAAACACAACGACCTGGAGGACGTGGGCCGAGACGTGTACCACCACACCTTCTTTGAGATGTTGGGGAACTGGTCGTTTGGAGACTACTTCAAGGTGAGGATGGAGAGCACTTCCTGTTTCCTGTGTGACATCACACCGCTGATAACCTTACATTTGTGTGTTCAGGAGGAGGCGTGCAGCATGGCGTGGAGCCTCCTCACAGAGCACTATGGGATACCTGCAGACAGACTCTACGTGTCTTATTTTGGAGGGGACTCTGGATCAGGACTTCCTGCTGATGAGGAGACCCGGCAGATCTGGTTGGACCTGGGGTGAGTCTCACAGAGGGTCATGGAGTAGACCACCTGAGAACCAGTGTTAACTTTGTCAGCACTTTTTAATTTAGTTTTAGTCTTTTGCCCAAAATATCTTTTAGTTTTAGTCATAATTTAGTCTCTAAACTGTTTGAATTTGAGTCTAGTTTTAGATGATGAAATTTCACAACATTTTAGTCGATTAAATTTACTGTAAATGTAGTCGACTAAAATATGAAGTGTAAAGGGTAAGGCATATTTGATGTTTCCTTGAATTTCTGAAGTCATGATTTACACTTGGATAAAATCAAACATCTAATAACCCTTTACTGAATGCTAGTAAAGTCTGAATGTATAAATGAACAGAAACAAATTGAACTTTTGTGTGAAATGCAGTCACCTTTATTTAGGCTACCTGGCAGAGCATCTCAGTTACAATACCAGAACTGACAACAAACAGTGAACCTGCTCTACATGAATATATCAATTCATAAAGAGAGGAGCTCTGATTGGATCGCTCCACAACTTATCCCACCACCACCAAGCTAAGGCAGCTGTGATTGGATGTCCCTCTCAACTCATCCAACCTTTCCACACAACCAAAGTAGCTGTGATTGGATATATTCCTAACTTGTCCCTACTTTCTACATGACCAAATTAGGTCTGACTGGATTAAGTCTCTGTCAAACATTTTAGTCTAGTTTTCATTTGTTGAGGAAAATGTCAGTTGAAAGTTTAAAGTCAGTTTAGTGTGAGCTGAAGGTCTGGCCTAAACCAACGTACAGTCACAATAATCAAGGTGCCTGTGGGGACAATAAAGTTGAAGTTGAAGGTGTCCTAATTCAGCTGAAAAATGCCCTAAAAGACCTCTGGTCCAGGTTCTCCATCCCCTGATGTGATCCTGTCCCACCATCTTCTCCTCCTCAGCGTTCCTCCAGGCCGCCTCCTGCCATTCGGGCTGAAGGAGAACTTCTGGGAGATGGGCGACACTGGCCCGTGTGGGCCCTGCACAGAGATCCACTACGACCACATCGGAGGGAGGGACGCTTCACGACTCGTCAACGCAGACAGTCCTGAGGTGGTGGAGATCTGGAACCTGGTCTTCATGCAGTTCAACAGGTTCAAACATACACCTGTATAAGGCTGCACATGATTAACAAACTAAACCATTACACCAGCATGTGTTCAGGAAGCTAACAGCAGGTTTATAAGATAAGATAGTCCTTTATTGATCCCCAAAGGGGAAATTCTGGTATTGCAGCAGTACAGGGCAAGTACAGGGATAGTAGCATGTATAAGACATAGATCAAAGAATAGAAGATATTTACAATTATCAAAATTAACTAACATACTAAGCACTAAATTAACAGAGTAAGTGGCGTTCAATTATCAAATTAACTAACATACTAAAATAATAATTTAACTGTGACCCCTCAGGGAGCCGGATCACAGTCTGAGGCTGCTGCCCAGCTTCAGCGTGGACACAGGGATGGGACTGGAACGACTAGTCAGCGTCCTTCAGGGGAAGAGATCAAACTACGACACGGACCTGTTCAGCCCTCTGCTGCAGGAAATACACCAGGTAATACAAGGCACCAGTTAAACCATAACACCAGGTAATACATGACAGCAGTTAAACCATAACACCAGGTAACACAAAGAACCAGTTAAACCACAACACCAGGTAACACAAGGCACCAGTTAGACCATAACACCAGGTCATACATGATGCCAGATAAACCATAGCACCAGGTAATACATGACACCAGTTAAACCATAACACCGGGTATATACTTAGCCCATGGACAACATAACACGTGTCAAAGAACACAAGATGCGTCACATGACCAGATACATCATAGCACTAATATGATCTTATCACCAGATAAACCATAACACCAGGTGCAGTCCATTATTTGCTTCTCAGTGTCAGACAGGTGTCATGTTATGAGTTGTCCTGTTGTCATGTTTATGTCTCCTCAGAGGTCAAAGGTGAAGCCGTACGGCGGCCGGACAGGTGTGCAGGATGAGGGTAAAGTGGACATGGCATATCGCGTGGTGGCCGACCACGTTCGGACGTTATCGGTCTGCATCGCTGACGGAGTTTACCCCGGCATGTCAGGAGCAGAGTGAGTCAGCTGATCAACTTGTTTCAGGTGTGCTCAGTGTTCCTGCTGCTGTGCTGACTGGTGTCTCCTGTGGTCTTCAGGCTGGTCCTGAGGAGGATGCTGCGGCGGGCCCTCAGGTTCTGCGTGGAGGTCCTTCAGTCTCCTCAGGGGACTCTGGCTGCTCTGGTGCCCACAGTCACACACATGCTGGTAAACTACATTACCCATAATCCTCCTCACAGGGACCTGTCCTGGTGTAATGGTGCATTCCATGTTATCTCAGAGGTCGGGTTGAGGTCATTACTTCTGTAGGTGTGTCCCTGAGAGCGCCCTCTCTGGACAGAATGTCTCACTGGAAGACCTGCAAGTATGAGCTCGGGGGGGGTTTTCCCACCTCACAGGTAAATGGAGCGCACCATGAACGAACGTTTGTGAGATGTTTTCTCTGCTTTAATATCTGAGCCAATCAATGATTCATTTTTGGGATTTTTTTTTTGCAACTATTGTAATTTTGTATATTTTCATATATATGTTAGTCAATTTTGGACTATTTTCTGCCTGTTTTTATTTTTTATTCTATTTCTCCTGACTCTTTTTTGTTTTATTATAGTAATATGTTGGCAATAAAGACCAGTTCTGGTTGTGATTAACTGATTGATGAACAGATGGAGTGATGGATGTTTCCTGGTGTGTTTCAGGGTGGTGTGTACCCGGAGCTCCACAGGGAGGAGGACAGGGTGAGTGCTGAGGTCCATGTTTAGAGGATCCGGGTGTTTTGGTGTAAACCTGAGGGACAGAGACTGAAACTGACAAACAACAGGAGCCTCTGACTGGACCAAAGAGTCGACCCTCGAGTGTAGGGCTGAAAGATTTATCGTTTTCAGATCGAAATTGCAATTTAAGACAACACAATCGTGTGATCGCCAAAGCGTCAATTTTTTGCAGTGCTCCTGACTGACCCAGGATCTATTGTGTCAACTATTTAACACATACTATTTTACAAATTTGCATTTAAGAGACTCGAAAATGAACGGTTTACACACAACCGATTCTCATTTTTTACTTAAAGGATAAGTTCGGTTTTTTGACACCTGGACCTTATTTTTAGGATTAAATACGCTCGTAGACTCACCCAGACAATTTTGGCGGAGCTCTGAGCCGTTTTCGAGCAATTTAGATCCATCCGACGGCATTTTTCCTAATGCTGTAGTAGCAGACGGGGCCAGAAATCGAAGCCCCTAAATTAGACATTATCTGCTGCGAAACTCACTCACTTCAGCTACATTTTATAAATGAATGGCCAGTGTTATCACCATGTCAGCTCAACTTTGTTGTTATGGTCATCCAGGGCTTTACAAGGATGGGTAACTTTTGGTGACGTCATAGACAAGAACATGAGAAGAGCCGCTGTTGTTGCTAGGCTTCACGGCTACACGGCTATTTTTGTGCAACATGGCCGAATATTTATCCGATGTAGAAGTGTCTGACGACAACTTTGAGTATAATGGATGCCCGTATCGTTTTGAGCCAAAATATACCGACAAGGAGCTATTTGAAAGGAGGATGCAGAGGGAAAGAGCCGAACAGCTGGCCAGAGAACAAGCAACCACTGCACGTCCACGAATGGGGGCTAACTGGTGGTGTTGTTGTGGACATTGCACGGCAAACACAACAGAGGAGGAGTGCCTTTGCTGCTCAGAGTGGGACTTGAGACCAGAGGAAACACGTATTGATGCCCCCCAAAATACGATTTCTGGCCCCGTCTGCTACTACGGCATGAGAGAAAAACGCCGTCGGATGGATCTAAATTGCTCGAAAACGGCTCCGAGCTCCGCCAAAATTGTCTGGGTGAGTCTACGAGCGTATTTAATCCAAAAAATAAGGTCCAGGTGTCAAAAAAACGAACTTATCCTTTAAGAGAGTTGTTAAAAAGAGTCTACTCGTTCGCGAACGTCACATCTCCACCGGGGAAATACTGGTCAGCAGGTCAACAACACAAAGCCTCTGTTCAGGAGTAGAAGTTGGAGTATCCCCTAAATCATGAAAACAGATTGTTTATCATCAATATAAGATGTTGAATAATGTGTTATGTGCTTTTGATCATTGATTTCCTTACTGTTGTCTATACTGTAAACACAGTGAATGTTGCGCTGAAGCTTGATTTGTAGAAAATCGTGAATCGAATTGAAATCACAATATCTGCCCGAAAAATCACAGTTAGATCTTTTCCTAAAATTATTCAGCCCTAGAACATATGCACACTTTTACTTAACATATGCCTTCTGCATAAGTTCTCTATGTCTCCTCATCATCAACAGTCGTTGTGCTTGATTTGTTTACTTTAAGTAAAGCAACAAACACTTTCTAGAATACCAAAGCGATTCGTCATTTTGCCCTCACATTTTTGTTCCACGTAAACTGGTATGAACGCAGGCTGGTTAAACACCAGGGTTCTGAGAGTCCAGCACCAAACTGGTTCCAGAACCAGAACTGTGCTGGTGTGAAAGCCCTCTGAGAGGGTCTCCTCTTCTGTGTTTTGTCGTAGTTTGGAGAAATATAAACGTGTCACTTTTTGTCATTTTTAGGAAATCTCGAAATTTTCAGACCATCGTTATCAGCAGATATGAACATTTTTATCAGCATTAACCTTTTCATGCATGAATTATTCAATCACAAAGGAATACTTTTTTAAAATGTTTGCTTTTACTTTCAAACAAGCTAAAAATCATGGTCATTTTGTTCAATTTTTTATTTTGAGGGAGTTATGCCTCTGTCCACTTCAGTGGGCACCATGCATTAATGGTATAAATAGTAATTTAGTGGAACTTAATTAAGATCCACAAACACGTCTTTGACAAACATTAATTAGGAGTAAATAAAAAAAGCAAAATCTGAAGTATATGTATTATTTCTGTTTAATCAAACTATTCACTTGTGAATTAAACTAAAATTTAAAATAGAAAATACAAAAAGATGTGAAGTCTGTATATAGGCATAATACCCAATGTGCCCTCAGTCAGCTATTTTGAATTTATGATGCAATATCTCAATATGGTAAAAATGTGCAAAGACAATATTTTTATGAAACTTAAGAGAAGGGTTTGGGGATTGACCCAAATTTATTCCATATATCTGTCTACTGTAGTGGACATCATGCATGAAAAGGTTAAAACGATATTCTGGCCGTACACTCTGGCCACATATTTCTCATATATAAGCTGTAGTATGGTTTACCTCTTCATCACTGAAATGTTCACTTTAACAAATCAACAGTTTAATTTATTAAAGAATAAAATATTATTGGGCTTCTCGTCTGTTTCTAACACAGTCAGCAGATCAGTTTATTTAAATATGAGTCTTTGTGCTCTTTACAGAAAATATTGATATTGGGTTTTTTGGAATAATGAGTTCAGAGTAATCTGAATATCAGATATCAGCAAAATTCCAACATCGCACATCCCTGCTGATTTTGTTTTGCACCTCTCACGCTCCATTTATCTGAGTGTGTCTCAGAAACAAAAGAGGACTGATGAAGCTAAAAACAGACGCTGGTCCAGAAAAGTCCGTCCCTGTAAAGAGGACGAAGCCGTTTCCCTTTTCAAAGTTCTTGTTCCATTAAATTAATTAAACTAAATTAATTAATGAAGAAGCTTCAGTCCCAGGTGGAGAGTCAGATCTTATTGATCTAAAGTTTATTTCAGAAGAAGACTCAGCCCGACCTCCAGGGTCCATAAGGGACAGGCTTTTAATCAGAGTCTAACGTAGTCCTGGTTCAGGTGCAGGTTCAGGCTCTCGCCCTGATGGATTCAGTACAAACAGGAAGTTGTCATGCGCAGGTGCTGATTCTCGATTTGTTTGTTTGTTTGTTTGTTTCAGATCATGGAGGTTGTAAACAAACATGAGGCTCAGTTCTTGTCGTCTCTGCAGCAGGGCAGCAGGCTGATCCTCCGAACACTAAAGAAGATGGAGGACAAACATGGAGACTTCCCGGGTCAGTCCATCCCGAGCTCTTAGTGCAAAAGACGAGAAGAACCTCAGTCAGGGTTCAGATCAATCAATCAATCAACCAATCTTTATTTGTGTATCACCAAATCCTAACATGTAGTCCTACGATTAGTCCATCACAGTCCTGAAGGTCCTGCAGACCCTCACAGGTTGGTATAGAGCCCCTGATTGGACCTCTCCTCAGGACTGTGGGTGTGGTCCACTTTGACTGACGCCTCCATCAGGTGTGCTCACCTGTCAGGTCTGACGTAGAAACCATGTGTATTTGTTTCAGCTTCGGTGGCCTGGTCTCTCCACAGGGACCTGGGTTTTCCTCTGGACCTGGTGGACCTGATGTTGGAGGAGAGAGGAGTGAAGGTGGACCAGCAGGAGCTCGACCGTCTGATGGACGAGCACAGCAAGGTGAAGCTGATGTGTTCAGAGAAACATCTGCATGTTGACTGAAGACCCGTGGTGCTCCAGGATGTATAGTCTCAGATCACAGTCTGCACGGTGGAGCAGTGAGTGCTGCTGTTACCTCACAGCACGAAGGTTGTTGGTTTGACCCCCTGAGTCAGTCAGATCCAGACTGTTGGAGATGTCTCTGCAGGTCAGATCTTTCTGTGGAGGTCCTGGTAGGAAGTAAGGACCTCCATGCATGGTGAAAATGCTCCAGAATATGCAGAACCTTCATATGTGTTCATTTTAGTGAAGAATATTAAGAAGTACCAACAACCACAGCAGAGGAGCGAGGGTTAAGCTTTAGCTCCATGAAGAAACTTCAGGAGTTTGTCTGATTATTTATTTTTTAGCTTTTATTTAACCAGGAAGTCCCATTGAGATTAATAATCTCTTTTACGAGAAAGACTTGGCCGAGGCAGCAGCCAACACATTATAGAGTATGAATGGCTGAACACAGAGCAGGTGTGAATGATGTCTGATTAATAAATCAAATGAAAGTTCACGGTTCTTACACTGATGACCCTGCAGCAGAATATTTTCAGTTGATGTTCGTCGTGGCAATGATCTGAATCTGGATGTAGATCCAGGATTATTTAATCCTAAAGGAAATGTCCTGATGATGTTATCATGTCCTGTCTCTCTGTCTCCAGGTAAAGTCTGATCAGCAGACAGAGGGTCAGTCTCAGATGATGCTGGACGTCCTCAGTCTGGCCGAGCTTCAGCGTCTCAGAGTTCCTCACACCGACGACAGCCTCAAATATCAATACAACCTGCACAACAACACGTACGGTAAATATCAATACAACCTGCACAACAACACATACGGTAAATATCAATACAACCTGCACAACAACACATACGGCAAATATCAGTACAACCTGATCTATTACATATTCCTTATCTCTAAAACAAAAAATGATGATGTTAAGATCTTTGTTTTTTAACTTAAATAATCCTTTTATCTTTGTTCTTGGGGCTCTCAATAAAATGAGATTAAATGTTTTAGTTTTGAGTTAAAAAGTCTTGTTTTACTGCTTGTTTCTGTCCCTGGAGCAAAACTCATCTCCTTACTGTGACATAGTCACAAACGAGATGGGCAGGCAGCTCTATCTCCTCTATATCCTCCTGTTGTCGTGAGGATGTCACAGCACTTGACTCCGCCTACCTACTAGAACATGCAGAGTTGAGCCAAGTTGATACCACAAAAAAAAAAAAAAAAACGCCTAAAAACCGCTGTTATTAGCTTGTATGCTACGTTAGGGCTGTTCAAGACTTAGCTTGAATTAGCTTGCTGAATAGAATACTGTGTGTAAGCTCCTACCTTTATCACAGCAGCCCCTGGTGGACATTAGAGGAACTGCACTCCCCTCACAGACCTACCTCACCTGTCAGGTAACCCTTGTCCTCTCTCTCCCAGTTTTCCCAGAATGCCGTGCGACAGTCCTGGCTCTGTATGATGGTCAAACTCTGGTGTCAGAGGTCACTGAGGGTCAGCGCTGCGGCGTCATCCTCGACCAGACGTGCTTCTATGCCGAGCAGGGGGGGCAGTCACCTGACCAGGGGTACTTGAGACGGGATGGCCTGCAGGTCAGCTGAAATGCATCATGGGATATTGAGCGTCCAGGGCACTCTCTGTCATTGAAGAACCCTTCTGTCTGCGTTCACACCTGCAGCTCACCTGGGTAAATCCAGGATCATTTCAGGGTGTTTCTGCAGGTGTGAACGGGGTTTGAGTGCGATTTTAAACTCTGATGTGTTTCCTGTCAGGACGTCCTGTTCCCTGTGGAGGCGGTCCTTCTGGCAGGGGGGTACGTAGTTCATCAGGTGACTGCAGCTGACAGCCTGAAGACTGGAGACCAGGTGGAGCTACACCTGGACCAGGTATACTAAAGGCTGCACGTGGATTTTTGGTCTCATTTATAGGAGTGTCCTGTCCTGTTATTCTGCTTTATGAAACTCCCTGGCTAAATAAATCCAGTGAGCGTTTGGTCCTCTGAACGGGGACAGATCCTTTAAAGCGGGGTCCACACGTGAGGATTTTCTAAATCTGAAGAGATGTTTTATCTGTTAGAGTACTGTGTGTGGTGAGCTCCGATAATCTCAACACAGCACACCACACACAGAACCATTCTGTCCCGCCACCGACCTAGAATCTAGTCCTCCAGGACAGAAATCTGATCAAACGTGGTAACTAATAAAAACAAGTGCACATGGACAAAAACTCAAACTAAATTAACTGACATTTTCATCAACAAATAAAAACTAGACTAAAATGTTTGACAGAGACTTAATCCAGTCAGACCTAATTTGGTCATGTAGAAAGTAGGGACAAGTTAGGAATATATCCAATCACAGCTACTTTGGATGTGTGGAAAGGTTGGATGAGTTAAGAGGGACATCCAATCACAGCTGCCTTAGCTTGGTGGTGGTGGGATAAGTTGTGGAGCGATCCAATCAGAGCTCCTCTCTTTATGAATTGATATATTCATGTAGACAGGTTCACTGTTTGTTGTCAGTTCTGGTATTGTTACTGAGATGCTCTGCCAGGTAGTCGAGTAAATTTACAGTAGATTTCATCGACTAAAATGTTGTGAAATTTCATCAACTAAAACTAGACTAAAATTAAAACAATTTAGATGACTCAGTTATGACTAAAACTGAAAGATATTTTAGGCAAAAGACTAAAACTAAATTAAAAGTGCTGTCAAAATTAACACTGCTCCTAATGTGTCCTAACGTGTCCTGACGTGTCCCGCCCTCCCACAGACCCACCGAGTGTCCTGCATGGTCAAGCACACGGCCACTCACGTCCTGAACTTCGCCCTCAGAGACGTCCTCGGCCCGTCCGTCCATCAGAGAGGATCCCACGTGACCGCCAACCGCCTACGGTTCGACTTCAGCATCCAGGCAAGCACAGGAAGTTAACTGACAGGAAGTGATGACACTGACCTGCCCTGGACAATCACATGACTTGATCTACTCTCTGATCGGTCCTCAGGGTCCTTTGAGCTTGGAGCAGCTGCAGCAGGTGGACAGGTGCGTCAACAACATCATCTCAGCCAATCAGATCGTCTACAGCCAGGAGCTCCCCCTGGAGGCCGCCAGGAGCATCGACGGGCTGAGGACGGTGGACGAGGTCAGAACACGGCTGTCTGTCAGCTGGTTACACACATGCACACCTGGAATCTTATCGACCAATCGTAGAGGGCCGCCATAGCTGAGGGCTCAGCTAGCTTGCCCTGAGCCCCTTGTCATATTGAACTCCTTAAACCCTGAGTTTTGTCTTATAGGTTATAGATTACACCTTTGACCCTGAGTTTTGTCTTACAGACTGTGAATAACAGCATTGACCCTGAGTTTGTCTAAGAGGATGAAAATAACTGCCTTGACCCGGATTTTTATTTGACAGGCTGTAGGTGACTAATTTGACCCTGAGTTTTCTCCTACAAGCTGAAGATGACTTATTATACCCTGACTTTTGTCTGACAGGCTGTCAATCACACCTTTGACCCTAATTTTGTTCTGACAAGGCTGAAGAGAAGTCATTTGACCCTGAGTTTTATCTGACAGGCTTTGAATTACAGCAATGACCCTGAGTTTTGTCTAAGAGGATGAAAATAACTGCCTTGACCCTGATTTTTATTTGACAGGCTGTAGATGACGAGTTTGACCCTGGGTTTTGTCTCACATGATGTAGTTAGATCCAGAGTTTTGCCTGACAGGCTGTGGATAACTCTCGTGACCTAGAGGTTTTGTGTGACAGCCTCTG
The DNA here is from genome assembly GCA_037902135.1 of Cetoscarus ocellatus. Taxonomy (NCBI): domain Eukaryota; kingdom Metazoa; phylum Chordata; class Actinopteri; order Labriformes; family Labridae; genus Cetoscarus; species Cetoscarus ocellatus. The sequence continues at coordinate 342,532 of JBAMNC010001274.1, read as the reverse complement.
AGTAACAGTCTTGACACTGATTTTTGTTTAAGAGATTGTAGGTAACAGCCCCCCATCACATGTCATCCCCTCCCCCTCCCCCAGTCCAATCCACTGTCCCTCCTCCTATTTAGTTTGGACAGGACGTCCTAAAATGATCTTTAAAATCAGAGATATCAGATGATGCTGGACGTCCTATCAGACAGATAGGACGTCCATCAGACGTCCTATCTGTCTTAGAGTACAGTCGAGGTAATACCAGAGTCTGTTTCTGTTTCACACCTCCATCATGGCCTCTGCTCACTGTGTGTGTTTGCAGGTGTATCCCGACCCTGTGAGGGTGGTGTCAGTGGGGGTACCCACCTTTCAGCTTCTGGATGGACAGACAGGCAGGCAGACATCTGTGGAGCTCTGCTGTGGGACGTAAGACAATAACACACCTGTTTACCATCATAGTTCTGTCCCATTCCAGGGGGTGTATCCATTGAGGGGCTCATTTCGGGTCTCTTTTACATCTAACGTTCAGGGGGCTCGGTTCAGTTTGGGGGGCCAGCCTTGTTTCATTTGACAAAAAACCAGAGTGAATGTGCAGAGACCTTTAGACTGGATCCTTCAGACAGAGACGCTCCTCAAATGGGACACAGCTGCAGTTTGTGATGCTGTGATGTCATCAGTTTATCTGTGTGTGCTCAGACACCTGTTACAGACGGGGCACATCGAGGACCTGCTTATCATCTCAGAGAAGCAAATGGTCAAAGGAATCAGCAGGATCATCGCCGTGACGGGACCAGAGGCCGCCAGGGTCAGAACACACGCCACGCACTGTTAGCCTAGCTTAGCATAAAGACTTGGAGTGTAGAGAAACTGTTAGCCATGAACCCCACGGTTAATGCTCTGATCTTCTGGTCTCTAATTGATCCTTTCCTCCAGGCTCGAGAGGTGGGGATGGTTTTGTCTCAGGACGTAGACTCTGTGTCAGCGAGACTGGAACACTCTGCCCCCTCCACTCTTGATGCCGCCAAACGCCTGTCCAAGGACATAGGGATCCTCTCTGATGTACGTACAATACCCATAATGCACTGCAGGCTCATATCTGAAACCATTTAATAAAGCTGCAGTCAAGTGGTATTTTACCCTCAGCTGTGTCTGACAGGCAGAAGCTAAATCCTTAAACCCTGTCTGACAGGCTGTAGAGAACACCCTTAGCCCAGGGTTTTGTCTGACAGGCTGTAAATAGCAGCAATGACTCAGAGTTTTGTCCAACATTTTGAAGCTAACAGCCTTGACCCTGGGTTTTGTCTGACAGGGTGTAGACGACAGAGTTAAGGGTAGGTTTTGGCCCTGAGTATTGTTTTACAGGCTGTGATAGAATATTTGACCCTGAGTTTTGTGTGACAGGCTGTTGATAACAGCATTGACCCAGACTTTTGTCCAGGATTTTGAAAATAACAGCCTTGATCCTAATTTTTGTTTGAAAGACTATAGATAATACCTTTGACCCTGAGTTTTGTCTGACAGGCTGTAGTAGAATAGAATAGATTTATTGTCATTTAATGTCATTGTCACAAGTACAACAAAATTAATATAAATGACTCATTTGATGCAGATTTTTGTTCGACAGCTAACTATGGTTAATCCCTGAGTTTTATTTGACAGGCTGTTGATAACACCTTTGACCCTGAGGTTTTATGATGACCGATTCTGAAAAAAAACCTGTTAAGCCTGAGTTTTGAATGACAGGCTAAAATTAAACCCTGAATTTTGTCTGACAGCCTGTATATAAACCCTGAGTTTTGTCTAACAGGCTGTAGTAAACCCTGAGTTTTCTCTGACAGGCTGTAGTGAAACCCTGAATTTTCTCTGACAGGCTGAAGTAAACTCTGAGTTTTGTCTGACATGTTGTAGTAAACCCTGAGTTGTGTCTGACAGACTGTATATAAACCCTGAGTGTTGTCTGACAGGCTGTCGATAACACGGCCATTCCTCAGTGGCAGCGCAGAGAGATGCAGAGCCATCTCAAAGCTTTGCAGAGGAGGAGCAACACCATCGCCAGGAAGCTGGAGATCAGAGAGGTAAAACTCTAACACAGTCATGCTTTCACTACATAGCAGAGATGGACTGAATGATCTCCCATCATGCTTTGCTCAGGCTGCAGGTAAAGCTCAGGCTGTGCTGGAGAGGAGCAGCAGGAAGGACGTGCTGGTGGATACCGTGGAGGCCGACTCCTTATCGGTGAGACAGGGCGCACACACAGGCTTCAGAGAGGGGTGACATCTAATGACATTACTGTGACATCACCAATGACACCCCTCACCTGCTCTCTCTCCCATCAGCTGTTGGTGAAGACGGTGGTTCAGGTGAGCGCCAAGACTCCAGGCAGTCACGTGATGCTGCTCGCTCACCATGTGCATTCTGGGAAAGTTCTGTGCGCCTGTCAGGTTCCAAAGGTAACCATCACTCTCCTTAAGTGATGTCACAGGGGGCGGGGCTAGGTCTGACGTTTTTGATTGGCTGTCTGCTCCTTCCTCAGGAGTCTCCATCTCTCCTGGCCTCTGATTGGGCAACGGCAGTGTGTCAGCAGCTTGGGGGCCTCAGTGATGGCACTGCGGTGGTTGCTAAGGGAACAGGGAGTAGCCGTGACATCAGCCAGACACTGAGGTGGGCGGAGGAATACGCCCGCCAGAGAACAAAGCAGTGATGTCATAAAGCAGTAGTGACATCACAGCTCCTCCTAATGACTTTGATTGGGGGGGTGTGGCAGTGATGTCATAAAGCAGAAATGATGTCACAACTTGATATCACAGCTCCCTCTGTTGACTGCGATTTGGGGAGGGGTGTGGCCTATCATGGTGGGCGGGGCTTTCCTTTGCTGCTCGCAGCCAAATGGAGGGATGTTTGAGAACATGGAGAGACTCTCATGTTACTTTGGGATGTGATTAATTGCTCAAGAGGTCATGCTGAGTCTGTGTCCTTTCAAAATTGAGGTTTTCCTCTTTTTCAAAACAAACTTGTTCATACTTGAAGTTTCCAAAAACACATTCGTTCACTTGAAAACACATAAACCAGGGACAGGCAGCTTTGGTTAACAAGAGGGTCACATAAAAAAATCCTCCTTAAGGACCCCTCAAATTACCGATTCAGGTGAGTTTAAGCCCCGCCCACAGCTTCAGTCTGTCTTTTCTGCATTGATAAAGCCTGAGGTGAAGGTGTGTTGTATAGATGTATATTTCCTAAATGTGTACATTTGTTTTAAATAAAGACCCCTCACACTGATTAATCGTTTTTATTCAAAGTCTGTAATGATTGAAATATATTTATACACTGCCTGGCCAAAAAAAAAGTCGCCACCTGGATTTAACTAAGCAAATAGGTACGAGCCTCCTATTGGATAATTATTGCATGGGCGATTATCTTTCAGCTGGCAACAAGTGATTTAACCCCAGCTGATGCAATGAGTAACTTCTCATTTCTTAAACAACCGTGTCTTTACACATCCTGTGGTCATGGAAAAGATATTAGTCTGTTTAAGAAGGGTCAGATCATTAGCATGCATCAGAGAAAACATCTAAGGTGATTGCAGAAAATTATTAAAAACTGGAAGGAAAGTGGGGAGCCATCGTCGTCAAGGAAGAAATGTGGTCGGAAAAAAATCCTGAATGATCGTGACCGGCGATCACTTAAATGTTTGGCCAAATCAAATTAAAGAAAAACAACAGTAGAACTCAGGGGTGTGTTTAATAGTGAAAGTAAGAGCATTTCCACACACACAATGTGAAGGGAACTCAAGGGATTGGGACTGAACAGCTGTGTAGCCTTAAGAAAACCACTAATCAGTAAGGCTTACCGAAAAAAGGCTTCAGTTTGCTAGGGAGCATAAAGACTGGACTCTGGAGGACTGGAAGAAGGCCATGTGGTCTGATGAGTCCAGATTTACCCTGTTCCAGAGTGATGGGAGCATCAGGGTAAGAAGAGAGGCAGGTGAAGTGATGCACCCATCATGCCTAGTGCCTACTGTCCAAGCCTGTGGGGGCAGTGCTATGATCTGTGACAGATCTTGTGACATTGCAGAAGCTTATTGAAACAATGCCACAGCGAATGCATGCTGTAATCAAAGCTAAAGGTGGTCCAACAAAACATTAGAATGTTTGACCTTTTTTTTGGTGGCGACTTTTTTTTTGGCCAGGCAGTGTGTTTGGTTATGATGAAGGCCTGAGATAAATCAAACAAACAAACCCCTGATAGACATTCTCATCATCATAAAGAGGCACATGAGACAGACTCCAGACTGAGGTGATGTCTGCAGCAGATCAGGACCAGGACCAGGACCAGGATGTTCCTTAGATCAGGGTCATGTTCAACCACTGCACAAACAAACAAACATATGAGATGATGTTAGAGTGAAAAATCTCAGTTCTGATTTTCCTTGAAGGGAGCTACTCTTTAGTGTGGTTATTCATATAAGTATTTTGGGCCCAGCACCCACCCAGGGATGAGTGCATCGACTCTCTTTTCATATTTAATCATGGGACAAAGCCGGCCTCCATGATAAAAAGTCCTTTTTAACATATAAATAAATGTACTGTTATCATTTTCACCTCCATGATGTTGAACTCGATGGTCCCTGAGCCTTTGTCCAGAGTCTCAAAGGTGTCTGTGGACAGAGGACATGATTGTCACTGATGGACTGAGACATGTCAACAAACAGATCAACAGACACAAAATAACAAACAGTCTTGGCTATTATATCCCACAAAATGGAGCAGTATTGCTGAACAAATCTAATCGATCAATTAATCATTGATCTGTACAGCACTAAACCAAAACAGACGTGATCAGGTCAGTGCCAGACTCTCTTTAATCATTACAAGTTAATTTTAATAATTATTTTAATTAATCCAACATGACAGAATAAATCTACCACGAGAAAAACACTGTGATACTCATCAGTGGATCAGATCAGACTCTTGTATCAGTGAAGTATGACAGATCAACACAGTGACCCCCTCATAATGTCATCACTCACTGAACATGGCCTCCAGACGGATCAGACAGCCCACGAAGTTATCGAAGTCCACTGTGAGGTCAGGTTCACTGTACCGGGCCACCAAGACCTGATGGAGAGGGTTATTCAGACTGAACCCTGAAAAACAGAGCAGAGAAATACACATTAATATACATGTTATGATATACATGTTATGACACACAGAGAGCTACACATGTTTAAACACTAAGAGAAACACTCAATTAAATACAGAAATATACATATTGACCCCTAAATGTCTCTAACTGAGATCATCTGCTGGTGGCCCCCTGAACATGTCATAACCTTAAAATGAAAGGAAGGAAAATCTGTTTAGGTATTAAGCAGTGGGCCTGCCAGCCGTATGCACACTGTGTGTGTGTGTGTGTCTGTATGTAGCACGGCACAGTGGTGCAGCAGGTAGTGCATGTGCTTCACAGCAAGAAGGTTGCTAGTTCAATCCCTGTACTGGAAGAGACAGACATGTCTGATAAATGTGTTACATGGTGTTTGTTTTTGTGTGAGTGAGTTCCTGTAGGCGTTACCTGCTTCCTCCACAGCCGTCCTCATCTCCATGGAGCTCATCGTCCCCGAGTTATCCACATCCTTCTCACGGTAAATATTCTGAAACACAAACACAGGACCAGACATTTGGTTTTCTGTTTGGTCCTTCAGAGACTAAAGACCAGACTATGAAGGCCAGACTCTGAAGACCAGACTCTGAGGACCAACAGACTCTGAAGACCAAACAGGCTCTGAAAACCAACAGACTCTGAAGGCTAGGCAGACTGAGTACAGTTCGACCCTGATGGTGGACTCAGAGTCTGATCCTGATGAATCACTTACCAGGAACTTCTCAATCTTGGTCCACAGGATCTTAAACTCCACCAAACCCAGTTTCCCACTGCCGTCTTTCTGAGGGTCACGTTAAAGATCTGACCTCTGATGACATCATCACACCTGGAGACTTATACCTGTCCATCTACACACCATCATCACATCAATCATCTCTGATTATTCTAAAGAAGTCTCCCTGTGAGGGTTCAGATAAAAACATATAAACATATGACCCTCTGACCCCTATCACAGAGCAGATTACTGTGGTAAAATAATCATCAATCATGCTGCAATAATAATAATAAAATAATCAATCAATGATGATTCAATAATAAAAATAATTAATCATGATTCAATACAAATAATAATCATGATTCAATAATAATGAATTTTTCAATCAATAATGATTCAAAAATAATGATGATGACTTCAGACCTGCTCTGTTGTAAACACTCTTGTGTTAATTGGCCCAAAACAGATAACGACTGCTCAATGATTGGTTGGTCAATTCGCGGATAATTTGACTGACATAAATAAATAAAGCCAGATTAATTAAAACCCTTTGATTCCTCTTGTCTCTTATCCCTCTTGTCTCCTGATCCCTCTCGTCCTCCCCTCTCTGGACCCCTGATCCCTCAGGGTCTGTTTTCTCCGGTGGAAGGATACGTCCAGCAGGTTGACCATGTTACGGCAGGTTGTGAGGCTGAAGCCACTGGTCTTGATGTCGGAGCCTGTGAGGGACACAGAGTCAGCAGTGAGCCTACAGCAGGTCCAGCTCCACCATCAGAACAAATTAAGAGTTAAATACAGGTGTGAGGGGGTCCTTACGTTTGGTCACCACCTTGTTGAGGATCTTCCTCAGCTCGAAGGCAGAGATCTCACAGTCCTGCAGAACAAACAGATCACGTCTCAGCACCTCGTATGGACCCCCCTATCTGATCCAACACAGACCTTATTTCAAGTATCTGTCTGAGCAGCTGTTCGAAGTCCCATCAAACTTTGGGACGAGGAAACAGGAAGTGCTAAATTGTTAACTCATGGGGAGCAACTGGGCACATCCCATAAACATGCTTCTGCCGGCCCGGGCTCCAACTCAGCCTGTGGCCAGTTTACAGAGCGTCCTCTCCTACTCTCTCTCCCCTCTCACAAGCCTATTCACTGTCTCTACTGTCAATAAAGGCACAAAAAATAATAATAAAAAATTAATTAAAATTTTTAAGAGTAAATTTGAAATTTTGCTTGATAACATAAATTAAGTAACACGTTTGAACTTTAAGGGTCATAATGTTAAAATAAGGTGATCTTATTCGTAAGAGCAAAAAAAGGGAACGAATCAGGAGCCACTACACTGTTAAAGGTCTATGTCCTGAAATCAGTTTTCTTTAATGTTGTTGAAGGGTCTTGTGCAGCAGAAGGTCATGACTCCTCTTACAGAGAAATGCTTGATCGCTCTTTAAAGAAAATGCCCCTAAAACGCTCTGATTTTACTTCCTGGGGTTTGTGATGTCACAGCTATACAGCCTCCACCTACATGTGTTTTCTGTTCGTCACAGGCAGGCGTCATGACTGTCATGAAAGTCCACCCTGCAGCCTGTAACAACCCCCCCATCAGCCATCATTTGGGCAGCCAATCAGCACAGACCTCATTATCATAGCCTCCTGTAGCTCCGCCCCCTCAGATCAGAGCATTTCCAAAAGGGAGGGAGAAGAGCTGCATATGATCCTCTGCAGAGACACCAGGACATGATGTTAAGGGTCAAACCACCAGGACACGGAGCTTCGATCGTAAAAAAAAAAAAACATATTCTGAACGTCAGCTTTAGCAGGGAAGTGAACGCCCCGAAAGAACTAAAATAATAAACTACAAAATCATCAACATGTTGCTGTAAAGTTCTTTTTATAAATAATGGTTGAACAAATTTCCACTGCACACCCAGAACTGCCTCAGGGCACACCAGAGGGCCCCGCTCCACCATTTGAGAACAACCGATCTGATGATCCAACTATTGAACTACATCTCCATTAAATATGAACCAAGGTCATTGTGGAGGTCAAAGTCTCTCACCCCTCCTGCCAGCTGACTGAACAGTCCTCTGAACCGATCGTCCACATCGTCCTCATCGATCTCGATCTGAAACAGAAAAACCATGGCGTCGCATCAGCTGACAGCTTTGATCCTGTCCCAGTTAGGAACTAAAATCTGACCAATCAGTGATGAGAGTGAGGCTGTTAGGAGCTGAATTAAAAATGAAGGGGACTCTGTCAGCTCACCTTCTCCACTCTGGACTCGATGGGGTCGTCCAGCTCCCTGCAGACACAGACATCAGCATTAGGTGTGTTAGTGTGGTTCAGAGTGAGGCTCAGGTTCCTCCTCTGTTCCTGAGCTTTAACATCTTTGGTCCCACTCTGCTCTAAAGTCTTTACTGGGGCAGACCTGATGTCGTATAACTATCTTGCGTCTTGTTGCTGTGCTCAGTCATGCCGTGGTGTATGACTTAACCATAATTCTAAAACCAAGTTAAGGACTTAAGACCAAGTTAGATCAGTTTAAAAAACAGTTTTTGAACATTTAGATTAGGTTTTGGACCGAAGACCTAAGTTTAATACTTAGGACCACGTTGTAGACTTTAGACCTGACTTAAGATTTTAGACCCAGGGTTTAGACACAAGACTAAGTTTTAACTTTAACCCAGTTTTAAGACTTTAAAACATTCAAATCAGTCTTCAGTCCAAAACCTGGGCCAGAATCTAAAACCTTGCCTAGGTATTGGACTCAAGACCATGCTGTATTCTTTAGACCAAGTTTAAGACTTTAGACCAGGCTAAGACTTTAGCCCTGGGTTTGGTACACAAGACCATGTTGTATTCTTTTGACCACATGTTAGACTTTAGACCAGGTTAAGACTTAAGTCCGGTTTTGGGATTTGGGATCAGGTTTTTTTCTCTACACCAGATTTTAGACTTTAAACCAGACATAAGAATTTAGAATATTTTAAGTAGGTTACGTCCAAAGACCAGGTTTGGGACTTAAGACCAAGTCTTAGACTTTAGAACAGGTTTTAGACTTTAAACTAGTTTCAAGAATTTAGAATATTAGGTTAGATTTAAGACTCAAAGACCAGGTTTAGGACTTAAGATCAGATTGTAGACTTTAGACCAGTTTTAAGATATTAGACCAGGTTTTAGACATAAGACTAGGTTTTAGACTTTAAACCAGTTTTAAGACTTTAAAATATTCAGAATAGTATTCCGTAAACATGGACCAGAGTCTAAAACCTGGACTAGGTTTTGTACACAAGACCATGCTGTATTTTTCAGACCAAGTTTTAGACTTTAGACCAGGCTAGGATTTTATTCCAGATTTTGGATTTAAGACCAGGTTTTATTCTCTAGACCAGGTTTTAGACTTTAAACCAGTTATATGAATTTAGAACATTTAGAGTAGGTTTAAGACCAAAGAACAGGTTTCGGACTTGGGAGCAGGTTTCAGACTTTAGACTCTTTAGATCATGTTTTGGACCCAAGGCCAGTTTTTGATGACGTAACTTTGTAGGCCAACCATGAAGTTAGCATTGAGATGGTTCCCTCACCAAAAGTCTATTATGTTATGGATTTTAGAGTCGGGTTTGTGGATTTATGCTCTTAATCTTTTTTCAGATTTGTACCATCGAAGAGCAGTTAAAATCAGGTTCACACATTTTGGTTGCTTTCAGCTTGATGATAAGGGGCCTCAGACTGGTCTTTGCCTGGGCCTCAGTCTAAACCATGATCTGAAGGATCTTTCAGATGGACCGCTGAAGCAGCTGCTCTGAACATTTGTGGTGGACTTACTGGAACTCGGCCTGTTTCTCAGAGAACACCCTCACGCAGAAGTCTCCGTTCTTGTTAGGCTCGAAGGTGGACGGGACGATCAGGTACTCCCCCGGCGGCAGAACGAAGCGGCTGCAGACTTCACGCAGGTTGATGAAGGTCTCAGAGCGAGCTTTGGAGGCTTGACGCAGGAAGAAGTTCCTGTTCAGGTGGATGTTCCTCTGACCACAGTACTGAGAGGCAATCAGAAAGACACAAAAAATAGGCTTTAGGGGGACAGACAGGTAGAAGGACAGACAGGTAGAAGAGAGATGGACAGCTTGGCAAACAGAAAGACAGAAAAGGACAAGGGCAGACAGACAGATGGACAAAAGGAAGATGGGTGGACAGACACACAGATGGACAGACAGGCATATGGATGGACAGACATTTAGATAGAACAACAGTTAAAAGGACAGGCAGAAAAAAGACACAAGGACAAACAGAAGCGATCAAACCAGAACGTAATGTCCAGTCAGAGTGTGAGCAACAGGATCAACAGCGTCCTCGCACCTGATCAGGAACCTGAAACACAAGAAGGACAGGAATCAACCATTCAGATCACACTGACTAGACCAGTCCAACAGTCCAGACTGGGACAATCACAGGGAGAAGCTTCCTCCTTACCTCGTAGATGGCAAATCCCACCGTATGCATGTCTTCGCCCATCTTCCTCATACGTCTCCGGTTCTTCTGGATCAGACCCACCACGAAGCTGCAGCCCTCCTCGCCATCATCGGGGTCGTCGTCCTCTTCATCCAGCTTGATCACAAACTGAGGGTTGGTCCAGAACGAGTCTGACATAAGGACACAAAATCAGAGTTAAACTGACTAAAAGGAAGCCCCACCCACGTGGCAGTGTTAGTGGGAGGAGATTAGTCTACCAGAACTCAAGTTTGGAACCACAGAATCAGCAAAGTTAACACAAAAAAATAATCAATAAAAGACTCCTAAAAGTGGGGCAGAACAGTTGGCAGTCATCAGTGCTTTTCTATGGATTAAGGTACCTCTAGTGAAAAAGGACTTAGATTACGCTCCAGAGACTTGAGACTTGATTTAGTCTAGGCTCCAGAAACTTAAGACTTGACTTAGACTTGGTTCCAGAGACTTGAGACGTGACCCAGACTAGACCCAAGAGACTTCAAACTTGACTTAGACTAGTCTCCAGAGACTTGACTCAGACTAGGCTCACTGGCTCAGCAGGCCAAAATTATGACCAACTTGATGTCAGACTAGATTCCCCTGACAGGACGCTGTGCCCTGCTCTGTGTCTGTCAGGTGACTCACTGGGGTAGTTCCTGCAACCTCCAGCGGTGGATCCTCTCCTCCAGGTGCCGTCAAACTTTGACAGAGCCCACTTTGAGAGCGAGTCATCCGACAGGGCGTCTGGTGTCAGGTTACAGATCTCCAGGCGGGAGTAATGTCGCAGGAAGTCAGAGAAGGACATCCTGTCAGACAGAGCAGAGGGTTTAACAGAGCAAAGAGGACCTGGAGTAAGGATCAGGTGGAGGTGAAGAGGAAGGTTTACCAGAACTCTCCATCCTCTGAGCAGTGACTCAGGCGCTCTCGGTCCTCGTCACTGATGTATCTCCACTGCTGTGAGCTGCAGAAGAAAGAGTCTTTAGATCATTTATTACGTAAGGCTGGGAGACACATCTGGCTCCACCCACTTTACAAATGATGCCAACACGTTTGAGCAATTTAGCCCATCCCTCTACTTTTATTTTTTATTTTTATCATTTTGACTCAACTTATTAAAAATATGACCTGAGATGGATCGTAGGTTGATCAATCAAGAGTTTGAACTCACTCTGGCTAAGCAGCAGCATGCTAGATCCTTTACCTTTATAAAGTCCTGTAGGAGTCCCTTAGGGTAGCATACTGAATACTTTGCTATTATACTGTCCTTAAGGTGTCCCTCAGAGCACCATGCTTGGTCTTTTAACTCTTTTGATAATCCTGTCCCACCACGTACACAGCTAACCGCTGCACAGCCATGCAGCCACAGTCTAAAACACCTAAACTCAGATTAAACCATTATGTCCATTTGTTAATCCTCTGCCTGCAGATCAGAGACATGGATGTTAGCTCGTGATGGGGAGACCAGCAGGGAGCAGCAGTGCAAACGTTCGGCCTGTCTCATCAGCGCGTCTCTGCAGAGCTTCAGAGGATCAACGCTCTCTGACTCCACCCGTCTGAGGCTCACCACAGGGAGGAGCCAGCTGATGAATCAGTGGAGAGCTGCAGGTGAGAACATGACACCTGCCCAGGTAACTGAGCGTCAGATTACGACACGAGCGGCCACATTGTTCCTAAAGCTGTCAGAGTGTTATTCAGAGTGATCATGGCGAACTTAACAGCTGTTCGAGAACAAACATGGAGCCAAACAGCAGACCTGAGTCTGCCCCCTTTGACAGATGTTAATGGACAAGAGCATCCAGAACATAAAAGTTCTTAATGAAACTATTTGAGAAAAAAATACTATTAAGTTTTTAATTAAGTTTTAATTAAACTATTGTAAAATAAATCTAAAAACATAAGTGTTTTTTATTTAACCTGTAAAACTGATTTTTCTAGATTTATAAAATATGAAGCGAAATATATCAGAACTGTTTGACTCTTGATGATTCAGCTTAAAGGTCATAAAAACAACCTCAAAATGTTTGGCTGGACAGATTATTGGGTTAGCAGAGGGATGAATTAATGGATGGATGAAAGTCTGGATTGATGTGCTGATCAATATTGACGTTATTTTGTAAACATTAACAGATTATGTCCTTTTTAAAAAAAAAAAACAGGTCTTAATGAACCTTCAGCTGTAATCATCAAGGCTTTCTTTTCTCAATCAAACTATTCAGTTGTTTCTAAAAGTAGAATAGGAGGTAAAGCCTTTACTCAATAGGACTGCCTGGGTTACTTTCAGTCTCTACAAGTAGTATGGGAGGTAGAGCCCTCAGAAATACTTTGTTTCAGCACCTTAACTCTCAAGAAGTGTTAGAGGTGTCTAAGTTTTTATCTCAGTCCTCTTCCAAGGATGTAAACGATTAAAATGATTAATGTTAAAATATAAATAACAAACTTTTTCTGTAACAGTCTAACTTCACAGATGCACCTGTACACTCATGTTCCCCTAAAGGTGTCGGGTTACCTACTCATCACTCCATGCTCCGGTCCACTCCACCTGACCCCACGGGTTCCTGATCCGGATCAGCTGTTCCCTGCTTCCTCTGTAATCCACCTGCAGCCAATCAATGCAGAGGAGACTTCAGAATCACACCTGATTGGACAACCGTCATCTCTGTTGAAATTATGAACTAAGCTGAAGCTCCGCCCCCACTGATGGTAAACAGGGGCCTGCTGCCTCGGTTAGATCAGCTTTTAGAAGTTTTCTGGTAGGAAACATGATCAGCGCTTCTGATTGGCTAATTTAGGGCAGGGTGTGGGGGGTTGGGTCCTCTTACCGTAGCTGCTCCTGTCACAGAGTAGGCGTGGCCTTTCACTAACTTCTGATTAGTGACTGCCTCGCGGTCCGCGCTGCCTGAAATCTGGGAATAAAAAGAGATATTTGTGTTCGATGTCTCTCTTTGCACCAAAATGAAAATATAGGAAACTTATCAAGGCTTATAAGCCTTGGGCAGTGTAACAAGAGGTGGTCCGAGCCTACGCCAACCCTAAATTCAAGCTTTACCAGCAGAAGGAAGATTCAAGTATACTCTTAATGGTTGAGAGGATTTTTGTCTCCAGGAACCAACTGGGACACAATTACATAAGGACGAGACTAAAAACTTACAGCTCTACCTCCCATACTACTTTTAGAGACAAGTGGTATCTTAAGCAGCTAAAATAATTCGAGGCTCTTCCTCTCATAACACTTTAAGTCACTTAGAAGAACAACAAATGAGCCCGATAAGACTGCAGTCTACATCCCAAACTACATTTTCAGACTGACAATATCAAATATAGTTCTAATAGGTAATGGCTCTTCCTCCCATACTTCTTTATTTTGAATTAGAGGTACAAGGACCATGCCTGATGCAAAAGCACTCTTCCTTAATCACTACTTTTAGGCACAAAAGGTATCATGAACAAGCCTGACAAAAAAAGAGCTCTATTACCCAGACCTCCCATACTACCTTTACAGACTGAATCTACCACAAGCAGTCTTTGTTAAACAATACCCTTCCTCCCATTCTACTTTTAAATACAAAAGGTACCACATACAAGCCTGATGAGTAAAGGCTCTCCCCCTGGACTATGTTTAGAGACTGAGGTTTTATCCTGTAGGAGCAAGCCTGATAAATGAAGTCTTTACCTCCTATACTTCTTTTAGAGACCAAATTTGCCAAAGCAATCATTAGAATGAATAGCTTAACCTCTCATACTTCTTTTAGGGACAGAGGCTACCACAGGAAAGCCTGATAAGTATTGTCTCTACCTTCCATTCTACTTCTAGGGAAAAGGAAGTACCAAAGCAAGCTTGATATTTAATGGTTCTTTCACCAGAGACAGTATCTTTCATACCCATGTTGTACCCACCCAGGTACATCAACTGTCCTGATGTCACTGCTGCACCAACCTGAGGCTTTCCAAAAACCGATCATGTACCCATGCTGTCACATATCCAATATTAAAGTTCCAAATGTTTCACTCTGTGTTGATGATTCTTACGTCAATGGAGCAGCCCATCAGGGAGCCTCGGCTCTGACCCTTCTCGATGATGTGGAACAGGTGAGGATCAGGTCGGGTCAGATCGTAGCTCTCAGCGACTCCCCCGGTAAAATCCTCAAAACCCTCGGTGGTGGATCCTCCAGACAGAGCCTCATAACATCCGTTCAACCTGCAACAACACCAGAAAGAAATCACCTGCTGCAACATCACACCGGTAACACACTCAGCACCACCATGTGAGAGTACTCCACCAGAGCACTAGGGGGCAGTGTGACCTGTGTCTTGGCTCTCAGCTTGTTTGTATATAAGAAACCACGAGACAGAAACAGAGCGTGTAATGTCAGTGTTCATATAGCAGTGATCAGCACCTGGCAGCCCAGGGGCCACATTAGGCCCCCCAAAGCTACCCATCCGGACCCCCAACCACAACACAACAGAGCTGGACTAGGGCCTCTGGAAATACATTTATTCAAAGACTGAGCTTTGTTTTATGACTGAGAAAGAGGCAGAAATGTAAGATAAAAAAATTAAGGATTCTGAAAAATGTCAGAATTTTTAGATTAAAATCACAATTTAAAAAAAAAATCTCTCAGAAGATTTTCAATCTCAGAATTCTGTCTTTTTCTCCAGACTGAAAAATAAGATCAACATCATTTTTTTTCTGTGTATCTAATCCACAGCTACCTGGGCTCAAGCCCCGCATTTTTTCTGAAAAGCCCCGAAACTAAATTGTATTTCCGAGGGGGCAAAAAACCTCTCGGAAATAACGTGCAGTACCAGACTCCAACAGAGGGGCAGCAGCTGCGTAAGGTAGCCTGCATATAGCCTGCCTGAGCCTCCCCTGAAGAAGAAGCGCTTCAGCAGCCTGCATACAGCTCCTTCCTGCGCCGGTGTTGTTCACTGTGGTTGTACCGAAGTAGTCGTTCCCTACTGTGGTCAAGCCAGCCGTAACTCCGATCTCCGTGGTCAAATTAGCCGCACCTAAATTTCGAGTGTACAAGTATTCTCAGCATTATAGTAAATGTGGAAAAAACGCGTATTTACTTCTGGTTTTCAAATAAAGGTATTAAAAACAGTAAGATACAAATTGAATACAAACATTCAAGTGTTTCATGTGTCCATGATGAATAAAAAAGACTTAATATCATTTTAATACTTTTTTTCAGCACCAATGTGGTGCAGTAGAGCGCGGAGTGACGTTGACCGATAATCCCTCTGACGCAGTTTATCATCCGACCACAAGGTGGCGGACAAAGTCGGAAACATAAACCCTATCTGTTTGTAACCCTACGTCACTTCCTGCTCCTGCCTCGTCTTTGGCGGCAGCAACATTTCGGTCCACGTTTGTCGGGATAAAACATGGCTAAACTGAGCAAAGAGACCAAGCAGCGCCTCCAGCAGCGGTTCTAGTGTGGACAGTTTGTCATCCGATGAGGCTTCATCCGCACCGTGCTGTATCTCGGTCAGTATCTGAAAACAAAGAGTTAAAGACAGAAATGAGCTCAGCTAGCGTTAGCCTGCTAGCTTGGGTCGTTTTAGCTTTGGATGAGTAAATCAAAACTGTGAAGGTGACATCGTAAATCTTGAGTGAATATCTATTTGCTGAATGAACTTTACGTCTGTTTCCTTCAGCTTTTACGTCACGTTTGTGTTACTCTGTGTGGGATTCAGTGACTGTCCCACGCTGCTGAAGTGTGAGTGCTGTCGTCTACTTGTTGGCTTGCCTCACGCTGTTTTTTTGTTGCAGTTAAACAGAATAAATGAAAACAAATGATGTGTCTATCTAAGCCAAACCGAGACACTTCCTGGTTCAGCAATAGTTTTTTGATACCGTGGTTTCCCACGTATCTTCAGTAAAGCATTAAATGGACGAGTGCTGAGAGTAAAACACATACTGTACAAAGGAGAGGAATGAACAACACAGCTTGACAAACCACTTCATTTAACTAAGTTCTTCTATTTAGACCAGTTAAACCCAATTTAGTGCCAGTCCAGCTAGATGCTGCTAAATTGATCACCTTCAGTCGCCTACAGTTTATAATCATTATAATCTCTGCCAAGGAGGTTATGTGTTTGCTGCCGTCTGTCTGTCTGTTTCTGTTTGTTTAGTGAAGTATCAGATCAATGGTGGGTTACAGGCATGTCAGTATAGATGCAGTAAACAGCAAGAATTTGCTAAAGATTTAACAAGGCTGTATCCATGTAGCTTATCTATGTTGGTGTGACACAGCAGACATGTTTAAGGAGTGAAAAGGGACTATGCTGTTAGTTGTTTTACTGTGGTTCAGGGTCTGTTACAGCAAATATTAAACAGCCCAGTTTTCTGAACAGGGTGAGGTGTTTGGCACACATGTCAGGAGCAGCCCTTGATCACTGCTGGTATTGGTAGAAGATCAGGTGAAGAGCCCTTGTGCATCCCACCAACATCAGAACATCTTCTGGTGATGGTGAACAAATAATAATTGTAATAAATGATCAGTACAAAAATTAACATCAAACAATTTAAATGACCTCACAGTTAGCACACAATAACTCTATTCATAAGCTACATTTACACTATGCAATAACTGTACGTTAACATTTGAATCACTGTGAGCTTTTCTATTTTAAGAGTTAATAGTAATAACTAGTTTTAATATAATTATATTGAAGGTGAATTTTTTCTCTGATTTTGTGGCACCCCCCTGGAGGCCTAATATAAAATTGTCTGTATGGCCTAATAGGCCAGACGGCTCTGTATGCATATGTATGCTAATAGGTCATAAAATAACCACTAATGCCGTGTGTGTGTGTGTGTGTGTAGATTAAACATGACTGGGCCAAAGTTGACATTCAGCAGGTGCCACTGAGGGTGATTTTGTGAATAGGAAATCCTTTCACAGCATTAATGTTCAAGTGAACATGACTTTTTGATATTATCAGTTAATGAACACTGTGTATTGCTTGTGATGTGCATTGATTGGTTTAATAGTCTACATCTTATAGTTTCAGGTGGTCTGCAGTGCTGACTGCCTGACCTCTGCAGTCTACCAGCACCTATCACAAGGTGAGCCCCACAGCCTCTGTTGATAACCACTTTAACATCATGACTGTGTGAAGAACGTCTCTGTTTCTGAGGTTATGATGATGATATTTTGTTTTCACAGGTGAATTCTCAGGTGTGTTGCTGGGGGACAGAGCGTATGCCTGCCAGCCTTTTCTCCTCACACCGTTCACAGACCCTCGGGGGGGCACAGCGGCCACACAACCATGCTCATGACAGGACAAGGGCCCGAATAGAAATGACATTTGGCCTCCTAAAGGCACACTTTCATTGTCTCCAAAACCTGAGGGTCAGTCCAGACAGGGCATGTACATCCCTGTGGCCTGTGCTGTCCTCCACAGTGTGTCCTTCCTGAGGACGCAGAGACCCCCACAGTGCCCTCACACAGACTGGGACAAGGCTGCCATCTTCCATGACGACAGTGGCTAATACGTCTTAAATGGTTTTTATGCTTTTATGCATTTCCAGCAAAAGAACAGAGTCAGCCCCAGAATTTGATAGGTACTTTATTATACAGTCATACTGTCTTGTAATTCTGCTTCATTTTTCTCTCAAAATGCATCAGATCGATGCTTTTAAGTATTAAATATTCAACATTTACCTCCGGGGGAGCATGCCCCCAGACCCCCCTAGAGGGGTTATTGCCTCCTCACCTTTTTCAACCTCGATCCCTTTTCATGCCTAGGTTGAGAGTTGTTGATATTGTTGATTGATAGTGTTACTTTGCTTCATTAAAGCATATTCATTTATAAGTGTAATCCAGTGCTTTTTGTCTGCTTTAAGGTGTTCAGAATTTAAAGGTTGAGATGCCGTATCATTTAAAAAAATTAAAAAAGCAACAATTTTTTGCACATGCTAACAAAATCCATCACTCATCTGGGCTAATACCCCGGATCTTCTTAAATCCTAAATCCGCCCCTGGGTAAGAGTGGGATGCGCAGAGCCAGCGGGGGAGAGCACCTCTGTGGGTGGAGCACTGGCCCATGCTCTCTTCGCTTTCATAACACCGTCCTGTTCTGTGAGTTTTCAAAACAATGAGGAATCAGTCATGGACATCTGGAGGCGTTCTGTGGAGACACACACTGACACCAGAGACTCCACAGATTCAGCAGGGAGGCCTGAGGGCCCGCAGAGCCAAGTATCTGCACAGTGTTGACCTCAAAGCTCTCAGCACCACTCTGTCTCTCTGTCTCTTACTTGGCGTAGGCTTTCTCCAGCAGAGCACTCCAGAACTCTCGTCCCTCGGCCGAGTGGACGAACATCAGCTCTCCGTCTTTAACGGGCAAACGGTCGTCGATCACCACATCCACCCACTCACCGAACTGCCAGAACTACAGACAGAGACAGACAGGAGGACAGACACTCATTAGAACTTTGTACGTAGTTATCAAACCTCTTATTGTTATTCTATTAGATACCTATCATTATTATTTTACCCCATCCCTTTTTATATTTATTCTATCAAAACTTCTTTCATCTCTATCATTATTTTTAATCAAATCTCTTTCATTATTTTATAACATCTCTACTTTTATTTTTTTCGTAACAACTCTTACGGTTTCATAACATTTCTATTATATAATCACATCTCTAACATTATTTATTATTATTTTCTTTGTCTCATTTCTATTATAAATTTTATATATTTTATAACATCATTATGATTATTATTTTATCATATCTCTACTATTATTTTATTACATCTATATTATCTTTATTTATCTCTGTTATTGTTTATGGGCACTGACCTCCACACAGACTCTGGACCTGATGGGTTTTCCAGATCTGGGACCTCCTTTGGCTCCTGGGTATCTGAGTACCTATGATCTAGTTCTACATTCAGGACTCTCAGGGGACCTGTTTTATACTGACTTAGACATTTGCAGATTATGTTGCAGACTCAGTCATTTGTTGGTCATGTGTTTAAACTGGCATTAACCTGAAGGGTTCTTGTTACTTTTTGCAGACTAAGTGTCCAATCAGGGACGTGGACGGACGCCGTATTGACTCAGTGGGTAGAGGGCCGGCACCACACTGGGACAGGCCAAACCATGTAAGAGGGAACAGGAAACGGTTTCAGACAGGCAGGACATGAGGCTCAATAACCCTCAACATTTGGACTAACAGGCGAAGCTTCAAATTATTTTCTAAACTTTTTAAATAATAATGTTAATGAGTAAAAAGCTAGATTTTCCAGGATAGTGAGTTCAGGACGCCTGTTTTTGTTGCTGTGATAAGAGGTTACATTATTGTCTGTTTTTGTCAAGAATCATCTCAGAGCACATGCAGACTTTATTAAATCATATTAAATGCCTAGTGAGGACCTTAACTGGGAAAATTATATTACAAAATACCTGCTTTTGCAAAAAGATTTTTTCCTTTAAAATATTAAAGTCTAAAGGCAGATAAGACTTTTCAGCCGATGGGATGGGCCTGAGCTCTCTGATGAATTATTCATTTATGAAATAAATTATATCTCATAAATGTTACATTAAATCTAAACATGTGTTTGTACAAATTTGGCCAAAATAAGATATTAATTCATGTTTATGTCAAACATTACTTTAAATGTTACAGACTTCCCAAATTCAGGACCAACAGACAGAAACTCTTTTGTCCCTCAGGCCAACTATACAACTCCTCACTCAGGGGGAGAAGTAACAGGAAGACTGAGGGAGCAGTTACCAGTGGCCAGTAGCCATATTTTTATTTTTAATTATATTTGCAAATTGTTTTCACTTTTTTTACTTTTGATACCCTTTGTCTGTACTGCCATACAGTGATGCTGGAATCCTAATTTCCCTGAGGGAGTCTTCCCAAGGGATTAATAAAGTTCTATCTAATCTAACCTAATCTAATCTAAACAGAAACAAACAAACTACAGACGCTAAAAGAATCAACTTAAAACCTTTTAACTGACTTTTAAATGACACCTTAACAAACACACAAAAGAAAAAGGATTCTAATGCCTTCAGAAAATAAGACTTTTTATTAAAGATTCAGGTTAAGACATTTTAAGGCTTCAAGTTTGAAAAATCTAATTTAAGACTTCTTGAGGGGAAAGGTCTGTTTTCTTTAAACCTGAGGAATCGTTAAATGCTGTAAAGAATCTTACTGCAGCATCAAGTCAAGCAAACATAATTTTTTGTGCAGTTTGACCCTAAAGTGGGGTAATTATCAGGCTTCAGGGGATTTATTGGTGATCATATTTCCTAGAGCCACGGGCCTCGAGCAACCCCACTTCAGAAAACCAGGACTGTCCCTTTAATGGTCTACAGGAGCCCCGTATCAGAGTTTATAAAACCCTCCTCCTCACAAGCTCCTTTGTGGACCATCACTGTTTGTGCCCTTGGTTCTCTCTCCAACACCTGAAGTGTGTTTGTGTACCTCAAAGTGGAAGATCCCAGCGTACTCTCCTTGTCCGAAGCTCTGGTCATGAGGGACGACTCTGGCTAAAACCTGCTCGTTCAGGGTGAGGGAGGCAATGGCGGCGAGCAGCCAGCAGTCACCTGGATGATAACAGGGAGAGGGCGGGAGATGGGAGTTTACATCTTTTGGATTGGATTGGATTGGATAACCTTTATTTCGACAAACGAATAATGAAATATTAAATTTAAAAAACAAAAACAGAAACAACAAAAAGTAAAAACATTATTTACAGAAATTCTTTAAATATTATTTATTTATTTATTTGCGCATAGTTGAAGGAGAAATCAAAGAAAATAGTGAATAAGAAACTTACATGTGCAGGTGAGGTAGAAACCCAATGTGGGCTTATTTACAAACCTCACCTCAGAGTAAATACGGACAAAATTAGCAGAAAAAAAGATGTTAAATCCTAGGAGCTCTAATTTCCTGGCGCAGCGCAGGGTGGCGCATTTCACGCAGTGGTAGTTTCGTCCAGCGCATGACCGTGCGCAGCCAATTTGGCACATTTGGTAGACCGAGATGGGTGTGACGGCACACCAGGGGGAGGTGTCGACAGATTCAGCTTGGCGCAGTGACCATGTCGAGCCAGAACACTGCGCGTAATGTGCGCTGAAAACTGCCAGCTCCAACCTGGTCTATTCTCAGCGCAGGTGAAGCACGCCCGGCGCAGTGGTAATTTGGCTGACAGGCACACAGTGCACACACGTCCCCAAAACCTCACAGGCAGGTATCCAGAGTGTCAGGCACATTTCAATGCAATAAACAATCACAGCAACCACTATTTAATGTAACCGTCTGAACCAGCATATACATTTGTATCTATATTAATTGTCCCGTCACATCTGATGTCAGATCAGAGACGTTTGTCATAATGGAAACTCAACCTGATGGCAGCTGGAAGAGTGAGTGAATGAGGAGGAGATATCGAGGGGGAATATTTCACCAAAGGTTCTGCTGTTTGGCGATGACAGACCAGGAATGCAGGTGGATCACAAGCATGATGAATGGAGCCTGCTGCTGTATTTTAAATGTAATTATCACTCAATTTTGCACTCCTATTCGCGACACAGGAACAGATTACATCTCTCCCGCGAAGTGGTCCACATGGTGACGCACATCATGGCCTCCGACACGCGGCCCAGTGGCCCCTGTGCTCTCTCAGTTGCTGTAAAAGTGACAGCGGCTCTGACCTTCTTCACCACCGGGTCATTCCAGCACACCGTGTCCACGGTGGCGGGGATCAGGTGCTTCTGATTTCATTGCCATTACACAATTTATTCATGTTGTGATCTGTCCACACCACTCATCTTTATTATGTGGGGTTTAAATATATGTTACTAAATGTGAGTGTCTTTAGTAGTAGAACAGTATTTTTGCCATACCCGTAATCCCAACTTCTATCCCACCAAAGCCCTCAATACTTATCACGGAGAGTGTGGAGGAGGCTTGTTTGGCACTTCTCCTTGCATCATTGAACCATTTTTTACTTTGGGCAGCGGTTCTCAGGATATGTGGGCAAACTTGTTTGACAATGTTAGTAACTTCCTCCCAGGCTGTTTTTGCATCATCAGCCCGTGGAGGTCTGTTCGCATTAGCATATATTCTGGTACTGCGAGCTTGGACCTCTCGGACCAGCACATCAGTTTCCTCCTGGGAGAAGTTTGGCCACCTGGAGCTCCATGATGAGGTGAAACTGTCAGTGCGCCTCGCCTGCAGCTCATTCAAAGGCGAGGAGAGGCATTCATTTGATTGGTGGAGACTTGGCTGTGTTAAACCCACTCATGCCTTCTCTCCTCCTTCGTTGCCACTTGCCCTGGTGGGAGGGACGGCGTAGGTGCACCTCGCTGCGCCGTGCAGAAAAATAGCAAAATGCCCTGGACACACCCCGTTGGTGTGGCGCAGGCGCGGCGCAACTGGTCTAAGTAATTAGAGCCCTAGTAGTCAAAGAAAAGCAAGCAAACAAAAATCAAATAACATACATTTTACCAAAATGAGAGACTACGCCAACACAGAAGCAGAATAGAACAAAAGAAAGTGATACATAATCTGTATATTGTCAAGAAAAAATTACATTTGATCATTACACAGATCACAACTCAGATCATCAAGAACAAAAAGTGTTTGACATCAAAACTTTTTTTTAGCCTCAGTCTATACCTGGACGGGGACAGAGACTCTGTCAGCAAATAAAAATACTTGTTCCATAATTGAACGCTGTGATATTTTATTGAACACTGACCTCGAGGTGTATGATACAGTGGTAGGTACGTTACTGCTTTGTCTTGTTGAATAAAAGTTCACTTGAATTTGAAATAAAGAAGATTTTAAAGCTTTCTGGTAATTCAGTACTTATATATTTGACTTTATAAATTAAAGTAAACATTTGAAGAGTACTTATATCAGAAATAGATAATATATTATATTTCAAAAAAAGTGGAGATGAAGCATCACTGGATCTGGAAAAAGTTTCAAATTATTGCTGTTCGATGTTTGAAATGGAGTAGGAAGAAGCTAAGCTTATCTTGTCCTACCCCATTTTTCATCTGTGTATTTATGTAATCACTAATTTACAAAAAAAATAGTCCGTTTTTCATTCGAAAAAAGAAAAAACAGCAGAGCAGAAGAGGACACAGTTTACAATCGGCCACTTTTACCTGTACCCTCCTGTTCATTAACATATTTCCTGAAAACAAGGTCTGTATACATCTTTTTGAATAGTTTGATATAAACATCTCAGTCACTGTACCTCTCAAAATGAGAGGTTAAAGACCAACATGACCATGAAAAGACTAACTGATGTTTCTGCTCAGATGTTGTGACCATACATCCTGGTTTGAGGTGGATGGTCCAGCTCTGAGTCCAAACAAATATCAGTGAAACATGATCATGTCCTGTTTTGCATGGTCAGCGTTCCAGTCTTGACTGATTTAAGTATCTAGATGATGCAGCGTGCTTCAGGACTGATTTGTCTGCAGGGATCGTCCTGCAGTCAAATTCACAGCCTGGTTCTGCTCCACCATCGGCTCTTATCAAAGTCAACCGTGTGAGCTTCTCTGTTTTTTTGATGTGATTTCAGTGAACCATTTTAACTCTGCCAAGAACACCAAGGATCAATTCTGCCTGTGGTTGTTTGTCCGTTTGTTCATCGGTGAGCAAGAAAATCCAGAATGGGTGTCACCTGTAGACACGTATAAACCCTGTAAACATCCAGTGCACTAAAGGTGATGAGCGGCGTTAACACAGCAGAACACTCCTCCTACAACAGATGATGCAATAGCTGATCTGAGCTCTGATTGGCCAGCCTCCCCCAGGTGTTTCCCCAGGTAACTACACTGTCTCTCTTTCCAGGTGAAACACAAACATCCTGAGATTCCCCACTGAGCCGCTGATGACATCACAGCAGGCCCCGCCCACCTCCCTGTCAGTGTGTATACTGATGCTGCTGACAAGACAGCACACGCCACAGACACGCCTTATGGTCACACACGCATACACATACACAGGTATGTGTAATGTTTCGGATGTGTGTTGTTGTGAGGGAGATCTCAGTATTTGGTGAATCAAACACTGAGATATAAACCTGATGGACTCTGAGTGTTTCTATGAACATAATCAACCTGTATGAGGATAAACATGGAGGACATATGATCAATGAAAATTCAATTTCAGTTGCAATTTTGAAATCCCAAAATCATAAAAATAAGATATTTAAATAAATAAGTACTGAAGAACAGTTATTCCGTTTTTATTAGTTATCAATTTTGTTCATTTTAGTTGCACAGTATAACCCTTAATCATCAAGATCAAAGGAGGAGTTTCTGGAATCATGAGGTGCAAAGGCAAGTGCTCCAAATCGTAAAGATCATGGGCATGAGGGCTCCAGAATCATCAGAATCAAAGGGTGAGGGCTCCAGAATCATCAGGATCAAAGGGTCAGGGCTCCAGAATCATCAGGATCAAAGGGTGAGAGATCCAGAATCATCAGAATCAAAGGGTCAGGGCTCCAGAATCACCAGGATCAAAGGGTGAGAGATCCAGAATCATCAGAATCAAAGGGTGAGAGATACAGAATCATCAGGATCAAAGGGTGAGAGATCCAGAATCAAAGGGTGAGAGATCCAGAATCATCAGGATCAAAGGGTGAGAGATCCAGAATCATCAGGATCAAAGGGTGAGAGATCCAGAATCATCAGAATCAAAGGGTCAGGGCTCCAGAATCACCAGGATCAAAGGGTGAGAGATCCAGAATCATCAGAATCAAAGGGTGAGAGATACAGAATCATCAGGATCAAAGGGTGAGAGATCCAGAATCAAAGGGTGAGAGATCCAGAATCATCAGGATCAAAGGGTGAGAGATCCAGAATCAAAGGGTGAGAGATCCAGAATCATCAGAATCAAAGGGTGAGAGATCCAGAATCATCAGGATCAAAGGGTGAGAGATCCAGAATCAAAGGGTGAGAGATCCAGAATCATCAGGATCAAAGGGTGAGAGATCCAGAATCATCAGAATCAAAGGGTGAGAGATACAGAATCATCAGGATCAAAGGGTGAGAGATCCAGAATCAAAGGGTGAGAGATCCAGAATCAAAGGGTGAGAGATCCAGAATCATCAGAATCAAAGGGTGACGGCTCCAGAATCATCAGGATCAAAGGGTCAGGGCTCCAGAATCATCAGGACCACTAAGTTGTTGTTTGCTAGAAGGGCAATGAAGGGTAATATGGTCCACCTTCCCTAAGATTAAAATGTTGCATGACTGTTTTGTTCCATATTTCCCCGCCCTAACTGTAACATCACAGTAACAAAAAATAATCCTGCAGATCAATAGTTGTCTAACTGATAATCTGGGACTCCACATCTTAAATGATCAAAAATAAGATCAGAGCAGGTACATCAGCTGCTGTGTCCTGCATGACAGTGGAGGAGGATTAATTCAATTATTTAAACTAGAGGTGTGTGTAGGTGTGGTCATGTGCTAGTGTGTGTATATGTGTGTTAGTGTGCATTTGTGTCTTTCTCTTCAGTAACCAGTATTTCCAGTCTGATGGCTTCGTTGTTTCTCTGCTGTTGTTTCAGGGTGGTGTTCAGGCTCTCTCTGGTTTACTTCACAGTGAACATGAGAGGCTGCTGCAGATCATAAACACCTCCTTATTAATTATTAATGATGATAATCTGACCTTAAAACATGCAGGCAGTCATGGTCAGACAGTTAAAGTGATTGAGAAAGAGTTACCTTACTGTACATCCTCATATCTGAGAGAGAGACTATGACACTGCAGGACGGGGCTGTTCGGGGCCTCGGGGCACCTCCTGCACACCCCTGTGTTTCCTGAGTGGAGGATGGGCTGGAATCCAGCCTGTGGCACCTTTTTCACACGTCACTCCCCACTCTACTCTAATGTTCTAACTCTTTCTCCTGTCCTGTCTAATAAAGGCAAAAGGATTAAATGAAGTAAACACGAGAGAACAGTTTTAACTGGACTCTGAAGTCTGTCATCAGGAGGGTCTTTCAGATGTTCAGACCTTTACAGACATGAGAGAGAGTCCTCACCCAGGGCTCCCTGACAGATGTCGGTCCTCCTGGCTCCACTGACGATGAACTCTGGGTTCCGGGTCAGCTCCTGCAGGAAACACAGCGTATGGATGATCTCAGAGGAAACTAAGACGGACAAACCAAACACATGAAGACTCTGAGGACTCAAAATGTTCACATGTTCATCTTTTATCCCTAAAATCTCGTTGGCCATCTTAGAGACATGTGACATAACGAGCTGCAAGACCTTCAGGACAAAGTCAACATCTGAACATGTTCACGTCTGTTTTTCAGATGAATGAAACATTTTTGATCACAGTTGGCTTAAATGATCTTAAATAATCATCATGGCTTTTTTTTTTTTTTTTTTAGAACCATAGTGCCCATATATGGACATGTGGGCGGAGCTTTAGATGAGCCTGGGTTTCCCTTGGCAGCCCTGTCATGGATTTCAGATTCAGGATCTCTTGAGCCAGCAGATTAGGTTTTTGTAATGTTCAAATCCAGGTATTATTGTCAGGGCTCCACCCTGCAGCTCCCTGACTGCTCAGACTTTATTAACAAAGTCTTACATTTGGACTTTGTGGACTCAGAGATTTCACGGTTGATATCCTCGGACCTACAGACTGATCTGTGCCAGTGATCTGAGACTATCATCAACTGAATCCAAACAAACAGTCTGATCATCTGATGAGGAAGCCGAGCAGATCCGTCATACCTGAAGCTCAATCTGAACATAAGCTGAACATAAACATGATCACCCCTCCATGTGGGAGGCATGTTAATTCAAAATATAAATGAAAACAGCCATCAAACCAAAGCAGCAGGACTAACTGTGATTGTCTCTGTGAAACTGCTTTAATTCACATTTTAATTTTAATAATTCTAAAGTGCTTTTATCAGCAGTAAATGTTGAATTACCTGCATTAGAACAGAAACTCATTAGAATTAATATTGACACTTGCCTTTGAGTTTGAATATTTAAATATATAAATATGAAATAAAATGTTTTATCTGAAAAACCAAATATTTTTGATAATGGGTTTGTTACTTGCTAAAAGAACTATTGCTCTAGCAGATTTTTTTTAATAACATTTGTTATTTGTTAATATTTGTAAATAAACAAATATAATATCAAGTGCAATACTCACATTGGAAATATTGGAAGTGTTAATAGTGTAAATTCCTTGGCTTGATCATAGACTCACTTTACTTTTTATTTATTTCCTTCATGAGGAAGTTGAAGTATAGCTCAAAGATTCTGTATGTTGCAACCTGCTTCCTTATTTTTACTTAATTTTTGTGCTTTTACTTGTTTTAATGTCTTTGACATTCCAATGCTATACTATATATAAGAGCAACTGATACTATCTCTAGCTCCACATGGACATGAGGTCCCTCTTAAAAATGAGGTGTCACATCTCAAGAGGTCTACCATTAATACATTTATACTTAACGGAGACAAATATGGTAGGGATGCACTTGTGGTCTGGGCACCCATGAGTTCGTCACTACCATAAATTCTTATTTTCAGTAAGACTTTTATTGATTATACTTCTATAAAATTATCACCACAACCACACAGACATGAGGACCCTCCTGAAAACGAGTTGTAGCACCTCAAGAGGCTAACCTCTAATAAATTTGTTTTCAGCAGAAACAAATTTGACGACGACAGGTCTATGATTGGTCCATTGATCTGTCTCTAGCTTTAGTTCTTACTTTAGTCCACTTGTCTCCACTTACCTCCCTCCCTTTGCCCACACACCCAACACAGCATCGTGTGGATTTGCTGTTCATCATGAGACTGGGGTCCACATTCAAGATTTCCTGCTGCTTAACAGAAGGTTTTTTCTTGCCGCCATGATGGAGGGATTCATGATTGGCTATATGGATTCATGTTGGGTGTTGGATGTATATATTTGTATATATATGTATATGTGTATTTTTATATGTATATATGTATCTATGCATATATGTGTATCCATAATATGAAGAGCTTTGTGCTCTATTGTAAAGTGTCTTGAGATAACACTTGTTATGAATTGGCGCAATACAAATAAAGAGTGATTGATTGATTGATTGATTGATTGATACAACCGAATTTCTCCTTGGGGATTAATGAAGTATTTCTGAATCTGATTCTGAAAAGAGAAACTCGGCCTGGGTTGAGTTCCTGGATATCTGAATTATCAACAATTTTTCCCTTAGACTAGATCACATATACTGTCAGAGGTAAACAAGTAACCTTCGGTGATATCTGGGCCCCTTTGTGTCATTTCTTGAATAAACTGATCCAGCTGATTTAATGGAAATGACTGGAGATGAGATATAAATGACCCTACACTGTTCACCAGGAAAACATATAACACAAATAATGGTGTTGATTTCCCTTAATTTATAACTCAGTTATTCCAGCTCAAACAAATTACAATCCTGATTTTTTGTTATTATTATTATTTACATGTTTTGTATACATACACACTTAATTATTAGTTTTTTCATTTACATTTGGATGTCTTGTATGTTTGAAGATTGTCTGTATGTATGGACTGTTTAATGTTATAAAACAATAGCAGTTTGTACAACCCTGTAAATACAGAGACTCTCACAGACCACATCAGTCTGACCCTCTGAGGAAACACTGAGGTCTGTCACCTGTCCCCGTTTCAGGTGTACAGATCATGAAGGGGGGGGGGGGGGGGGGGCAACCAGCCCCGGTGTCCCCCTCCAAACTTTGAGACAATCTTTTTAATTTCTCACTCTCACTGCTTTATCTGCCCTTGTATCATATCAATAACTGTTGTTATTATTATTAATTAAAGTTGTTAATTACCGTGGGTCTCATCCACTCCACGCCCCGGACCTTGTAGGACCTGGGGCCCAGCTCGTTGAAGCCCAGGGAGGAGCAGGACGCCGGGAAGGTCTCGTCCTGGAAGAGTCTGCCGGACTCGAAGCACTGCTGCCGCAGACACTCGAAGTCCTGGTTCAGGTACTTGACAGCCCGCTGGTTGGTCCCGATGCCCTGGTCCTTGTCCCGGCGGTGCTGTAAGGCCGTCGCGATGCCCGCCATGATGCTGCTCGGTCCTGGAGCCTGGACAGAGGAGTTCTGGAGGAGTCCGGAGAGTTCGGAGGCTGCAGGTGAGTGATGCCAGGAAGGGAGGGGTCAGTCTGAGGGGATTTAAACACTCAGCGTCAAACAGCACGGAGCTCAGGTGAGATTTCCGCTTAAGACCTTCACAATAAAACTACTAAAGTCTGGAGATCAGATTACGGACCACAACGGAATAGAATAAACATTGAAGTATTAATTAAGAAATCAAGACCTCATGAAAGGAATCAATACATTAATGGAATAACTAAAAAAGTTATTTTCTAGTGTGGGGTCATACAGTGTGTTTCTAAGTATTAAACGCAATATTATGATTGTTATTTGAATAATCTGAATATTTGCATGATGATAAGAATAACTGTTTTATCATCATAAATTAATTTTTACAGTCGTATTAATGATACGCATGAAACATTATCATTAATATGATCATTACCGTTATCATCAGGTTTTTTGTCATTTATTATTTCATTTTATTTCTTAAGTGAAGCACTTTGTGCTACAAAATTTTTGTATGAAAAGTGCTATACAAATAAAGTTTGATTGATTGATTGATCATCAATACTAATATCCATCCATTATCCCTTTCGGGGTCTCGGGGAGCTGGAGTCTATCCCAGCTGTCATTGGGTGTGAGGCGGGGTACACCCTGAACTCGCAATCACAGGGCCACATAGAGAGGTAGACAACCATTCACACTCATACTTAAGGGCAATTTAGAGTCCCCAATCAACCTAATGAGCATTTTTTTGGTCTGTGGGAGGAAGCTGGAGTGCCCGAAGAGAACCCACGCATGCACAGGGAGAACATGTGAACTCTACACAGAAACGCCCTGATGAACTCAGGGATCGAACCGGCAACCTTATTGCTGTGAGGCGTGTGCTCTACCTGCTGCACCATTGTGCCTCCCTATTAATACTAGTATGATTTTTATATTTATTAATAATTAATGACAATAATCAAAATATTTCATCGTCTAATTATTTGAACTGTTTTTGCTGAGTGTCTCCGTAAGATGAATACAGGACTTTATGGAAATTAGCTGCTCACTGAATCTGGTAATCAAGGAGTTAAAAAAGTGAGGATAATTCTGAGGGTCCATGACCAACGAGGGCCCCAAGAACATTTATAAATCACTATTTTTTCATTTGATTGTTTCTTTTTCCCTAGAGGGAACAGCTTCTGAGGGCAGAGAGGTTACTGACTGCATAATTTCCTGATTTTAATTTAAATTTTGAGTGTTTTCGAATTTCAGGTTTTTTATTGTTATTGAAGATGAACAACAAAATACCTGTAATAACTTTAATCAAAATGGTGACTTAAGAAATTACACCTGTTTACCAGGACTTCACTGTTAGAGGGTCAGAGGTCAAAGTTTGAAGGGTTCTCTCTGTATTACTTTTTATGTCATGCTGAGGTCTTTAATGGGGCCCACAGTCTGAATGTCACTGCCCACTGTGCCTGTAAATCAAAATGATAAAAATGTTTTATTTGAGTTCTTGGTAAAGTATGATCATTAGTTATACCGAGGGTTGGGAGAATACTCGATTCTGATTGGCTGCAGGGTGTCCGTTAAACAGTGTTATAGGACATCTAAAAAAATAGTTACGGTCAAATTAACCTGATTGTTCTACATTACTGCGCTAGTTGGTAACCGTGGCAACAGAAACTCAGAACATATGTTGACATACGTTATTTACGTTTATTTATCACAACAGCAAGACAATCGACAAAACATGAGTGATTTTATAGTTTCCTTTAACCTATTTGGTGAATTTGATCATTTTGAAGACTGGGATGCAGCAGAAGAGAAAGAGAGAAGAGAATAGAAGAAGAAGGAGAACAATTTAGAGGATGAAAAGGAAAGTGTCTGTGGACTTTGATTCTTTGAGACAAAATTTCGCATCATCGTCTGGACACACACAAGCGGTAAGAGGTGAACTTGCCCTCTGAAATGATGCTTTGTATCACGTAACATAACGTTAAGCAATCATCTCACTTCCCGCCACTGATTAGGCCTTAATATAACAGACCGACCGAGCTGCAGGTTCTGTGGCCAGAGCCGGTTACCTTGGCAACGAGTCACAACGAGAGATATTAAATAGGCCATTCAGCCGCTTCTTGTGAAAAACTTACAATTTTAGCGGTAAAAAAAAAACAACATTAACGTATTAATTAACTGTTCTTCCTGGTGAAATTATTATTAAAAAAAATCAGTTTTTCCTGATTTTTGATCCATGATTTTATCATTTTCTTCTTCTTCTTTGTTTTTGATTATTTTAAAGCTTCAGTTTGATTTTACTGAGGTCATTTTCATTTGTAAAAGTCTCCAGATCTTCTTGAACTTTTTCTAAAAATCACTCTGAAAATCAAACTTCATGATGAACTGAAGTCCAGGTCCCTCTCATGAGCTCTGCTGGGGCCTCCAGACCTTTTTATTTCCGTTTCATCAGCATTTATCTGAACAAGTTATCTTTTACTTTGAAGGCTGTATGTCTCACTTCCGGTCTAGTGTTGCGTTAATAAGGGATCATCCTGCGGAGACCCAAACATCAGAGGTGTCATTCTTTAGACCTGAGTCACTATGAGCACCTCCCACCTGTCGGGCTGTTTGAGCAAACTTTATTTATTTACACAGAAAACAACAGAGCATGCATTTGATTAAAACTTTATTCATACAGCTGTGAGTCACAGTGACAGATCCTCTAAATTAAACTTTATTCATAAGGCTGTGACTCACAGTAAGAGAGTCTTGCAGACCGCACCCACGGACCTCATATACTCTTAAGTCTTAATGTGAAAGGCTGACTTCCTGTGGAGCAGCAGAGGATGGAGGTGGTTCAGGAAGTCCAGAGGGTGCGGTTTGATCTTCATCCAGCTGCAGATTCACAGACATGAAACATTAAAACATGAGTTTGTATCACAGGGTCAGAGGTCTGACTACAGTGTCCAACAGAAGAAGAAGAGCCAGTTTCCACCATCACCACCAGGGGGCGCTCACGTCTAAAGAGACTCCATCAGATCACTGAGAGTTAAAATAATAAAACCTAAAATGAAAAAATGGTAAAATATCAATAATAAAGTTAAATGTGACCTTCAGATTTAATTCAACTTTATATCAGGATAATTTTCTGGACCTTTAAATTCCCTCTTAACATTTTGACTTTGTTTCACTTTAAATCTGATTTTTAATTTTTAAACTTAACCTTCATTTTAATGTTACTTTTGACACTTTTTTTAGGTTTTGACTTTATTTTACAATTTGGTTTTATTTGATTTGTTATTTGTTTTTTTTATATGAGGACTTTGTTTTACTTTCTGCCTTTATTTTGACATTTGATTTTAACATTTTATATTTTGATTTTATTATATTTTGTATGTTATTTAATATTCTGATTGTTGAAACTTTAACTTTATGGTTTACATTTTGATTTTTGTTGTTTGTTTGTTTCTTTTAAACAGTGGACGGACATGGATAGGGTTTGGGAGAGCAGGTGAGGGCACGCAGTAAATGGGCCTCAGGCAGGAACCTAAACCAGGTCCACATTGGGCAACATGTGGTAAGAGCAGAACTAACTAGCTCCAGCTCTGCTTTACTCTTCTTTATTTTAATTTTAACTTGAAACCTTTTTTGTTTCATTGACTCCATTTTGCCTTTTTTAAAAAATGTGTTTTACATTTTGACTTGTTTTACATGCTGCCTTCGTTTTGAAATTTGATTTTAACTTTTATATTTTGCTTCAGTTTTTTTTTTTACTTATTTAACACTCTGATTGTTGACACTTTAACTTTATGCTTTACATTTTTCCTCACCTTAAAAGAGCCCCAAACATGTTTTTACAACATGTTTGGAGCTTTTTTAAATTTTAATATTGGAGGACAAACCAGTGATCCATCTTAACATTAAAAAAATGTAAATATCGATTTCTCAATTAAGTAATAGAGTCCAAACGCAAAGGCAATATTATTTTTTATTTCCAAATATAAATACTTCATAAAAACAACAAGGTGGCAGCTCTTGGTCCTGCTGCTCTGGAGACTAAAAAAAGACTGGACTCTGGATTTAGAGTTGAAATAAAAGAGTTTCCCATTTAACATCATCAACCAAGAGGTTAATCAGCAGTGGGAGACGGTTTCTGAATTATTAAAGTCAAAGTAACAAAAGTTTCAGAGATAAGGCAGTCCTGAACACACCATGGTTTCATTTTTATTTTAATGTTGTGATGCTCAATACAGATCCAAAATTGGCAACTGGGGTGGCCAATTAAAGTCCCGGGGGGGACCCAGGCCTCAAATTGGCCACGCCCCTGACCAGACAAGTCACGCACCTGGGGGGTTGTGCCTCATGATTTGAGAAACAGTCCTGAGCTCATCAATCCAAACCATATATGGACATCCCATTGACCACCATTGATGACTGAGAGACCAACAACCGGTCAGACTTTGACAGAGATCACTGAAAAACTGTCACAGATGGACTGAGAGCTGAGACGTTTGTGAACATGTAGGAGTAAAAATGAACCCTGAGGCTGAAGCTCTGACAGAAAGCTCTGAAGATCAGTGTTTAGGCTTTTCCTTCATTCATTTGAGTTTGAGATTCTTTGCTGTTTCTGTCCTGCACCATAAACTGTGACACTCTCAGAGAGAGCCTTCAGGATCGCCTGAGAGTGCCAAAGTTAAATCTCAGGGCCTGTGAGGCACAAAGAGTCGAGTCAGCAGCTCTGTTTGTTTTTCAGGAGGAGAGACGCCGACTGTTTACCGAGGACACCTCCTCCACCCTGAAGCTACTGCACACCCCTGGAGCCAGAGAGGAGGACACACCTCCAGCTCTGCTGAGTCAGCATGGACCTTCAGACAGAGACCTGATCCTCTTCATCATTATCTTCATCAGTGTTGTGATGGGACAGGATCATGACTGTAGTTACATCCTCTTACCACTGGGGGAGCAGTGAGACTGTGCTGATGAACATGTGCACAGATGGAGCTGATACAGAGCTGCAGTTCCCAGAGTGTCCACTAGAGGCTGTGTTTGGAGCGTGACCCCTGGGTCTGTGTGCTCCCCTCCACACCTCTGAACTTCCTCTGACGGAGCAGGTGGGGGTCATGAAGTTCAGGTGAAGGTGAAGCGTCACCGGGGTGTAAATATTAAGACAGTGTTGGCGGTGTTAACGAGGCTGCAGATGATGATGGACATTTCTGTTCCTATGTTCGACATGTTCTTCAGGCAGGGCCGTCCTTACCCAATGTGGCCCCCTAGGTGAGACTTTATATGCCCCCCCCCCACCACCACCAACACCATAAGCAATTTACATATGCTTACAGTAGAAATCAAATAGTTTTTAACATTGACTTTATTTTATAAAACATCATCCAATTTACATACTTAATAAATTACAAATAAATACAAAAAAATCAGAATTATTTGGCATTATCAGGTTTTAGAAATATTAATCAAGCATTGCTTTACATTTGAATCACTGTGAGCTTTTCCATTTTAAGAATCAGTAGTAATAACTAGTTTTAATATAATTATACTGAAGGTGATTTTTTCCTGATTTTGTGGCGCCCCCTGGAGGCCACAGCGCCCTTACCGAGCCGCCTCCGAGCATATCCAGGTGTGATTACCTGTCCTGATGTAAACCTTTAAGGTGTTCCAGAGCAGAGAGTTGGATCAGGTTCATCCTGTTCCAGACCTCATCATAAATACTGTCTGTGGTTATCTGAGGACGGGCCCCTGTTATTAAAGGGCCCAGAGAGGGGTAATGCAGGGCCCCCAGGGTCCTCATATGCAGACTTCTGATGAAACAACACAATGTCCTGATTGGCGATTGGTTTGAAATAACAAAAAAAAAAAAAAACACTCACGGATTTAATCATTTTAATTAATACCGAGATCATGATAATTACGGATAATTACTGAATATGCAACAAATGCATGATGTGCAGATTTGTACATATATTTGCACATACACACATATGTATCTGTATATATTTATATATATGTATATACACAAATATATCATATATATATACTTACATACATATATATTACTATATATTTGTTTACTGTGTAAGAATTGAAAAGACTGTTAAAAGAATAACTGTTTGTCTTTTACTTTAATCAGTCTGTTGACAGCCAGAGATCAGTCTGAGGAGCTGGTCCTACAGGGTTTCAGGTCCCTGCAGGTCCAGGTCTGATCCTGATTTGAGACTTTTTTTGTATCTCCGCTAAAATCATTTCCTGTTTTTGGTTTGGGTGGAGAGAGTCAGAGAGAGAGACTCCTCCTCTGGTTTTTCAGGGCGGAGGTCTGCAGCAGCGCTCTGAGACCAGAACTTTGTCTCAAACTCTCGGATCTCCTGTGGTCTCTCTGATCTGAACTCCAGCTCCTCTTCCTCTTCTTCGTCTCTTTCTTTATTTCCGGCTCCATCATGTCTGGAGTGGCCTCGAACCTGGCCAAGAAGCGCGCGCTCGCCGCGGGTTTTGGCACCAACGCGAACGCGACCAGGTACCTGAACCAGGACTTCAACTCCCTGCGCGCGCGCGCCCGCTCCTCGGGCACGCTCTTCTGCGACCCCACGTTTCCCGCCGCACCGGAGGCGCTGGGCTTTAAGGACCTGGGCCGGAACTCCTACAAGGTCCGTGGGGTGACCTGGAAGAGGCCTACGGTAAGAACCGAGCCGGGCCGAGCTGGGTTTGTGGGAGCAGGATGGGAGGGGGTCTTGGAGAGGGGGGTGTGGGTCAGGGGGCGGGGCCACTGTGGGATCCCTGCAGGGCCAGAACCTCAGAGACCACCTGTGAGGAAAACCAGATCCAAACAGGTGAGACCATGAGGACCAAGTTCAGAGACCTGGGGGTCCAGAGGTTATGAATCTCACCTGAGCAGCTGTCCTCGTGTCACCTGTCAGGGTTTGATCTTGTAGATCAGGGGGGTCCAAACTGTGGTCTAGGTTCAGTTTTTAAAAACTACCATCAGAGCGGAGGTTAGAGGTTCTAGACCCTGTTCCCCCAGAGGACAAGTCAAGGATCCGGATCAGGATCATCCAGGTGGAATTAACTGGAGCAGGGTGGGCAACTGGGGGCGTGGGGGCCACATGCAGCCCCTCTGGTCATGAGCTGTGGCCCTTCATCAATAAGGTCATTAACGAAGCATCAGTGATTACATGTTTAGATCTTCAGTCTGATGATCCTCAATAATCATATTTTAGCTTTAACATTTCACTCTTAAAAACGTTAATAATCAAATTTTAGCTTTAACATCTAACTCTAAAACATTCACAGGTTAAACATTTCGCACTAACAACTTTAATAACCATATTTTAGCTCTAACATTTAACACTGGAACTTTAACAGTCATACAGTCACTCTAAAACATGAGTAATCTTTTTTTAGCTTTAAAATCTAACAATTAAAATGTTAATAATCATTTTTTAGCTTTAGCATTTCACTCTTAAAAACGTTAATAATCAAATTTTAGCTTTAACATCTAACTCTAAAACATTCACAGGTTAAACATTTCGCACTAACAACTTTAATAACCATATTTTAGCTCTAACATTTAACACTGGAACTTTAACAGTCATGCAGTCACTCTAAAACATGAATAATCTTTTTTTAGCTTTAAAATCTAAATCAATTAAAATGTTAATAATCATATTTTAGCTTTAGCATTTCACCCTTAAAATATTAATGATCAGTCTTTATCTTGAATATTTCACTCTTAAACGTCAACAGTCGTTCTGTCATTCAGATGAAAGCTCTGCTGTCAAGCAAAAACCTCACATCTCC
This sequence comes from Cetoscarus ocellatus, assembly GCA_037902135.1. Taxonomy (NCBI): domain Eukaryota; kingdom Metazoa; phylum Chordata; class Actinopteri; order Labriformes; family Labridae; genus Cetoscarus; species Cetoscarus ocellatus. The sequence goes on along the minus strand of JBAMNC010001274.1, from coordinate 305,279 downwards.
AAAACCCCTCCTTTTTTTTCTGGAAATAGAAAACTCACTTCAGTCTTTGGATACATTTATAAATAACATTTTATTTCTTGATTCAGACAAACATGATCACGACAAGGATGTTGTCATGATGTTTCAGTTTTATCTGATCATCTCACTGAGCAAGAAGCTGTAGTTTGTGAGATTTGGCCTTCTTTTGACTTTAACATTTCACACGTAAAACATTTCCAATCAATTTTAACTTTCACATTTCACTCCTAAAATGTTGATAATCAAGTTTTAGCTTTACATGTCACTGTAGAACAACTAACAATCATAATTTAGCTCTAACATTTCACACTAAAACGTTAACAATCTTTCAGTCATTCAGATGAAAGCTCTACTGTCAGGCAGAAACCTCACACCTCCAAAACCACCTTTTTCTGGAAATAGAAACCTCACTTCAATCTTTGGATAAATTAATAAATAACATTTTATTTCTTTGTTCAGACAAACATGCTCATGACCAGGAGAAGTAACCAAGACCTCTGATTAATGAGAAAATATAAATCATGAATAATGGAGATATGAGGTTTGTGCCCGACAGAGACCATATTTAGCTTAAATTATGTTTTGTTTTTTTCTGATCGTCTCACTGAGCAAGAGGCTTCAGTTTGTGACATTTGACCTCCAGAGCCTCAGAACTATATTAATGAGGCCCTCCGAGAGTCCTGCCCTGAACCAGAGGATCAGAAAATAAAATGAACAGAACATGTCCAGCTAACATTGAAGTAAGAGGTCAGAGGTCATATAAACACGTCTGCATGGACCGCAGTGCCATGATGAGGACCGCTGAGGAAGCTAACAGGGCGCCGCCTTGAGCTAAGTCAGGCAGAGCTGAGTTAGCGTCTGCTGCTGATGTTTGTGGGGTTCGTCGTTCCAGTGTTTGATCAACACGCTGTTAAACGGCAGCACCACCACAGCGCCACCCTCAGTTACGAATGTTGGAGGCCGCCCACTCAAGTTCATCGCACATCCATGGACCTTCAGCAGAGACGACGAACGTACCCCAAAGAGATGAACGAACGTTGACTTGGCACAACGAAGTCTGTAAAGTCAACGCAAACGTTCATGTTAGGAACTCCACGAGAGGACAGGTGGACTTAGGGTGGAACAGGTCTGAAGATGGAGGACCTGGAGAGTCGAGACAAGGAGCTGAAGTCCTGCAGCGTGGACAGCGGTGTTACGGCTACGATGCTGAAAGATCAACATCTGCTTGTAATGAGTCAGGGTGCTGTTAGGAAACGTCGTCCTGCACCAGAACAATGAACTCTGCTTTAGATCCATCAGCATTAAAACTGAGACCGGATCTGATGGGGGGTGTGTTCACTGGACTGAAGGACTGAGGCTCAGGGTGCAGGGTCTATAATGAAACAGAGAGACCAGCTGCATGATGGGAGAGCATATTTACATGATGGAGGTGAGACTGGACTTTACATGAATATCTGCTGTTCAGGGAGTTTATGTTTAAACAGACAGACCAGATAAGATGAGAGGACACAGGAGGACCGGACTCATGTACGTACAATAAACGTCTGTACCTGTGAGTCCTGAACTTTGTCTACAGGCAGGTAACCCCCCCACCCCTCGACCCGGGTTACACTGAACTGATCATACAGACTGAAGGGAAATACGCACAATGCCTCACATCCTGCCAGCTTAGAGGGAAACAGACCGCTAACCAATGAGCTCAGAGGCTGCAGGTTGAACACGGAACAGTAAATGAATGAATAATCATATTTTAACTTTGACATTTAACTCTATGAACATTAATATTCAAACTTTAAACATTTCTGTCTTAAAACATTCAAAAATCATATTTCAACTTCAAAATGTAACACAAAAAATGTTATACATATTTTAGGTCTAATCATTTACCCTGAAAACATTAACAGTTATAATTTAGCTTAAAGATTAGACTCTTGAAAGGATAATCAATTTAAACACTTAACACTAAAAACGTTAACAATCAGATTTTAGGTTTAAAAATTTCACACTAAAAACATTAACAATCATACTTAAGCTTTAACATTTCACTCTAAATCGTTAACCATATTTTAGCTTAAACATTTTACAGTTAAGCTTTTACAATCATATTTAAGCTTAAGCATTCAACACTAAAAACACTAATAGTCATATTTAGCTTTAACATCTCATACTATAAAGTGTTAATCATATTTTAGCTTAAACATTCAACACTAAAACCATTAAATATCCTGTTTTACCTTTAAGATTTTACTCTAAGAACTATAATAATCAATTTTAGGTTTTGACATTTCACCCTATAAATGTAAACAATCATATTTTAGCTTTAACATTTTGCAAAAAAATGTTAACAATCATATTTTTGCCTTAAAATTTCCCAATAAAAATGTTAGCATTTATATTTTAGGTTAACATTTCACACTAAAAACATTATTAATTAGATTTTAGCTTTAACATTTAACACTTAAGTTGTTGATCATATTTTTGACTTGAACATTTTCTTCTAAAATTATAAATAATTTTATTTTAGCTTTAACATCTCACTTTTAATAAGGTGAATAATCATATTTTAGGTTTAACATTTCACTCTCCAAACATCCTCTCATATATTTTAGGCCTGTGAGTTTGCATGTTTGTGTGTGTGCACGTTTGTGCGTGTGCATGTGCACGTTTGTGTGTGTGCCTGGGCGATGAACCTTGTCCCTGGTGTGAAGCAGAGGAGGAGTGGAGGCTCAGTGTCAGTAATTTAAAAAAGCCCATAACACCCTGTGATGCCCTACCCTACCTGCTGCAGAGCTGCCCTCTTCAGTCAGACATTCAGCAGCACCAGGCTGGTCACAGAGACTGGGCCCTAAACTGGGAGGGGCTGTTATTAGGAGATTTACGGTAAAATGGGTAAACCAAAGACGTGAGACCAAGTACAAACAGGAGGAGCTCTGTTCAGTTCAGGATCACTGACTTCACAGTTTCAGTGACGATGGTTTCAGGACCGGTTTGATTCAGTGAAGAATCAGAATTAAAACCGGACATTTGATCAGAGCTCCTCGTATTTAATAACTCATGAACGAATATAAACAGCCCATATCTGATGTACCTAATGATTTGACCTAGCTCCTGAAGCATGTTTTCATAAGAGCAGAACGTTATTTTAATGTCCTTGAAGTATGCAGGAAGATCTGAGGGTGACTCAGAGATCTTAGATTCCTGACAGATGACTCACTACCAGTCCAAAATCAGAGCGGCTTCCTGGTTTAGAGTCACAGGGAGGAAGCACAACATGGACCCTCATGATTCAACAGCAGAGGAAGAGGAGGGACAGACGACTGGAACAAACTCTGTCATCAAGACAAGAGCGCTGAGAGAGTTTTTACAGCTGGACACATACAGAAGGATCTGTCCTCTTTACCTGTGCATCCATCCATCTGTTTATCCATCCATCCATCCACACATCCATCAATCAGTTTATCTAATCATTTATCAACCCATCCATCTATTTATGCAAACATCAGGATAAATAATCCCAGAGGATTCAGAGGGAACAGAACCATGAGAACCTCAGGCTGGACTACAAAAACACATCATCACTGCACGTCTTTATCACAGTCCAGCTCTTTTATTCTCCGATTTGTGATCTGATTTTACCTTTACTGTGTGACCTTTTCACTGACTTTTTCAGCTTCAGATTGTTTTGCAGATCTTCAGCTTTTTAGCGTTTTTCTCTAATTTTTCTGCACTTTCAGCAGGATTCAGATTCTTTGAGCTAACAGCATTCCCACTCTTCTGAACGTGCACCTTTGTCTACTTTTAGGTCTAACTCAGTTTAAGTGTGTATTCTTACAATAAGAGGTCAAATCTCAGCGTTCACCTTCATCATCCTTAAACAAAATAACACATAAATGAATATGAAATCATCAGATTAAACCATGTGACCAGCTCTAATGATGTCAGTCGCTGATGGATCGTCTCCTCGTTAAAGCAGACGGTGACAGGAACAGCTGCCTCACCAAACAGACCAAACAAACATCCAAAATAACTGAGCATGTAAACACACCGTCTGAGTCAGATCACTCTAAACATCTCTCTCTCTGTCCCTCAGGAGCTCGTCTCCAACCCTGAGTTCATCGTGGGTGGAGCCACACGGACCGACATCTGTCAGGGAGCTCTGGGTGAGTTTTCCAACTGTCTCTGAACACACCACAGACATGTAAACAAGCCGCTGAACACGCGTGTGCATGTTTGTGTGGTACTTCTGAAGCTGCAGCTCCATCAGAGGTTGTGGTTCGGTTTTTGATCTGGTCTTGTGTTGTCTCTTATTCTGAAGCTGTGGTCTCTGTTTACATTCAGATTGACAGGCAGGTATGGGAGAGGTCAGGGGTCAAAGGTCAGTATGCATTTTAACACAAAGATCACAATCTAAAGTCTTTATGGTATGAAGCAGGGTTCCCCAACGTGGGGGTCGGGACCGCACAGTGGTTGAGAGATGCTATTGCAATCATAATCTTAGTTTGAATGGGCGGAACCTTTAAAAGCATATCTGGCATGTGATTGGATGATCATTCCGTCAATCATATTCATTCATTCATTCATTTCAGACCACGATGTAAAGAACGAAACGTGAACCACTTTTTTGTAGAACAAACTCTTGCCAAATAACAAAGAGTGAAAATATCCTTTCAGTGGAGAAATGCTTTCAGTGTTGTTTGTTTTTTTATTTAATAAATAAATGTGGTCAATCCAGATCTGATGAAACTGCGACTGAAGCTGTTAGCATCAATGCTAATCTCTGTACTTTCTGCCGTTGTCTCGCTCGTAGCTCCACTTCTTCCTGTTCTAAAGGATTCTGATTGGAGCACAGACGTTGTAGACTGGAGCTTGGACAGATGGATCTGACTGAATACAGAAACTGAAACAGGAGGATCCAGCTGTACTGCAGGGTTATGATTTCCTCCCTCAGACCAAAAACATGCTTGTTAAATTAATTGGTGACTCTTAATTGCCCTTGGGTGTTTGTGTGTATGTGAATGGTTGTTGTCTCTATGTGTCAGCCCTGTGATTGGCTGGCAGACGATCCAGGTTGTACCCTGTAACCGTCAGTGTGACACCGTGTAGATGTGACCTGTGGATGTAAAAGCCTCGGAGAGACAAGAGCAGAACGACGAAGGATCTGGAACATTTACAACAAAACCTCCGATCATCTTATTAAGCTACTGCCCCTTTGTTCTTAGATAACTTTGTTTCATTAAGTTAATTAGTTAGTTAGTTTGTTTGTGTATTTGTAAGTTCATTTGTGTGTTAGTTAAATAATTTTAGGTTAGTTTGTTGTTTACTTTGTTAGTTAGTTAGTTTATTTTTTATTTATTTAGTTATTTATTTTAAACTTTTATTTAGAACAGTGGGGCATGACATCCAAACAAATACAAAAACAACTATCAACAGCATCTTTGTACAAATATTAATGATATGATTTGGTAATTGATTGATTTTGGCAATAGTAGAGACAAAAAAAACAAAACAAAAAACAGAACAAAACAAAACAAAGCAAAAAAAAAAAAAAAAAAAAAATATATATATATATATATATATTTAAAATAAATAAAAACTACAAATGCACTTTAAATAGTCCTAGATGGACAATACGCAATATATAATTTCAACTGTAGTGGCAAATTGTAATTCAAAACAAACAAAAATAGTACCATATGATGCCTGAAGTCAACATAGTAAATTCTAAGCCCCATACCCCCCCAACCAAAACCCAAACAAACACACACATGCACCCCCCCACCCCCACCCCCACCCACACACACACACACACACACACACACACACATTGTGCCTCACTATGAAGGGGAAGATGCAATAAAGGACAGAATAAATCCTTTACCGTCCTTTATAAAAGTTAGTTTATTTGTTTGTTTGTTAAATAGTTTGTTAGTTAGTTGTTAAGTTAGTTGTTTAGTTAGTTTGTTAGTTAGTTAATTAGTTAGTTAGTTAGCTAATTGTTTAGTTAGTTAGTTGTTTGTTAGTTCGTTTTTTAGTTTATTAATTAGTTAATGAGTTTGTTAGGTAGTTTGTTGGTTAGTTAGTTTGTGTGTTAGTTTGTTTATTAGTTTGTTTGTTGGTTTGTTTTTTAGTTAGTTAGTTAGTTGAGTAGTTACTCCTGGACACATGGTTCTGCATCAGTTCCTGTTTGTGAAATGTGGACACTTATAAAGACCAGATACTGGACTCCTCAGTGAACATCCAGTCCCACCCATCTGGAAACAGGAGCTTTTGGATCTTCTCTTTAAACTCAGAGGAGTTTCAGGAGACAGATGGAGGACGTGGAGGAGTAGAGTCTGAGCTGATCCTCTGAAGAGGTCTGCTGTAGACTTGAACAGTGAGAAAACTTCAGGCCTCCTCCTCTTTGTCTCCGTTCTGTTGGACCTGGAGGACATTGTCGTGGACTTAAGTTATGACTCTATAGCTCAGAGTGTTGTCTCCTGCTGCAGCTCTTTAAAGGGGCCCACGGAGGGGGTCTGAGGTTGCAGGTCCAGAACTCTCTGACAGTCTGCAGGAGGATTATCTGCAGACTGCTTTCATGAGGACTCTGTTAAATCTGGTTTAGCCTCCTGTGTCTCCTGTCCCTCATTTACTACCATCATGAAATCTGACAGGAAGCCTCCTGCTGGTCCACCCTTATTGCCCCCTGAAGGAGATCCACCCCGGAGCCCGAGTGCTGCTCACATTCAGCTGAACCAGATCAGCAGGAGCAGAAACAACATCTGACACAACAATCCACGTGAGCATGAAGACAGTCCCACTGAAGGTCCTGCACCCTCTCAGCAGGTGGTTTCATCACTTCGTTCATTTGAACAGGAGAGTTTGAAAACGATCTGGAGGGGAGGGACCAATGATAACAGGTCATCAGGTCCTCCTGATCCAGGACTTACAGAGGGTTGTGGAGCTGTCAGTCAAACTTGACCATGCCATTTTAAAACTTCCTGTCCCCTCGTCCCAAAGTCTACGGGACTGTCATGAACTTCACAGATAAACACCTGTGATGATCTGAATGTTTCATTTTCAACATGAATTCATCTGCTATTGGTTTGAATTTTTAAGTGTTTCTAAAAGGATCGTTGCTAATGAACTGCTAACAGGACTACAAAAATGGCCGGGGACCCTGATGCAGTCAAGTCTGATTGTTTGTTAATAATCAGTAATTCATACACACAGACACAGACATGAGGACCAGCCTGATCAGGTCTCTGGATTAAAAGGAAACTCTCAAACTAGAGGTCACAGCGTGAGTCGTATGATGGGAATATTGTGGGTGCTTCTAAGTTGGACTCGCTGTAGTTGCATAGTAACTTGATTATAACTTTTCACTCTCACTGACTGTTTAAAAGGAAACACCAACATTTTTTGTTTTGGTGTTCTGCCTCACTCCTGAGTCTGTGACAAGCAGAGAGACACAAGTCTTTGAACTGTGGGCGCAGTAACAAGGAAGAGATGGGCAGAGGTCACCCACTGCTAATTAGCTTAGCTCAAACACTGGGAGTCAATGGCAAGTGTTAGCCTGCCTCTGCCTACAGTCATCAGATAATTTCTTCAGCAACTCTAAACGGTCCTGTGTGCTTGTTGTGACTGTTTTTTTACTGTATTATGTTGCATTAGCTATTTTTAGACTAAGATTAGCACTTTATGTAATATTCGTAAGAAATACATACAAAGCTAAACTGCAGGACACATGCACAAACCACCACAGACGTGCTTGTAAGTAGGTCAACAAAACAAAGCCTTTGTTTAGGACTTGAAGAAGATAATACGATGATTGTAGAAGATAACGTAACATAACACGGTAAAAAAACAAGTCATAACAAGTACACGGGACTGTTTAGAGTTGCTGAAAAATTATCTGATGACTGTAGGCAGAGGCAGGCTAACACTTCCCATTGACTCCTAGTGTTTGAGCTAAGCTAATTAGCAGTGGGCGAGCTCTGCCCATCTTTTCCTTGTTCCCCCACGTACAATCGAAAGAGTGGAGTCTATCTGATTGTCATGGACTCTGGAGTGAGGCAAGACACAAAAGCAGAAAAAATGTTGGCATTTCCCTTTAAACTTAAAAAATGATTAAAGTTAGATTTATTCATGAAGATAATCACGATGATCAAATCGTGTCAGGTTGAAGAACTTCTGTTCTCCTCAGAGTTTTATTATAATCAGTGATCCAGAGCACAGAGAATAATCCCAGAGGCTTTAGAGGGAACAGAACCACGAGAACTTCAGGACCACAGAAATACTTCATCACTGGCCCTCTGTTTTACCAGCAACACAATGACGTTAAAGAAGGTGAATCAACAAATGCTCTGTTACATTAAACAGCACATCTGTACAGAATAACATTGTATAAGGAGCTCTACAAACAAACAAACAAACAAACAAACAGTTAGATATTGATCATCAGGCCCTCTGATCTCTCCTCTGTACAGACGTTTGGGGGAGAAGTCGGAGACAAAGTGGGCGTGTCATTGACATTAAAATGATTCTGATTGGATAACTGGCTCTTGTCTGAGATGATTGACAGCTGAGGATACAGTAACATGTTTGTCCGTCTGTCAATCCGGTCCTGCTCAGATTTCTGTACAGACTCAAGGTCTAATGTGAACCAGCTGAGGATCTGCTGTGATCAGAGGGCGCTGCCATGCTCTGCTCTGATTGGACAGGCAGGAGGCAGACAGGAAGAGGCCTGCCCGCTATTGTTAGAGGGTGAGAGACACATCAGGGGAGGGGGGGCAGCCAACGAGAACACACCCTACACACGCACACACACGCACGCACACACCCACACACACACACCCACACACACACACACACACCGTTGTGGTGATGACTCATTGGCGTGCTGCCTTTAAACCACCGCCGCTCTCTCTCCCTCCCTCCCTCGGCCTGATGTTATGTAACTTTAAAACTTCAAACTTAAACATTTAGAGATTTAAACTGTTGAGGGACCAAACCTCCATGTTCCCCACATTCATCCTCTCACCCTGTAGATAAACTTAAAGGTTATACGTTAAAGTTGAGTTAAAGTTTGTAGTTTCCTGATCCAGATCAGAGTGAGAGCTCTCTTCATTAGAGCAGCAGTAGATGTTTGTGGTCAGGTCTTCAGGCTGTTCCTTCACTTCATGTTAATGCTCACATTCTTCATCACAGTCAGTAAACAACAAACACAAGCTGATCCTGAAAAAAACTTTAAAACTTTATTTAACTCAGTGAAAGATAAACTTCATTCCTGCTCTTATCCTAAAAAAAAACTTGAAAACTTTAATCAAACTTAGTGGAAAACAAACATTATTCATGCTCTTATCTTGATAAAAAAAAACTTAAAAACTTTATTTAAACTGAGCGAAAGACAAACATTATTCCTGCTTTTATCCTGATAAAAAAAAAAAACTTTAATTTTTTTTTTAAACCTGTATCCTGCTGTACTGGAGATCATCTCTGACTGTCACTTGTATGTCATTTCGTTGTGATTCTTTCACTTTTGGGCTCTTTTTCGTCTGTAGGATCATGACTATTTTCATGTGTTAGAACTTTTCCTGAATGTTGCGAGTCATGCACCTGTGGGCAGGTAACCAGGCTGTAACGTCTGCAACTTTGTACTGAAACATCAGGACTGTTGGCCTGGATCACCCACTGATGTTCTCCTTGGTTCACGTCCTCCAGTGTTTCTGTTCTGGGGCCGAGTTGGTGCTGCTGCAAATTTCCCAGAGGGGAAGATAAAGTTGAGCTTGTCTTTCTCCTCTGATGTCTCCTCTCTTCCTTTCATCGATGGTTGCAGATTAATGAATGGCTGATACGTTTGGTTTCACTCCAGCTCCATCACAAAAAGCTTGGTTTCAGTCTCCATGGTTTCCCGTATGCAGGAGGAGGATCAGTCTGGACTGAGAGGAGGAGAACAATCGTCCACTGAAACATGAAAATCTCTGCAGCCTCTGCACTGAGGGTTATAATCAGACTTCACTCTGGTTATGACAGTGTTTGTAATGATCTCTGCGGCCTGCGGGGGCAGCACTGAGTCAGTTATTGTGACACTGATTGACTTCCTGTTTGTCCAGGTGACTGCTGGCTGTTGGCAGCCATCGCTTCCCTGACCCTGAACGAGTATGTGATGGCTCGAGTCGTGCCCTCAGACCAGGGCTTTGGAGATGACTACGCCGGAATCTTCCACTTCCAGGTAACAAACAGCTGTTAAGGTGCCACACCTGTACAGTCAGGACCAGGTGTCTGTGTGATGGTCAGGAACACTGAGAGGAGGAAGATGTTTAATGAACTCCAAGAAAAAAAATCCAAATGTTAAGATTAAAACAGAAGCACTGTACTACAGAGGCCAGTTTATTAGGTACACCTCTCCAGCACCAGGTTGGACCTCCTTACCTTCAGAGCTCCTTAATTGTTGGTGTCATAGAACCAACAAGGTGCTGAAACACCCCTCAGAGGTGTTGATCCATATCTCCATGATAGCTTCACACATCCATGATGAGAATCTCCTGTTCCACCATTAGATGTTAGATTTTTATCCAAGTGTAAAACATGACTTTTTACAGCAGATTTCATCGACGAAACCTAGACTAAAACTAAAACAATTTAGATGACTAAATATCTCTACTAAAAGATATTTAGGCAAAAGACTATAACTAAAACTAAATTAAAAAGTGCTGTCAACATTAACACTGTATTGGACTGAGATCTGGTGACTGTGGAGGCCACTGGAGTACACTGAGTTCACTGCACTGAATGTTTAAGCAGAAGTCCAGACTCATCAGACCAGAATCTTCTATTGTCCAGTTTTGGTGAGCCTGTGTGACTGTAGCCTCAGTTTCCTGTTCTTAGCTGACAGGTGTGGCACCTGGTGTGGTCCTCTGCAGACCTTTAACCCTTGGGTCTCTATGTGGCTTTTTTCTGCCACAAAGGGGTGATATTTAGAACTAATTGGCCATAACTTTCTCTCTGTTTAAGGGAGTGTAAAACATTTTGGTGATGAAACTTAATTCTACATGATTTTTGAAAATGTGATTTCAAAATTTCAAGGTCAAAAATACAATGTTGGCAAATTTACTACCCTTTCGTCCTGTTTTGCCTTTTAAAAGCCACAACCTTTAGCTGCTGTAAAAACACATCAGATAATTTTTTTTCCAAACTTTTTTTCCCCAAGACTCTTCATCAAGCACAGTCCTGATCAAAATTATTGTTTTTTTTGTTTTTAAATGATTGATTTTAACCCTTTAAATGCCAATTTCATAGGTGATTTCACTGCAGTGTTTTGGCTGCATTCAAAAATGTGGACATAATGGGAGTCAATGGGGAGTAAAACTTAAATTTGGTGCTGCGCAAAAAATAATAATAATGCACCAAAGCTGATGTTTTTACTAATCTTTGACATATCCAAGAGTGTGATAGCACGTAAAAATCTCCAGCCTCTGATCATTTTTTACATTGAAAATCAATCATTTTGTATTTTTTTCCACACAATCAGTGACATCTCCTATGAAACTGGCATTTAAAGGGTTAAAATCCATAATTTAAAAAGAAAAAAAGTTTTGATTAGGGCTGAGATTAGTGAAGAGATCTGAGAATAAAAATTGAAAAATATTTATCTGTTGTATTTTTACAGCAGCTAAAGTTGTGGTTTTAAAAAGCCAAAACAGCACTAAAGGATGAGTTTTAATACAGTAAAAGTTAAGTTCCTGTTGTCTGTCTATCATCTCCAACCACTCTGATCAAAAAGGCATTTGGACCCAGAGAACTGATGCTCACTGCAGATTTTCTCCTTTTTAGATCCTTCTCTGGAAACCTCAGAGATGGTTGTGTGTGTAGATCCCTGCAGATCAGCAGTTTCTGACAGACCACATTCAGAGTCATTTAAGTCACTTCTCCATTCTGATGCTCGGTTTGAACTACAACAGCTGGCCTTTGACCACTGCCAAAATGCATTAAGTTGCTGCTGTGTGATTGGCTGATTAACTATTTGCATTTACAAGCAGTTGGACAGGTATACCTAATGCAGTGGCCTGTAGATTCATGTATTTATCAGTCAAACAGAGTGTTTGTTTGTTAATTAATGTCTCATTTACATTTCATGGCTTATTGTCCCGGGGCGCTCCGCAGGGGTGCCACCCAACAGTCTGCCTGTAGCGGTGAACTGAGCGTCCCGTTTGGGATAAAAAAAATGTTGTTTGAATCTGAGTCTGAATTAAAACAGGTCTGTTTAGACTTATAAAATCAGCTCTTCACCAGCAGAGTGTCAAAGCCACCTCAGACGATGTGTTATCATTATTCATTTGTGCACATATTTGTTAATGTTATATATCTTATTTTGACATGTGTTGTTGATAACAGGTCATGTGAGTGAGCGGTTTAAGAGTGTTTATGGGTCACAGGTGAACAGGAAGCTTATTTGGCACAGGTGGAGGAAACACAAGGTTATTAATGTACGTGAAGATGATGTAGGTGAGAATTAAATCATCTGATTTCATCATCTTTGGTGTTCTGGAATGAACAAAAATTATTTCAAAGTGGACGTAGATTTATTCGGGTACCTGCTGATTACTATTCCAGCAGCTCTAAAAAAACAGGCAACAAACAGGAACGATGTACCCTGGCAACTGGACTGGCCAAAATGACAGAGAAACTCTAAATGAATAGAGAAGAGTCTCCAAAAAAGATAAAACACTGATCTTCCAGGCCCTGTAACTTTGTCAGACCACCACCATCAGACTTCATTTCTGGATCTAAATGTTCACAAACGTCTCAGCTTCTCATGTCTGATTCATCTTTGTGATATCTGTGACAGGTTTTTAATAATCACTGTCAACGTTTGGGCTGATTTTTGGTCTTTCTCAGTCTTTAACAATGGCCATATATGGAACGTCCATATATGGAACGAAATGATGACCTCATCAATTAGGGCACGGCTCAGCCTAACAAATACACAAAGATCTTTCCCACAAATCACCACCCTGACCATAAATTTAACTATAAAAAGATAAATCATACACTGAAATGAAGCTGAACTCACCCTGCTTCTGTTGGTTGGTCCACTGAAGCAAAAATATTTACGGTTTTGTCACAAGAAGCTCAAATGTAGAGCCTACATCACCAAACTGTCCATTGACCCTCCATTCAGAGTTTGGTCTCTGAAACTCTGAGTTTGTTGGTTTGTAAGAATTTGATCTTTCCAGTCTGGACACATTTCTGAAAAACCTGAGACAAAAATGACATCTCTGTGATCCTCAGGGTGTCTACTCTCAGGTAAAAGGGATCAGTTTCTCTCCCTGACTTAAAGTTTTACTGTAACAACAAGAAATTTAGGCAAAACCAAACTGTAAAATAAAAGCCTCAATAACTCCCGCAGGAACTTTCCAGAGATCACGGTATCGGAGTAAAGTAAAGAGGAGGAGTGGCCGGTAGCCAGCAGCCAGCCAATCATCATTTTTATTTTATTTTGTTTTATTTTATTTTATTTTATTTTATTTTATTTTATTTTATTTTATTTTATTTTATTTTATTTGTTTTGTTTATATTTGTTATTTATATTTTTGTTTGTATATATCTTTTTTATGTATCTTTTTATCTACTTTTTGTAACATGCTATTGGAGTTCTAATTTCCCTGAGGAGTTTTCCAAAGGGATTAATAAAGTATTATCTAATCTAATCTAATCTAATCTAATCTAACTCCAGTTCAGTGTAAAGTCTCATGGAGCAGACTCAGACTCTGACCTGCAGTGCTCACTCACAAACACCACTGTGTTTAAAGTAAAAAAGTCAAGATGATGTTTGACTGTTTACTCGTTCAGTGATGTTATACCTAAACCTCATATCTACATTTTTACATGATTTTTTTGTCATTAATCAGTGTTATTGGTCACCCTCCAGTTATTGGTAACCCTCCAAGTAGGTGATACGTTATAAATAAGTCCAAAGTACTAATTATGTATTAATTACGGCAGCAGTGAATAAGTTAATCCAATAATACTGATTTTTATGTCAATCCTTGAAAAGTTGTAATTTTGGAGATCCAAGGTTTTTGTGTGACAACAGCAGACCTTCATATCGTCTGTTTTCATCTTTGTCTCCTTCATTTAAAGCAAACATCTGAACATCTCACCATAAACATCTACAGACCAGCTTTAAACCACAAACACACCTCCACCCAGCCTGCAGGGCCTTGCTCCTGTGTCATTGTCTCAAACTCTCAGAATATTTCAGCGCTGGGCTGCGAGTCTCTGCAGGTTTTAGCTCGCCCTCCAACTCATCTCTGATCCAGACCAGCAGAAGAGCTGAAGTTACTCTGACAGAAGCTGTGCTATGGATGCAAAAGGTTCTGGTTTCTGTAGGCCAGTCCTGAAGCTGTCCTATGGGTCTGTTAAGATTTTGGGATGTGCTTGGCCTGGGGGAAATCGTGTCTGGCTGTGTAATTTCACGCTGGCCATGCAAACACTTGAGCCTGCAGCTCAAACCGAGCCTCACTCAGAGTCTCCTTACTGTCCACCCCTGTGCAGTCCTGTCCACGCCGCAGCTTTGCATCGACTGACATGACAGCGCATGTCCTCGCCCACTGGCTTCATATTTCACTAGCATTTCACCACACCGTCAAAGAGATGACTCTGAATGTTGAAATGTATGTCATGAAGCCGATAACGATTTTGGGAAACTTCCTGGGGATCCTGAGAAGACTTCAGAGTGTTCAGATGAATGTCCATGTTGTTTATGACTGTCTGTCCTCCTGTCTGTCTCCGTCTGTAGTTCTGGCAGTTCGGTGAGTGGGTGGACGTGGTGATCGACGACCGTCTGCCCGTTAAAGACGGAGAGCTGCTGTTCGTCCACTCGGCCGAGGGACGAGAGTTCTGGAGCGCTCTGCTGGAGAAAGCCTACGCCAAGTAAGAGACAGAGAGACACACAGAGGGTTGTTAGTTTATCCCAGACACAGTCAGTCAGTTGACTCTTAAATATTCTGATATTCATATTAAATATTAATGTAATATTAAATATTGTATATTATTTTCTGTGACAGAATCAACGGCTGCTATGAAGCTCTCTCTGGAGGCTCCACCACCGAAGGCTTCGAGGATTTCACCGGAGGAATCGCCGAGAGCTTTGACCTCCAAAAACCTCCATCCAACCTGTTCTACATCATCAAGAAGGCGCTGGAGGGCGGAGCTCTGGCCGGGTGCTCCATCGACGTGAGTCTGAGGAGAAAACCCTTAAAAACGATCCTCATCATGATCAGAAGGCTAGATGTTCTGGGCGCGTCGTACACATGAAGCAGGGCTGGAAGGCAGTGATTTACCTTTTTTCACCTGACGGAGGGCTTATATTGGCATGTCTCAACCTTAGGACGAAAAAAATACTGCACCTAAGATAACCTAAAACCTGGTCTAAAGTCTGAAAACTGGTCTTAGGCCTGAAACCTGGTTTTAAGCTAAAAACATTGTCCAAAAACTAAAAACCTGGTCTTGAGTTAAAAAACAATCCAAAGTCTTTAATCGGGTCTAGATAAAAAGCCTAATATTAGTCTTGAACCTGGTACCAATTCTAAAATTTGTTCATAAGTCTTAAACCTGGCCCAAAGTCCAAAACTTAGTATAAATCTGAAAAGTGTTCTAAATTCTTAAATCTGATCTAAGATCTAAGTTGTAGTTTAAAGCCTAAAATCTGGTGTTAAGTCAAACAATGATTTAAAGTCCTAAACCTGAGTGAAAGCCTTTAACTGGGTTTAATGTTTAAAATTTGACCAGTGATTAAAACTTGATCTAAACCTGGTTTTAAGTTCAAAACTGGGTCTTGAACTAAAACTAGTCCAAAGTCCAAAAACTACAAGATATGAGAAAGTTTGCCATTGTGCAACAGGTTGCACAAAGACAAATAAACTGGTCTAACCTCCAAACCTCATCGCAAGACTTAAGATGAGGTAGTAGGTCTGAAACCTATCCCAAAGTCCAAAACCTGGTCTAAATCTAAAAAATTGTCTAAAATCTAACACCTGATCTAAAGCCTAAACCCTGGTCTAAAGCTTAAACCCTCATTTTCAAGTCCAAAACCTGGTCCAAATACTGAAACCTGGTCTCAAATAGAAGACTAGTTCTAAAGTCTTAAACCTGGTTTAAAGTCAAATTC
The DNA here is from genome assembly GCA_037902135.1 of Cetoscarus ocellatus. Lineage (NCBI taxonomy): Eukaryota > Metazoa > Chordata > Actinopteri > Labriformes > Labridae > Cetoscarus > Cetoscarus ocellatus. The sequence goes on along the minus strand of JBAMNC010001274.1, from coordinate 289,111 downwards.
TGGCTTTGGTAGAACATGTAGATATTAAAGTGTCCCCTAACGCTCCAGCTCCCTGCTTTCTGGGTACTTTTGGACGAGGTTCAGGTTTAGGCTTTAATCATCAGGTCTTGATTGATGAAGTTAACACTGGTCTGAATGCTGTCTGTTGCTGTCTCTGTAGATCACCAGCGCTGCAGACTCAGAGGCCGTCACTCGTCAGAAGCTGGTTAAAGGCCACGCCTACTCCCTGACGGGCGCCACAGAGGTGACATCACTTCCTTTAAGGACAACATAGTCTGATGGTTTCAACAGGAAGAGGACTAAACGTGGTTTCGGTCTTTCAGGTGAATTATCGCAGCCGTATGGAGAAGCTGGTGAGGGTGAGGAACCCATGGGGTCAAGTGGAGTGGACCGGGGCGTGGAGTGATGGGTAACCATAGCAACACCGACGCAAACACACTAACGAAGCCTGGTGAACTTTAGCAGATCAGAGCTGAGCAACAGACGCAGTTTGGAAATGAACAGAAGAAAGAAATGAAAATATGATCTGTCAGTTATGGTGTCTGACATGTAAATATATTTAATATTTTTATATCTACTTAGCCTGATAATATGATAATAAAATATAATATTATAAAACATATTCAATATTTCTGGGTCTTCTTATCCTGGTTATGTCATAAAAATATATTGAATATCTCTGTGTCTACTTATCCTGGTTATATTTTGAAAATATATATCTATGTCTCTGTAAGAACTTATCCTAGTTATATTATTAAGATATATTTTATATCTCGTGGTCTCCTTATTCTGATTATATTATAAAATATGTATATAATATCTCTGGGTCTCCTAATCCTGGTTATATTATAAAAATATATCCGATATTTTTGTATTAACTTATCCTTGTTATGTTATAAAAAAGTATTTTAATCTGCATCAGTCACTCTGGTTTGAGTGCTTGGTGACCATCAGCCGCTGTTTCAGTCTTTTAACGTGTACTAATGTTTTATTTATGTGTTATTAATGTGTTATTAATGTGTTATTACAGATCATCAGAGTGGAACTATGTGCAGGGAGATTGTCCTCACGCTAACGCAGAGGATGGAGAGTTCTGGTGGGTCCACTGTATAAACTAATATAACTAACATATATAAACTGTTTACAATATGCTAACATTAATATAGCATGATAGCGTGTAACACATAAGGTCAGCGTGCTCTGTGAGCCTGACTGTCCATGTATGTGATTGTGATTTTGCTTAAGAGTGAGCACTCTCCCCTGTCCTATCTCTGCAGGATGTCCTATAACGAGTTCCTGCGTCACTACTCCCGTATCGAGGTGGTCACTCTGACCCCGGACGCCATCGAAGACGACTCCATCAAACACTGGAGCGTCAGCAAGTTTGACGGCACCTGGAGGAGGGGGTCCACGGCCGGGGGCTGCAGGAACCATCCATGTAAGTACAGGAACTGTCACTGTACTGTATGTACTAGAAGTATTCTGATAATACCGGAACCATCTGTGTTGGCTTTGGAACCTTTTTTTATTGCAGGAACCATTATGGTAGTGCAGAGACTATCCATTTAAGTTCTGGAACAATTCATGGAAGTCAAGGAAATATTTGTGTTTGTAAAGACTTACTGATATTACTGGAACCATTCTGTTCAAAGAGGAACTAACCTTGTAAGAAGGGGGGGACTATCTTGGGTGGTAAACAGTGCAGAAACAGTGCATTTAAACTCAGGAATTGTTTAGACCATTTAGGAACGATCTGTGTATGAACAGGAACCCTCCATGTCAGTACAGGTATCATACTCTCAGTATTGAATGTAAGTACAGAAACAGTCTGTGTTGTACAGGAACTATTCTTTAATTATAGGAACCATCCATGGAAGTACAGGAACCATCCTTGTAGGTACTGAGACCATTCTGATACTTCTGGAGGCCTCCATGGCTCTACAGGAACTTTTTCATTGATGAGGAACTATTCGTGGTGTCTTGGTGGTGTTTCTGCAGACCCTTCAGTCAGCTGTCTGAAGGATCTCTGAGCTGGTTCTCTCGATGCTGATGGTTCAGGTTTTTCGTCTCTTCAGACACTTTCTGGACCAACCCTCAGTTCGTGATCAGGCTGGAGGAGGAGGACGACGACCCCGATGACGGCGAGGTGGGCTGCAGCTTCGTGGTCGGTCTGATCCAGAAGAACCGCAGAAAGCTCCGGAAGCAAGGAGAGGACATGCACACGGTGGGCTTCGCCATCTACGAGGTGAGACCGAGGACGCCTGGTTCAGAAGATCTGTAGACTGAGAGTCCGCTGATCAGACTAACCTCTTCTTCTTCTTCTCTTACCTCCAGGTTCCACGACAGGTGAGCTGTGGACCCCTGGAGACACCTTCAGGTTAAAGATGGAGAGAAAAGTCCTACATCAGTCTTGTCGTGACTTGTTTTTTATTGCATTATGTTACGTCAGCTTCTGCTGTCATCGTATTATCTTCTTCTACTCCTGAACAGAGGCTTTGTTTTGTTGACCTACTTCCACGGTGGTTTGCGATAGAGATGTGACGAGTCTTTTGTGAACAAGTTGAGTCTTCTGAACGGCTCTTTTAAGTGAAAGATGAGAACTGATTCGCAGTTGTGAGTGAGCCATTCGTTTGAGCTATTTGTTGGCGAGCCCTATATTTGTTGTCTTAAATTTGCAGGTTAATTGCATTTCATAATGTCTCGCAAATGGCTCACTCACAACTGCAAATCGGTTCTCATTGTTCACATTAAAGAGCTGTTCAAAAGAGTCGACTCGTCTGCAAACGTCACATCTCTACCGCAAACCACCGTGAAAGTAGGTCAACAAAACAAAGACTCTGTTTACGAGTAGAAGATACGATGATAGAAGATTACATAACATAATGCAGTAAAAAGAAAATGAGTCACAACAAGCACACAGGATTGTTTAGAGTTGCTGAAGAGTTTATCTGATGATTGTAGGCAGAGGCTAACACTACCCATTGACTCCCAGTGTTTGAGCTAAGCTAATTAGCGGTAAGCAAGCTCTGCCTGTCTCTTCCTTGTTAGTGCACGTACAGTCAAAAGAATGGAGTCTACCTGCTTGTCATGGACTCTGGAGTCCCTAACATAAGAAGGGACAAGATAAATAAGTAAATAAATAAATAGAGTAAACAAAATAAAGATGATGTCATGTTTACTCATGAGAACTTTTTTTTTTTTTTCTAAATTGACTACCACCACTGATTAAGATTCTATGTAAGTAAAATGAAAGTATCACTGGAGCTTTTAAGTCTTTTTAAACACTAATGTATCTTGAATTTAAAAACAAAACATAAAACAGACAGCGTACTCCAGCTTAATATATGAATAAAACATGAAGATGACAGAAACAGAAACAGAAACACGAACACAGCAAGGTGCAGCACAGCAGAACCACATGGGACTCTCTGGTTTGAAAATCAGGACTCACCGGCCACTTCATTAGGTACCCCTCTCCAGTCCCAGCTTGGACCTCCTTAATTGTTGGAGGTGCTGAAACATCCCTCAGAGATGATGGTCCACACTGACTTTAAAATTTCCTCTCTTCTGATTGGTCATCAGTTCCAGGGGCAGACGCAGGTCCACCTGGATAAGAACTTCTTTCTGACGCATGCTCAGACGGCGAGGTCGGAGACGTTCATCAACCTGAGGGAGGTCAGCTCACGCTTCAAGCTGCCGCCGGGAGAATACCTGATCGTCCCCTCGACCTTTGAACCCCACCTTAATGGAGACTTCTGCATCCGCGTGTTCTCTGAGAAACAGTCTGAGACAATGTGAGATGTTCTCCATGATGATGATGATGATGATGATGATGATGCTGGATCAGTGTGAGCGTGTGTTTTCTAACACGTGTGTCTGTGTGTCCATCAGACCCTGTGACGACCCCGTGAGCGCTGAGCTGGAGGACGTGAGTACTGATCCACCGAATTAAGCTAACTAAAACATCTCAGAGAATAAACTGCGATGTCACATTATATAATCCATACTGTCTGGTAAAGAGAATCACAGTTTAACTGGGCTGAGTTAACTGAGGACATTTTATTAAATATTTCACTAACACCACACAATTCATGGTTATGATTATTTATGAAAGGGTACCAGGAGAGAGTGTGCAGGGTCAAAAAAGTCGGTTAAAAAGAAAGAATGAAAAGTAAATATGTAGAAAGAGTTCAGACTGAAATCTGCTAAACAAAAGCAGAAGAAAACTTCTCAAGTCTAATGTTCTGGTTGTTTTAGGGTTTTGGTGGCCTTAGATTGTTTGAGGATGGGCTGTGGTGTAGTAAAGTCGGAGAAAGGCTGATATAGAAGTTATTTTATTTTATTTTATTTGTCTAATTTAATTTGTTTTTTATTTCATTTTGTTTTGATTTGTCTTATTTTATTTTATTTTTAAATTTCATTTTCATTTATTTTATTTTGTTTTGTTTTGTTTTATCTTATTTTATTACAATTTCTTTAATTTTATTTTATTAATTTTCTTTTAAAAATATTTTTGTTCTTTTTATTTTATTTTTTCTATTTTAATTTTTATTTCTTTCTAAAATAAATTATATCATTTTATTTCAATGTATTATTTTGTTTCATTTCTTTGTATTTATTTTATTTCATTTTATTATATTGAATTTTATTTTATTGTATTTCATTTCATTTTTATATTTTTTCATTTTATTTATTTTTTTATTTTTTTTATTTTTTTTTCGATTTGATTTCACATTTATTTTAATATTTTTCATTTATTTTATTTACTTATTTATTTATTTTGATGTTTCTGCCTTCAGTTCAGAGTGGACAGGACTGTAGTTTCGGAGGATAGGGATAGAGAGCAGGGTTTGACATGAGAGAAAGAGACCACAGTCTGGATCTGACCCCAGACCACTACCAGGGCAAGATCCTCTACACAGGGGGCACGGAAAAAACCATTAGACCCTCAGAGCCTGAACGTTATCAGCAGTTAGTGATTGTTGTCTCCGTGCTGGAGGACGGCCCCATGAGGATCTCCAGGATCAGCTGACGTCATGGTGAGGAGGGGGTGTGACCGTGAGGCTGAATGAAGAGGTTGTTTAAGTCTTCAGTCTGACCGTGAGGACCGTGTCCATCAGCACTGACACAGTTATCCAGCTAGTGAGCTGCTCTCTGATTGGCTCAGACTGACATGTAGTTATCCTGTCAGGGTCAGAGAGCCACACTCTGATTGGCTCAGACTGACATGTAGTTATCCTGTCAGGGTCAGAGAGCCGCGCTCTGATTGGCTGTACCTTGATGATGAATCTCAGCCTGTAAACTGATCTGTAAACACAGGCGCTCTGCAGGGTTAATCCTGTTATAAACAGATCACCTGCCGCGTCAGGCGAGCAGTTGGTGTTTAACAAGGCGACTGTTTCCTGTCTGTTTATGAGGCGTCTGTAAACATGAAGAGGAGACAAGATCATCATCTGTCTGAGATGGTTCCTCAGAGAGCTGCAGGACATCAGCTGGAACTAATATTCACTTTATGGTCCACATACTTAGTCCAGGTCCTACTGGAAGGGGGGCGAGGCTTGGTCTGCTCAGAGTTTGTCCCGAGTAAATTTTTCATGTTCACTAAGATGAAGATAAACTTCTGGAAGAGACTTCTGTTAATAAAGTAAAAAGATATTACGGTTCTTCAGTGAAGCAAATAAAAACAACGTGGACTGACATCACTAATTTGGGGTCTTCTGTTAATGTTTGACAGTCCTGTGTTCGGGTCCTTTCGAGTCTTAAGCTCGATGTGATGTCACTATGATGTCACTGTGATGATGTTGTAGTTCTTTTTTGATGTCACTATGATTTCACTATGATGATGGTAGAGTTCTCCTGTGATGTCACTATGATGTCACTGTGATGATGGAAGAGTTCTCCTGTGATGTCACTATGATGTCACTGTGATGATGTTGTAGTTCTCCTTTGATGTCGCTATGATGTCACTGTGATGATGGTAGAGTTCTCCTGTGATGTCACTGTGATGTCACTGTGATGATGTTGTGGTTCTCCTTTGATGTCACTATGATGTCACTGGGATGATATTGTAGTTCTTTTTTGATGTCACTGTGATGATGTTGTAGTTCTTCTTTGATGTCAGTATGATGTCACTGTGATGATGGAAGAGTTCTCCTGTGATGTCACTATGATGTCACTGTGATGATGTTGTAGTTCTCCTTTGATGTCGCTATGATGTCACTGTGATGATGGTAGAGTTCTCCTGTGATGTCACTATGATGTCACTGTGATGATGTTGTGGTTCTCCTTTGATGTCACTATGATGTCACTGGGATGATGGTAGAGTTCTCCTGTGATGTCACTATGATGTCACTGTGATGATGTTGTAGTTCTTCTTTGATGTCAGTATGATGTCACTGTGATGATGGTAGAGTTCTCCTGTGATGTCACTATGATGTCACCGTGATGATGTTGTAGTTCTCCTTTGATGTCACTATGATGTCACTGTGATGATGGTAGAGTTCTCCTTTGATGTCGCTACGATGTCACTGTGATGATGGTAGAGTTCTCCTTTGATGTCACTATGATGTCACTGTGATGATGCTGTAGTTCTCCTGTGATGTCGCTATGATGTCACTGTGATGATGGTAGAGTTTTCCTATGATGTCACTTTGATGATGCTGTAGTTCTCCTGTGATGTCACTATGATGTCACTGTGATGATGGTAGAGTTTTCCTATGATGTCACTGTGATGATGGTAGAGTTTTCCTATGATGTCACTTGATGATGCTGTAGTTCTCCTGTGATGTCACTATGATGTCACTGTGATGATGGCAGAGTTTTCCTATGATGTCACTGTGATGATGGTAGAGTTCTCCTTTGATGTCACTATGATGTCACTGTGATGATGCTGTAGTTCTCCTGTGATGTTGCTATGATGTCACTGTGATGATGGTAGAGTTTTCCTATGATGTCACTGTGATGATGGTAGAGTTCTCCTGTGATGTCACTGTGATGATGTAGTTCTTTTTCGATGTCACTGTGATAATGGTAGAGTTATCCTGTGTTGTCACTATGATATCACTGTGATGATGGTAGAGTTATCCTGTGATGTCACTATGATGTCACCGTGATGATGTTGTAGTTCTCCTTTGATGTCACTATGATGTCACTGTGATGATGGTAGAGTTCTCCTTTGATGTCGCTACGATGTCACTGTGATGATGGTAGAGTCCTCCTTTGATGTCACTATGATGTCACTGTGATGATGCTGTAGTTCTCCTGTGATGTCGCTATGATGTCACTGTGATGATGGTAGAGTTTTCCTATGATGTCACTTTGATGATGCTGTAGTTCTCCTGTGATGTCACTATGATGTCACTGTGATAATGGTAGAGTTATCCTGATATGTCACGATGATATCACTGTGATGATGGTAGAGTTATCCTGTGATGTCACTATGATATCACTGTAATGATGGTAGAATTCTCCTGTGATGTCACTATGATGTCACTGCGATGATGTAGTAGTGCTCCTGTGATGAACACATATTTTTCATGATACATTGTCATTATTTGTTTGGCAGAGAGACACAGCCATACTATAAATAACTGTCTGTGGATTAAGACTGAGCGCTTTAGTGTACTCCTTATCATCATTTAAAACTATCATTTATGTACATTTACGTAGCTGGTTATTGAATAGTCAAGTCAAGTCAAAGTTTATTTGTAGAGCACGTTTAAAAAACATCCTCGGTTGACCAAAGTGCTGTACAGGAGTACAAAATAATCCTGCATACACTTAATAATAATAACAGTAATGATAATAAAAACAAGTAATAACAATAAAAACAGTTACCCAGAGTTATCTCCAGCTGATAGTCTTTGCTGAGATGTGGTTTGTTCAATTTACCACAAAGTTTGGAACTAACTAGCTCCAACAGACCTTAAGTTAGAACTTTAGTAGTTTCAACATAGGGTTCAGTGTGGACTTTACACCAGACCTTAAGTTAGAACTTCGAGGCCCCTTAAGTCTTAGCATGTGATTCTTCTACTAATTTCATGTTTGTTTGATGGTTTAAAGCTGAATATTGAATCTTGTTTTGTTCTCTGTGCTGGGTTCAGGAGACGGTGTCTGATGAGGAGGTGGATGCAGGATTCAGAGGACTATTCACCAAACTGGCTGGAGACGTACGCTTCATTCTTTAATGTTTGATTTTATATAGTTAAAGAATAATTAAGAATTGACACATGACCCCATGGAGAGCATTCAGCTGACCTCTGACCTTCTGTGATGCATTTTTTGCTTGTTCCAGGACATGGAGATCTCTGCAGTGGAGCTGAAGACCATCCTGAACAAGATCGTCGGCAAACGTTTGTTGTCATGTCTATCTCCATGTCTATCTCAGATCTAACTCCCTGTTTACCGACAGGTCTGACTTCCTGTTTGTGTTTACAGGTACTGACATAAAGACAGATGGTTTCAGCATGGAGACGTGTAGGATCATGGTCAACCTGATGGACGTATCCTTCAGTCAGTGCTCTGTGTGACTGTTTCACATCAGATTGACCTTAGGAGGAAGTGCTCAGGTTTTCAGGCATGAGCAGACCATCTGCTGTGTTGAGTCTTGAGAATAGAAGGCTTTCCTATAGTCACCAGCAGTTGTGCGATACTGATGGGAGGATGATGAATGTGGAGCCATGTTTACCTGGTTTCAGCATATATGCACATCCATACAGTTAGAATATGTGACAGAGAAGACAAACACAGTACAGTTACACTTCCTGTACACGACAGAACAATCGTCCAGTCACATACCAGATATGCTTTCTATGGGCTGCTGCTCAGATGAACTGGTGAGATGTTCCCTGTATAGTATATTTATAATGGTCTGTCTGATGTGTCAGGTTAGCGTCGGGTATTCTTGGCAACCCCTCTCCAAGATGGCGGCTGCACTATAAAGGCGGCCATGTTTGTTTGTAGTCCATAGTGATGGTCTTTAACTCACCATCAGGACAGCGGGAACGGGAAGCTCGGCCTGGGAGAGTTCGCCACTCTGTGGAAGAAGGTGCAAAGATACCTGGTGAGACCACTGACCTTTGACCCCACTTGTGTGTGAATACATTGACACACCCTGACAGCAGCTCTGTGTTTGTGATGTCCTTCTAGTCCATCTATAAGAAGAACGACTTGGATAACTCAGGATCCATGAGCACGCCGGAGATGAGGGTCGCCTTGAAAGATGCAGGTACGAAGACTTTCTTCTTCTACTGCTGAGATAGTTCAGAGACGCAGGTACGAAGACTTTCTTCTTCCACTGCTGAGATAGTTCAGAGACGCAGGTACGAAGACTTTCTTCTTCCACTGCTGAGATAGTTCAGAGACGCAGGTACGAAGACTTTCTTCTTCCACTGCTGAGATAGTTCAGAGACGCAGGTACGAAGACTTTCTTCTTCCACTGCTGAGATAGTTCAGAGACGCAGGTACGAAGACTTTCTTCTTCCACTGCTGAGATGGTTCAGGGACGCAGGTACGAAGACTTTCTTCTTCCACTGCTGAGATAGTTCAGAGACGCAGGTACGAAGACTTTCTTCTTCCACTGCTGAGATAGTTCAGAGACACAGGTACGAAGACTTTCTTCTTCCACTGCTGAGATAGTTCAGAGACGCAGGTATGAAGACTTTCTTCTTCCACTGCTGAGATAGTTCAGAGACGCAGGTACGAAGACTTTCTTCTTCCACTGCTGAGATGGTTCAGGGACGCAGCCTTGAACTCGTTGGGTTGAAGGAGAATTTTCTGTAAAACTCCAGAGAGTTCCTTCCTGAGACTGTCAGTGATTCATTAACCCTGTAACAGCTCCAAAATCTCCATAAGTGAGTCATTTAGAGTCAAACACAGATAAACTGTGAGCTCCTGAATGTGATCAGTTAATTAGTCATGTTTTTATCTCAGCTTAGTGTGAATAAACTCGTCAGATGTTTCCTCTTTCCGTGTTGTTGGAGTTTGTGGATCTGAGTCAGGTGGTTTCCCTCTGACTCACTGTTCTGACGGACCTCCTCCCAAACATCAGGGCACACTGAACGCCCTTGACGCTGATGTTTCACATGTTTGAATCTTTTCATACAAAATATGAGCAGCTCATAAGAGGGTCCCTTACTGATTTAAATAAAGTCCACAGGCTATGATTAATCATCCAGCTCGTCAACACGTTCAGTCAGAACGGGTCAGAATGTTCAAGATAATACACAAATGGTTTTTACATTTTCTTGGACAGAGTCAGGGGGCCTCTGAGCATTTATGTCATTTTTTTCATAGCCGTACAATGAGCCCTGCCATTAATCCAAGCCCCTGTACTCAGTCTTTCTGTGTTTTTCCAAAAAAAGACCAAGCAACTAACCTTGCAGTGCAGCTGGATCCTCTGCCTGTAATCAGGCAAATCCATCTGTCCAAGCTCCAGTATACAACGATTGTGAGCTGCCCAATCAGAGCCCTTTGGAGCAGGAGGACTGAGCTACGAGTCAGACGACAGCAGGAAGTGACTGCATGTACAGAGATTAGCATAGATGCTAACAGCTTTAGCAGCAGTTTTATCAGATCTGGACCACATTTCTTTATTAAATGAAAAACAAACATCAACACTACAGACTTCTCCATATAAAAGATTTTTTCACTCCACCTCTGACATGTTTTGACAAGCTTTCAACATTACCTGATGATCCTGAATGAATGTGACTGACACAGTGAACATCCAATCACCTGAAGGTTCAGCCCTCACAAACACTTTCTATGGGCTCTTTCTCAGATGGACTAGTAAGATATATTGAGTGATCCATCTGGTGTGTCGGGTTACAGAGCTGCTGTTTAGCTTTCAGAAAAAATCATCTTTACAAATAAAAATTCTTCCATGAGAGGTTTGTAGGATATAGGCCCAAAATAACTGCCTTGGGATCCATGGGCACCTTCACAGACTCAAAACAAAGGTCTGGATTATCATCACTGACTTCATGTAAATTTCCTGGTGTTAGGTAAGTACGCATCAGTTAGTTATACTGGATGAGTTTAAGGCCACAGTTAGCTGTTTGTCCTTTGGCTTCTCTCTTCACCCCACTCCTCAAAAATTATCTCTAAACTGAGGAGATGTTTCTGAGCCCCAAGTGCGGATTTTGACGTTATAATGGAGCCAAATGGTTTCCAGATGCACAGCGGTGATATTAACCCTCTGGCCCTGCAGTTTTTGGTCACTAATTTCTCCAACTATGAAGCTTCTGGTTTAAGCTAAGATTGTTCTCCAGAGGAGTGATTCTCAACTGGTGAGCCATGACCCAAAAGTGGGTCACAGACCTGCTTTCAGAGGCTCTAAGGCCTTTGCCTGGGCAAAAAAAGTTTAAAAATATCCTGTGCTTTTATTTTGAAAGAGTGTTAATTTTGTTGACTAGTTATTTTTGTCAGAGTTTTCATCAACAACCTTTTTTCCCCTGATGAAAACTAGACAGTAACTAATAAAAACAAGTGCACATGGACAAAAACTAAAACTTAATTAACGGACATTTTCATCAACAAATAAAAACTAGACTAAAATGTTTGACAGAGACTTAATCCAGTCAGACCTAATCTGGTCATGTAGAAAGTAGAGACAAGTTAGGAATATATCCAATCACAGCTACTTTGGTTGTGTGGAAAGGTTGGATGAGTTAAGAGGGACATCCAATCACAGCTGCCTTAGCTTGGTGGTGGTGGGATAAGTTGTGGAGCGATCCAATCAGAGCTCCTCTCTTTATGAATTGATATATTCATGTAGAGCAGGTTCACTGTTTGTTGTCAGTTCTGGTATTGTAACTGAGATGCTCTGCCAGGTAGCCTAAATAAAGGTGACTGCATTTCACACAAAAGTTCAATTTGTTTCTGTTCATTTATACATTCAGACTTTTCTAGCATTCAGTAAAGGGTTATTAGATGTTTGATTTTATCCAAGTGTAAAACATGACTTCAGAAATTCAAGGAAACATAAAAAATGCCTTACCCTTAACACTTCAGATTTTTGAATTTACCGTAGATTTCATAGACTAAAATGTTGTGAGATTTCATCAACTAAAACTAGACTAAAATTAAAACAATTTAGATGACTAAATTATGACTAAAACTGAAAGATATGTTAGGCAAAAAACTAAAACTAAATTAAAAAGTGCTGTCAAAATAAACACTGCTGCTCAACTAAAGTTTTTTTTATTTTCACAACTACAGTTACATTTATATTCTTGAAACCTTGTGACCCTAAGATGCAGTCTTTGGTTGTGATTAATATTCAGCTAATTAAGTGTAAAAAGGAATATTTCCCTCTCTAGCGCCGCCAGCTGCTGGTAACTTTGGTTTATCAGTAAGCTTTTTGTGTGTGCTCAGATTCAAACTGCAGTGCCTTTCATTAAGTATTTTTGAGAAGTTGAAAACTATCCTGGATTTGGGTTTCAGCTTGTCTTTAAGGGGTGATAGTGGGTGCCAAAGCCAGACTTGTTGAAAACCACTGGTCTAGAGAAAATAACACTTCTTAAGCAGGTATTTAAAGAAATGTCACTCAGGGATGTTTCACTGACAGTTCTTTAAATGTCACAAAGGCACTCCTGAATACAGGTCCTGTATTTTATTTCAGCCGTGTTTTGCCCAGAGTTGAAAGCCTCCACATGATCAACCTTGTATGAAAAACATTTTCCCCACATTGGTTTAAACGAGATAGAGTTTTTTTTGGTCTGACTAATTATTATTCTCACTTAAACCTTTTGCTAAATTTCATTATCTGTGCTCTTGACATGTTTATTTTTTCCCTTCAACTGTTCACTGAGGGTGTGCTTCATTACTCAAAGGGGCCACAGGAGGGCGTCAGTGTGCCATGAACACCCCTGGCCTTGTACTGTTTACTGCTCTTTATTATGTTTTCTCCTGACTGCAGTGTGTTTAAATGTACTTATGATCCAATAGACTTCAAAACTGAACTGTCCCTTGGGATAAATAAAGATTTCTGAATCTAAATCAGAATCCAAATTAAGGGAAAACACTACTAAAATTAAAAACAGTACACAGTCTCTTTTTTGCGTTTGTACAGTATCTTTAATTCTGTGTTTGGATCATTAAGTGTATCTTTACAGTTTGGTTTTGGTCATGAGAATATGAATATTAACTCTGCAGTTACTATTGTTGCAATTACGTATATTCTTGATCGTGACCTTTCATTTTAACCACTCCAGTTCTCTGAAGTAAGAAAAGCATTAATGTGGCCTCACGGTCCATCCCTGCTCTATAGTCTGTTCCTGTCTTTACTAACTCAACGCCTTTCTTCTTCTTCTTCTTCTGCTGTTTGTGTCATTAACCCTCTCTCTGTCTGTGTCTCTCTGGTGCCGTCTGGATCTCTTCTCTTTAGTCTGAAGCTGATGGTATGTTTCATTCTGACCGCAGACATGATGATAGAGGATGATGGTGCAGCATTAACATCTCTTTAGACATCTTACCAAAAACCACAAAGACTCTGAGACCAGGGAACAGGAAGTGATTAAACAATCATTTATCTTCATAGTTCGGGCCTCAGTGTCAAGCGGTCAAAACACCATTTTTGAAATAATTGTTCTCAATTAAACAGCCCTGTTATATTTTATTTATCTTGTGAGTGTTTTTATTTTAGTGTTATTCAAACAGTTTGCATGGATCACATTAACTCCTCAGATTTTTGTTTCATACCTGTCTTTTTTTATTTTTGGTTTTGCAGCTATTTTTTGTTTCTGCTTTTATTTTGTCGACTTCCTTTGAAAGTATCACTGATGTTTCAATCTAAAATCAAACTTTGCTCACAGGTTTTGCTTCTGTTGTTTATGGTGCTGATGGTTAAAATGAAACTTTTATCTAATTTTTTAAGATAGAGCAGATTGGCAACATTAATGATGGTAGCATTAGCATTAGCATTAGCATTAGCGACCATATGAACTGTTGTACTGCATGTTAAATAGCGGGTTAGCATTAGTGTTATAGAAGTGTTAAGGTTCTTTGTGTTAAAATTGTTTTAGTGTAGATTTTGCGTTGTTGACATTGTCATGATGACACTTCGTCCTTCGGCAGGTTTCACCCTCAACAACACGATCTACCAGCTGCTGGTGGCGCGATACGCCGACACTGACATGACCATCGACTTCGATAACTTCGTGGGCTGTCTGATGAGGCTGGAGATGATGTTCAGTGAGTCTGGGACTTAAATTATGTTCATGATCCAAACCATAAATATGAAGCTAAAGATCCAACAAAACGACAGGTGAAAGAGGCGTGGCTTAACTGGGATGGGCGGGGCTTAGTTTAGATTAGACAGACAGGTCCACAGAAGCTGGAGCAGATCCCTGCTTCATTTATGAGTTTGTATCAAAATTCAACAATCTGAGATTTTTTTTAACAGTTATATTCAGCCTGTTGGTCACAAACGAACTCCAAATATGTATTTTATAAAATCATGTGTGCAGCCCAGTGAAGCAGCAGGTAGTGCTCATGCCTCGCTGCAAGAAGGTTCAATCCCGGTGTTGATCAGGGCCTTTCTGTGTGGAGTTTGCATGTTCTTCTTGTGCATGCGTGGGTTCTCCCTGGGCACTCCAGGGTCCTCCCACAGACCAAAACATGCTGATTTGGTTGTTTGGTGACTCTAAATTACCTTTAGGTATGACTGTGAGCGTGAATGGTTGTCTGTCTCTCTATGTGGCCCTGTGATTGGTTGGCGACTGGTTCAGGGTGTACCCCACCTCTCGCCCAATGTCAGCTGGGATAGGCTCCAGCCCCTGTGACCCCGAAAGGGATAAGCAATACAGATAATGGATCAAAAATCATTCTGCCATTTTTTAGAATATAATTTAATATTTATTATTATATTTTTTATACTAAATCAGTGAGGATGAGTCTACAACCTGATACCAAAAACAAACACTTTATAATTTACAACATGATGTCTCATTTAGTATAAATTTTTGTGTTGGTCTTTATTCTGTTTTTTAATATAAATGATGATTTATGTTTTTAAATATGAGTGTATTGTCCTCTGTACACGGACAAGATAGGGAAAAAAACTATCAATGTGTATTTAGATGATTGATTAGTCTCCATTAATTAAATATAATGAGATTTAAGTTCATCCTCAGAGCATCAACACATGTCCTATAATCTGATTCTCTGTTTGTCCCTCAGAGATCTTTAAGAAGCTGGATGTCGACGACAGTGGCTCCATCGAGCTGGACTTCCAAAACGTGAGAGCACTCACCTGTAAACGTGTTAATATTGAACATATGTGATAATTTCAGGTGTTGACTGATCCTGCTGTCGTCCTCTTCTCCCTGCAGTGGTTAAACTTCTCCATGATCTGAGCCGCTGCTCCGTGTTCCTGCCCTCAGCCCCAGCTCTACCCCAGGACGCCATACTTCCTGTTTACAGCTCCTCCTCCTGTCTCTGCAGAAGTTTACCACGTAAAGCATAAAAACATTTTATCCTGTACGCTACCAGACTGACAAAGTCGATGTAAATCAATAAATTTATCCAGAATATCATTGACGGCTGAATGAGTCCTCTGTGAAGTTGAGATCAGTGAAATGTCAGAAACTCAAAGACAGCAACTGTTAGCTTAGCTTCAGCAGGGCCGGGCCTAGAATGTTTTTACAGGGGGGCCACGCATGGGCACCGACTATGAAGGGGTGGCCCATTTAAAATAAAAATAATGGTACTTAAATTTCAGCTCAACAATAATAAAATTAAACTTTTAAGAAATACATGTTTGAAAAATTAGGAATTTCAATAAATAGATTTTTTTAAAGTGATAAATTTAAACTTTGAGAGTTTGATAGATTAACAGTCTGTTCATAAGATTAACATATTTGTTCTTCAAAACAGATCTCTCAGTGAGCCGTCCCAAAATCTGGAACTCCCTCTCTTAATGTTCACTCTGCACAGTGTGGCCCATAAACTCCTAAATGTCACGTGACTTTTGACCTTACCTCCCAAATTTAATCAGTTCATCATCAGGTCAGAGAGGACATTTGAGCAGAGTTTGACAGAAATCCACATCAGCATGAGTATGTGAAGGTCATTTTTTTACATTTAACTTTTATCATCAAGTAAAGATAGATGACCCTTTGACCTTTGATATTAACCTTCAAAATGTTTCAAGTGATGTTTATGCAGATTTTTATGCAGATTTTGGAAAAAAAAAACTGAAATCATTCCTGAGATATTATGTTCACAATAAAAGTGACCACAAGACCCCATGACCTTAAACTCTGACCCATGATCAACAAAATCTAATCAGTTTGTCGGGGGACATAAGGGGACATGAGGTCAAAGTTTAAAGAAATTCCCTTGAAGACTTTCTGATGAAATGTGTGAAGACAACAACAAAAATCCATCCTGTTGTCTTCAGAGCAGAAAATGGTTGTCATGGAAACTCGTCACAGCACTTAATCGTCTATATTTGTATGCTTTATTTCATCAATATATATGAACATATCAGCAGACAATGTGGGGGAACTTTTTTGTTGTGGATTTAAGGTTTTATTTTTTTCTCTTTCTTTCCACACGTGTCCACACAATGCTGTGAACCTTTTTGATTTAAGATACTTGATCAGGAGTTACTTTTATATTTGATCTGTTTTACAGAAATCCTCCTGTCAGCCATTATCAGCTAATATTTAACCAGAAGTATGAATATTTTAGAGTAAAATAGAAACATGACAGCCCCAGAATGAAATATCCAAGATATTTAAGTTGTCCTTATAGGCTGGCAGCTGTCTGGGTGATAGGGACTGATTTCACTTTTAAAAGCTATTAAATATTCAAATTGAATAAATAGAATGATTTTTACTTATTCCAAAATATTAACATTGTTTTTTAAACCTGGCCCCCAAAGCGCATGTTAAGAACAAAAAACTGGTATAAATGTAGCTGACCCCTGATTTTAGCCATTAAAGAGAATTAACTGTTAAAGTCCATCCAGGCTGCAGTGAGGCTGCAGTACCGCCTTTGACCACACACACACTCACTAATATTTACCGTAGAGCAGGGGGGCGCTGTTTCACCCCTCTGAGGAAACAAAGGACATGACGTCATCTTTTGTTCCTGGCACACTAATTAGCCTGAAACCTCAGAGTGGATCAATTAATATTCGTTACAGATAATTAAAGGGAGATTTAGTTCCTGAAGCTGAGAAATCCATTAACTCTGCTGACAGTAAACACACCACGATGCGTTCAGGTGTCGGGTCTCTTTAATCCGCCATATTGTCCTGCTGGTGATGATGATGATGATGGAGCCCCGCCCCTCCCGCCGGGCGGAGCCGCTGCTGCAGCATCAACAGCAGCCTCGGAGGGTCCCTCACACCAACCTGCAGCACACACCATCAGCCCTCTCAGAGCTTACCTGTCCTCAGGTGAGCTGCGTCGCCGGACACACGGAGGGACGGAGCACGCGCCAGGTCAGTGTGTGTCAGCTGATTTCATGATTTTGAGGTTTTAGATGATTTAATGTTTGAATCAGCAGAAACTAAAGAACGTTATCAGCTTCCTGTTTATGAACCAATCAGAGCAGAGCGCGTGCAGCGTCACAGGCTGACACCTCCGAGGATAATAGATTATCTTTGTTGGTCGGAGTGTTAATTTACATAAGTGTTTTTGGAGTTAATGAAGGCCGAAAAATTAGGAACAGCGCTGATGATGATGACGTAAACATAAGTTAATCATTGATGATCAGTATTTATGGTCCTGATGGTCTCTGAAGTTCAGATTTCTCCAGGTTTTCCTGTTTGTTTAAACTCATGGTCCCTCAAACATGAAGCTCAGACCTTCATCCTCATATCTGTGTTCAGAGTCCTGATCTGGACTGATTCAGGGTTTAACCCAACATCAATATTAAAAATCTGATCCGTGAACATCCTGTGGACCATCAGGGTAAATAGATAAATTGAATTATTTTCTGCAGAAGATTTGAAAATTAAAAATCCAGGTTTTTTTTCTTGACTTACTCCAATCGTAAGTTGTTGCAATGTTTGAAAATATATTTCATGAAGGAAGGCCCCATCAGGTTTTGCACAAGCACATGTTTAGGCTAATTTTTGTCTGTAAAATGAGATTAAATGTTAATCAGAGAGGTTAATATGCTGTGGAAATAGCTCAGCTTTCAGTGTTTATGTAGACAAACTACATAATCAACATTTTGTGACACACAAGTTAACTTTAAGAAGGAAATCCTGTTTAGTATGGGAATATATTTTGACAACAAAAAGGCAAAACTTGAAAAATGCCATTTTTTGTCACTTGGAGTGGGTTTTTTTTTGAGAGGGAAAAAAATTATTAAAATCATAAATTGAGTGTTGTGGGGATTTTATTTTTAGGCCATATCACCCAGTCTGAGTGTCTGAACGATGAAGGTCTCTGACTGAAGCTGAACTGGAGTCAGAGCAGTGAATGCTGCTGGGCCGCTCTGATCCCAGTCTGATCCTGGTGGAGAGCTGAGTCAGCAGACCTGCAGCGGACCGTACAGACCGTCAGACCGTCAGACTGAAAATAATCGATAATTACAATAATCTTTGTGAACATTCCAGAGAAGTCAAACCTGTGAGGAGCTCCTGGTTCACAGGAGGATTACCCCCGAATCAAAAACTGTTTGTTTGTATAAAATCATTTTTCTTGTTTATGTGAGCCGAAGCTTGATCCAGGAGGCAACAGGACTGGTGAAGGTCCTTCAAGCGAAAAGTTCCCCTGAACCTTCACCAGTCCAGTTGAAAGCATTAGTATTTGTAAAACTATGACCTTGATGATTGAGAACCAACGGTGATGTTCTTTTTTTTCTATTGCTGTTGGGTCCTGATTGTTTTTGGTTCTCATAGTTTTGGGCCCTGATACTTTTTTGTTCAAATGCTTTTATGTGCTGGTATTTTTGGTTCTAATACTTTTTTGTTCAAATGCTTTTATGTGCTGGTATTTTTGGTTCTAATACTTTTTGGTTTCTGATGATTTTGGTTCTATTGCTTTGGGTTCTGACATTTTTGGTTCTATTGCTTTGGGTTCTGACATTTTTGGTATTCATGCTTTTGTGTCCTGATGATTTTGGTTCTAATACTTTTGGTTCCTGATGCTTTTGTTTCTAAGGCTTTTGTGTGTTATGTTTTTGTTCCTGGTGTTTTTGGTTGATCATTTTTTTTCTGTTTCAGGATGTTTGGAGGTGTTTCTAACCGGATCCAGAAGGATCGGCAGAGGGCCATCGGTCTGGGCTCGGTGGATCAGGCTGTTCGGTACCTGAACCAGGACTACAAAGCTCTGAAGGAGGAGTGTCTGCAGAACGGTACTCTGTTTGAGGACCCCATGTTCCCCGCAGAACCTTCATCTCTGGGCTTCAAGGAACTTGGACCTTTTACAGCCAAAACCAGAGGGGTGGAGTGGAAGAGACCAACGGTGAGGCTCATGACTCTGAGCACATTACAGCTGGCTGTTCAGCTTTAAACCATCAGCGTCAATAATGTGAAAACAACAAACACAAACCTGATTCACTGATGACTGAGGATCCTAAAGTCTGATCCCTGAGTGATGAAAACCTCAGAGGTCAGGGTGTGTTGGAGTGTTTCTCACACAGGGTCTCTTTGTCCTCAGATCAGCTGATCGTCACAAACATCTCAGGACCGTGAATGTCCTAAACACCACCACAGAGTACTTTTTAGTGTTGCGGTCAAACTCTCACAAACTAAACTGAATAAACACATCAGACCTGTTTCCAAACATCGAGGTCATGAAGTAAGGCTTTAGCCTGTGGTTTGGTTCTGGTTCTGGTTTTGGGTTTGGCAAATCTGGGTGAATTCTGGCGAGTTATTAAGGTGGAGTGTTTGTTAGCAGTCAGGAGGAGATGTGAGGATGAAAGAAGGGAATAGCAGGATATATGAGCAGAAATGTTTGTACAGACACATTAACTGATTCACCTGAATCAGCACTTAACAATAAACTCTGTTAAAGTGCAGCCCAACACAAACCTGATGGAAGCTAATCAACTTTACTCAATATTTTATCTTCATGGAGGCTGAAATTAGAGGATGAAGGATCCTGAAGCTGACCTGATGCTGGTCTGCCCTGTCATACTGTGTCCGCCCCATTTGATCTGCACGACTGCAGAACCCTCCCTCTGGACCAGAGGGAGGGTTCTGCCTGGGTACCTTTATGAAAAAGGTACCATGGCCTTTGATCCTCATGACTCTGGACCCAGGCCTTTGAGCCTGATCCTGGTCTTTGGTCTCCATCATGTTAAAAACCCTCAGCTTATATCTCCTTAATAAAACTTTGATATTTATCACTTTTAGAAACTCAACCATTGACCTTATGATAATGGGATCAGCAGCTTTCATCTTTATAATCCTGAAACCTCTGACCCAGCTGTTGGTCTCAAAGATTTTCCAGCCCTAGCCTTTGATTTGAATGATTCAAGAACCCTAGCATTGGATCATTTTGATTCAAGAACCCTTGCCTCGTATCTCTCTGATCTGAAAACCCTCTCCTGAGATCATTTTGATTCCAGTACTCGGACCCTTGATCTTTACGGTCCTTGAACCTCTGCCTTTCATTATAACAATTCTGAACGTTCACCTTTAACCTAAATGATTACTGAACCCTCAGTTTGATCCTAATGGCTCTGGGAACCGAAACTTTGATCTAAATGGTTCTAGAAAACCCAGCCTTTAATCTTTATGATTCTGGAACCCTGACATTTGATTTTTTTATGATTCAAGAAGCATTTAGATTGTATAATTTTAGAACCCTTAGCTTTGTTTCTATAAGCGGTAATCACCTTTGAGTTAACTAGGACACTTTCATTTGATCTTCATGATATTTCAACCCTGTTAATTGTGTCTTAATGATTCTAGAGCCCTCACCTTTGTCCTGTTTGGTTTAAGAAACTTCGGTTCTTTAAACGTTGGTTTTGAATTGTTTGGTTCTAGAAAGATTTTACTTTATCTGTTTGACCCTGTATCCCTAGATTTGGATCTTTATTGTTTTGGGGCCCTGTCATTTGAACCCTATGAATCTGGGACCCTCACCATTGATCTATGTGACTCTAGAACCCTTTCCTCTGTGCATTATTATTCCAGAACCCTGAGCTTTGATCTGTGTATGAAGAACCCTGACTTTGATACTTATAATTCTAGTACCTTCACCTTTGGCATCCAGCCTTCAATCATTATGATTCTTTAAATTGTCACGAGGAAAAAAATTCACCTTCAATATAACTATATTAAAACTAGTTATTACTATTAACTCTTAAAATGGAAAAGATCACAATGATTCAAATATAAAGCAATGCCCGATTAATCTTTCTACACATGATAATATCAAATAAGTCAGGTTTTTGGGATTTATTTGTAATTTATTAAGCATGTAAACTGAGTGACATGTTATTTTGTAAATTAAAGAAAATGGTAAAAACAATGCTGTTTGATTTCTTCTGTAAGGGTTTGTAAATTGTCTATGGAGAAGGACTCCATATGAAATCTCACCAAGGGCGCCACACTGGCTCTGTTTAAACCCAACAGGTCGCCTTTGGAAACTAAACAATGGAAGAAGTGTTTGTTTTGTTCTCCATTTTTCTCAAATCTTCTCACAATCTTCAGAAAATGTGAATCTGACCTGATGTGATGTTGAACACTTGTCTCTGATTGGCTGTTGCAGGAGCTGACGGAGCTGCCGCAGTTCATTGTGGGCGGAGCCACGAGGACGGACATCTGTCAGGGCGCTCTGGGTGAGTCCTGCGGTCGTTCGGTCAGGGTCTGCTGGGACCTCCATGAGGATGGTTGTTATGAAACCAGCTGGAGTGAGCCCAGCCTGAGCTCTGAGGAGAGTGAAGGAGTCAAAAACATCTGTAGACAAACTCCCACAGATGTTTTTCCTGAAGACGACACAAGTCTGTTCTCATGTTGTCTTCATGATCGAGGACTTCTCTTATTCTCACAGATGTGTTGAACAGTTATCAGTATTATTTGATTATTGGTTTTCTCTTCATTCAAAATTTAACAAATTAAATCAAAATAAATTAGAGAATAAATGAGTATTTGTGTTTATATTGATGTTATGGACATCATCAAAATGTGTTTGACTGTCATAATCAAGCATTTTTGCCCATTATTGGCTTTATTTTTTTTTTTTTAAAGATTTTTAAAATTAGAAGCTACGCAGTGGAGCAGCGGGTTAGTGCTGCCTCGCAGTAAGAAAGTTGTTGGTTCAACTCCCTCATCAGTCAAGTCCTGTGTCTGGAGTTCACACGCTCTCCTCGTGCATGTGTGGGTTTCTCCAGGTACTCTGGTTTCCTCCCAGAGACCCAAAACATGCTTGTTAGGTTAACTTGTGACTCTAAATAGGTGTAAGTGAGTGTGTGAGTGGCTGTCTGTGTCTGTATGTCAGCCCTGTGATTGGCTGTCTAATGTCAGCTGGGAAAGACCCCGAAAGGATGAGCAGTATCGATGATGGATGGATTTAAGAGTCTGCTCGATAAATAAATCAATATGCAGTCTGATATCAGTCAATCAGTTTGTTTATCCAGAAAAACAAATAAAAAGCAAACAGTCATCATTTCACTAAACAGTCAGTTGTGAGATGGGACGTGGCTGTGAATTATTGATTATTAATAAATGATCAGAGATGACAGCATCAAGGTTCACAGCTTTTATTTATCTATTTATTTATTTACTGGACGTTACAATTACATTGGACAAACCAGATGCATTGTTTTAGCACATGTGCTAATTTGTATGGAGTAGTAAGAGTGCCAAATTACAAAAATAAATGTGCAAAAGAAAAAGCAAATAAAAGTGGAAATATAAAGATGAATAAATAAAATAAAAAAATTAATAATGTTGCTACATAAAGCCATATTAATCAAAAATGAATCCATAAAAAAGGCTAATTAAACTTAAAATATAAGGACTAATTAATAAAATAATTTTAAAAAATAAGAAGAAATGTGCTTATCAAATAGATAAATAATGTGGCTGTATAAAGCAATATTAATCAAAAAATAAATCCAGAGAAGACAAGGCTAATAAAAGTAGCAATATAAAGACAAATTTAAAAAATAAAACGAAATGTCCTTATAAATAAAATAAAAAATAATAATGTGGCTATATAAAGTAATATCAATTAAGAAATAAATCTGTAAAAGAAAAGGCAAATAAAAGTAGAAATATAAAGACAAACAAATAAAATAATTTAAAAAATGTGCCTTTATAAAGCACATTAATTTTAAGTTATAATCAGTACATTGCCATTGCTTTTTAGATGCACTTTATTGTTGCTTCAATTGCGCACTTTAACGCCACATTGTCATTGCTTTAACTACGTACTTTTTTCTTTTTTTTCTTTTTTTTCTTTCTTTCTTTCTTTTTTTCTCTTATCGCTTACAATGTCACTTTTAAAAGCAAAGGAAAAATACGCAGATTTCTTCTTATTTTTTAATTATTTTTTTAATTTGTCTTTATATTTCAACTTTTATTTTCCTTTTCTTTTATGGATTCATTTTTGATTAATATTGCTTTATGTAGCAACATTATTAATTTTTTATTTCATTTATTCATCTTTATATTTCCAATTTTATTTGCTTTTTCTTTAATACGTTTATTTTTGTAATCTGGCGCCCTCGCTACTCCATAAATCCGCAACACTTGTCCACAGGAAGCTTTTGAAATGATAAAATAATAAAAGTAATAAGAAAAGAAAGAAAAAAAATGCAGTGTACAATAACATTACAACAGTAAAAGAGAAGCAGCTTTTCAGATTAAACACATACATAAGCTACAAAGTAAAGGCAACATGGTCAAGTAATCAGCCGGTAAAAACTGTTCATGAGAGCTCTGTTTTAAGAGACAGAGACACAGAAACAGGGATTCTGAACAATGAGACAAACGCAGTATCAGAAAGTGGGTGAATCAGTTTTCTCTGCTGCAGATCTGCAGCACTTGGAGGGGTTGGGGGTTGGGGTTCTCCTCGGTCCGGCCCGGCTCCACCCTCCTGTCCCACTGTGGTCAGTGTTTAATGAGATTCAGACAAAGATCAGAACAGCTGATTCAGGGTCAGCTGCAGTCTGATGGAGCGGCGGTACCAGCATGCACTGGGGGGAGACTCCTCTGCTGATGATTCAGCTCAGAGACAAACAGGCTGCAGGGTGGAGACCTCAGAGGCTACAAACACGGGTTTGACCAGGAATGATCAGAATGTACTCCCGCTCCCTCTGTGGGCGGAGCCTCAGCTGCACCGCTGCCCTGACTCCACCTGCTGGACGCTGATGACACTACAGCTCAGTGCTCTCTGACTTTATCACCAAAATCAGATGAATAAAGTTTTTTAATCCCTGAAACCTGAAGTTAACTGTAATGTTGACAGAGTGATGATGTCCGAGGAGCACCTGAAGGCAGCACTCAGCCCATCATCTCTGACCTGGACTGATCTTCTCATCGATCAGTGAATGGACCTCTGATGGCTCCATTAGCCTGAAACATTAGCAGCTAATGTTGTTGATGTTAGCATTAGCATTAGCACTAGCATGTCCCTGGAGACCTTCAGGAGATAATGGAGCTGATGATCATGATGACGAGCTGCAGGAGCATAAAAGCTTCCTGTAAGGATCAGACAAGAACCCTCATCCATCATCGTCTTCTCTTCCTGTCTGAGCTGATCAGTCTGAAGCTCATAAATCTTCATCCTCACTTAGACACTCCAGCCGGCTCTTCCTCCTCATATTACAAGAGAACCTTCTGGTCCTCCTGTCAGATTATAGTCGGACTTGTTCGGTACCATTTTACAAGACTCTCAGGCAGCTATATAATCAAAAATCATTGAATCAATCAGATCGTTTTTCTGATTGATTCTGAGATCACTGTCACTGAACATGGTTGTTATTTATTTATTTTTAAATTTATTCTCATTAATGTTCTGAAGCACTCAGAGAGCACAAACTTCCACCAAGGTAACTCACATATTGCTGTTACATCTATAAGCAATAGTTCATGATAAAGTTACCATCATAATATGATTCATGACCCTGAAAACCCACACCTAGCACTCAGAAACGTGTTGTTATCATTATTAGTTAGACAGTTATTGAGCAAAAATGATAATGGAGGTTATCATTTCTAAGTTGGGTCATTACCAACATCTCCTGAGAATTTCAGCAAAATCCATCCAGTAGTTTTTGTGTAATCTTACTAACAAACAAACAACAATCATATGCCGGCAATAGATAACCTGCTTGGCGGACGAAAAATTAAACAATCTTTTGATGCCGGTGACGTATTTTGTCCATTTTGTCCTGTGGTTGTTTTCCAGGTGACTGCTGGCTGCTCGCCGCCATCGGCTCTCTGACTCTGAACGAGCGTCTGCTGCACCGCGTCGTCCCTCACGGTCAGAGCTTCAGCCAGGAATACGCCGGGATCTTCCACTTCCAGGTACAGCTGTTCATCTGACCTCTGACCTCCAAAATTTAATCAGTTCATCTTTCAGTCAGAGAGGACAGTTGAGCAAAGTTTGACTGAATCCCTCGAAGAATTCTTCACATATCAGGATCACAATAATAGACCTACCAGTGTGACATCATGCCATTGTTTCATCATCAGTTCATGCCCATTGGTTCAGGCTAACAAGCCCAGTGCAGACCTTAGATGTTAGAGTCTAAGCATGGCATTGAGCAGTGCTGAACTGACCAATCAACACTGAGGAGACCTGTTAACCAATCAGAGTGGACTGAGCCCATGTGGGGAGGGGCAGAGAGAGAACAGAGGTGGATCAGGGGGGCTCTGTGTGTTAAACTAGAAGCTTCATTAGTGAAGATACTCCGACATCAAAATGAAGATAAGAACCTGAGTAAAGGAGATGTGAGCTCTTTAAACTCGAGTTCTCACTGTGCATAGTACTGTGTTTTTTTGTTAATTTCAAATCAAATAAACAGCTTTTACTCATTATTTGTTTCACCCAAAGATGTGAAACATTTCTTAATAGAAATCTCACCTTCTATTGGTCAGTTTTGATGGGAAAAAAAATAAATTTTCTCTTGATCTATTACCCTTTTCAGGAACTTACTTTATGGACATTTTACAGTACTTAACTGTAGGTTTTATGGTTTAATAGTATGTTTTCCCACAATCATTAGCAGTTTACAGTAATTTACTGTACAGATGTTTCACAGTAGGTCGCTGTAGATATTACGGTAAAATACTGTCATGTTTACAAAATTCAGTTACAGTGTAATCTTATATTTGTGGTTAATGTGATCAGACTCGACCGTCTAACTCCTCATGTCTCCATCTACAGTTCTGGCAGTTCGGTGAGTGGGTGGACGTGGTGATCGACGACCGTCTGCCCGTTAAGGACACGGAGCTGATGTTCGTCCACTCGGCTGAGTGCAGCGAGTTCTGGAGCGCTCTGCTGGAGAAGGCCTACGCCAAGTAAGAGGAAACCCTGTATTCATCTACAGGGATTCATCTGGTAGATCACAGAAGGGATGAGGGAGCCTGAGTGAGGAGCAGAGCAATGAGAGAAGAAGAATGTAGACAATGTGTTAAAGCTCAGAGAGTTTGAGGACTGAAGGTGTTGATGGTTAAAGATCTCACTTGTTCAGTGAGTGTGTGTCTATGATTCTGTATCTTCAGGCTGAGCGGCTCTTATGAAGCTCTGTCCGGCGGCAGCACCACTGAAGGCTTCGAGGACTTCACAGGTGGCGTTGCGGAGATGTACGAGTTGAAGAAAGCTCCCAGAGACCTTTACCGGATCATCGGCAAAGCTCTGGAGAGAGGATCCCTGCTGGGCTGCTCCATCGACGTCAGTAATACACCTGCACACACGAGGGCCAGCAGGCGTATCAAGTCGATTCATGAAGTTTGATTTGTTCAAGGTCCAAACCTCCCCCCCATCATACTAACATTGTTCGTCATTTCCTGTCTCTGTGATGTGTCGACTCTTCGTCCTCAGATCACGAGTGCCTTCGACATGGAGGCGGTGACCTTCAAGAAGCTGGTTAAAGGACATGCCTACTCTGTGACCGGGCTCAGACAGGTGAGCTCACCTTCATACCGGACTGAAGGTCATGGGGTCAGTGCTGGTGTCTGACGGTGTTAACGCCCCTCTGCAGGTGGAGTACCGTGGGCGTCAGGAGCGTCTGATCCGGATCAGGAACCCGTGGGGTCAGGTGGAGTGGACCGGAGCGTGGAGCGATAAGTTAGTGTTTACTTTAAATCTTCAACACGACATCATCAGCTGAAAACAATAACGTTTACACGATATCCTGAAAACTGAATGATGTACATTTTTTTCCAACTGCTATCAACATACTTAACACAATTCACAAAACCACACGCCCAAACTGCAAAACACCCCAAATGTTCTGCAAAATAAAGCGCTGCAACCAAAACTACATAAAGCATCATCAAAGTCAAACTTTTGCACCAAACGGCACACACTTCATTCATATGACCAGATTTTTGTCAAACCAGCTACACACTGTTGGGCACAATGAAAAGCACTCTCATCTTTAGTTTGCTTTGCCATAATACTAAAAACTAAAAAGTTCAAACTGTAGAAAATTCCTCAGATTGTTCACATGCACATAAATATTTGCAGATACACACACGTGCTGTTGAAACATATGTTTTTTCTATTTTTCACTAAAGAAGTCAGTGCAACGTATGCACTGCAGGTATATTTACATTGGAGTGAACAGAAATATGCTCACAAAAAACAGTAAACTGACAAAGAAACTGCAGAAAAAATATAGGGCAAACAAAAGAGGCAAGAGAAATAATTAGGCAGCAGTGTTTCGCAAGGTCAGACGTGACTTTCTGTCAGATTGTTGTGTCTTATACGGAGAACCGTGTTCAGTTTTGAATTACAAAATGTGTAAAGCAGAAAATTAGTTTTGAGTTTTGGAGACTTGAGAAGAAGTTTTGCTCTCTTTGATGAGATTAAATAATTGTGCTGTGCATGTAATTTTATTGTATTAGAAATTGGAAAAAAACTGTAAGAACTGGGCCTGGAGGTTAAACTTTTGAAACAGCGCCGTCCCTGAAGCTGTGTAAAGAGGCAAAACAGAGCAATCAGTCAACAGGTATGAGCAAGTCGACCTCTTTGTCCATCGAAGCTTAAAAGTGCCGCAACGAGGCCCCGCTGTATTTACACCTTGAGACATTCACATTAAAACATGGTTCGTGCCCCCACATTCACACAAAAGCAGAGACCCACACTCGCAGCATTCCTGTCTCCCGCTGAGTCCACATGCCTCCCTCTATCCAACATCCCACCTCTGTTACTACCTCTGGAGACGGAGCAGAGAGGGGATCAACTCGTTCCCCCCATTCTGTCTCCAGGACGTTCACAGTGCAGGTGAAACATCACAAAGGGGTTAATATTATGGCTTGAAACGGCCGTGTGAATGGGGCTACTGTTAAAGGTTTCCCTGTTATGAGCTGATGAACTCAGAGTGACCCAGTGGTCCCTTAAGTGGGGCCCACAACTTTGTGGGGGGACAGCAAGACCAGATAAAAATCATGCACACTGTTATGGGCCGCTATCAGAGCATTGACGATGTTGGAGGACTTCTTGATGAAGCTGAGGACGGTGCGTGTCTGAAGCAAACAACCACTAAAGAAACACAACAAAAGAAAAAGCACATTGATGAGCCTCATCTTGTCCTCAGCTTCACCTGAACAACAAACACACTTGCTTTTGTTTTTCCTCAAGGGATGCGCCAACTTTTTTGTTGTTTTCGTGTCTAGTGTTAGCCTGCCTCTGTCTAAAATCATCAGATCAACTCTTTAGCAACTCTAAACGGTCCTGTGTGCTTGTATTGACTCATTTTTTTACCACGTTATGTTACATTATCTTCTACGATAATCGTGTTATCTTCATCTACTCCTAAACAGAGGCTTTGTTTTGTTGACCTGCTTACACAGTGGTTTACGCTAGAGATGTGACATTCGCGAACGAGTCGAGTGTTTTGAACAGCTCTTTTAAGTGAAAGATGAGAACCGATTTGCAGTTGTGAGTGAGCCATTCGTTTGCGAGCCTTTCTTAATTTTGCAGGCAATTTACATTTAAGAATGTTTCACAAACGAACAGCTCACTCGACAGTGAATCGGTTCTCATCGTTAGCTAAAGAGCTGTTCAAAAGATTCAAATCTTTTACGAACGTCAAATCTCTATTGCAAAACCCACCGCAGAAGTAGGTCAACAAAACAAAACCTTTGTTTAGGAGTAGAAGAAGATGATATGAAGATAGTAGAAAATAACATAACGCAGTAAAAAAAACAAAAAAAACAAGTTACAACAAGCACACAGGATGTTTAGAGTTGCTGAAGAGTTGATGACTGTAGGCAGAGACAGACTAACAGTTCCCATTGACTCCCAGTGTTTGAGCTAAGCTAACTAGTGGTGGACAAGCTCTGCCTGTCTCTTCCTTGTTACTGCACGCAGTCAAAAGAATAGTGTCTATCTGCTTGTCATGGACTCTGGAGTGAGGCAGTACATGAAAAGAAAAAAAAAAGTTGCTGTATCCCTTTAAATCTTATTAGGTTCCTGTTGCAGGTTCTGCTGGAGTTGCTCTACTTTTTAGAAGAAAATGCTCAAGATAAAAATTCTGAATTTATGAGTGAAGGCTGTGACTGACCGTTGACATCACCTTAACACAAAATATTTCTGAAAACAAAAACAGGAAATGGTTTATTTTCATTTGCACTGGATGATAGTTGTGTAAACATTGAGCCAATCACAGCAGAGAGATCATAGCAGGTGTTTGTTTGTTGCAGCTCGTCTGAGTGGAGCTCCATCGACTCTGCAGAGAAAGATGAGATGCTGTGCAAGATGGAGGACGGAGAGTTCTGGTAGGTTTACAGAGACCAGAGAGTTTAAATGGATTTATGAAGTTATTAAATGAATCAGTAAATCTTTGTATGACATCAGTTTAAAACAGACGATCTCTGCAGACTCTCACTCTCCACCCACTCACACCAACACAGCTCCAGCAGACTGCTCGTGAGTCTGGATCTGATCTGGATCTGATCAGGATCTGGTCTGGATGCAGTCACACTGAGGCTCTGGTGTCATGCAGGCTCTCTGGATCTAGTTTCAGCCTGCAGCCCCTCTCCCACATGTACTCTCTGTCCACCATCAGCAAAACAAAAAGACCAAAAAAATAAAAATAAAAGAGAAAAAACAAAGATGACAAATAGCTGAGAATAACTTATTTTCTATCACTTTTTCATAATTGATCTCTTTAAGCTCATCTTGACTGAGATGATTGAGACTGAACTACAGGAGTGTGTTTGAAGGTGACTTGAAGGTCAATGTCCTGCATATTAATGTTCTTCAATGTTGTTGAAGGGTCTTGTGGAGTAGAAGGTCATGACACCTTGGACTCAACTTTCAACTCACTGATTAATGCTCTCTTTTTCTTTAAAGAAAACGCTTCTCAAAATCCCCTGTATATATTTCCTTTGGTTTATGATGTCATAGTTACACAGCCTCCACCTACATGCATGTTTTCTACTCGTCACAGGCAGATGTCAGGACTGTTTTACTGTTGAAAGTCCTGTAACTCCTCCTCCTCCGTCCTTGGTCAGCCAGTCAGCACAGAGCCTCCTGTAGCCCCTCCCCCTAAAATCAGAGCATTTCCAAAGGAGAGGGAAGAGAGCTGCATCTAATCCTCTACAGAGACATTTTTTTCCCAAACTTATTTTTATTGCATTTTGTGTTTCAGAACAGAAAAATATATGCAAATGTACAATGTACAAAAATGCCATACATTCTATTATTCTTGAAATAAAGATAATAATAATAATAATAAATAAATAAATAAATAAACACAAAACAAAACAAAACAAAAAACAATAAAATGGAATAAAATAGAACTGAGTGTCATGTTACATCAGTTCTTTCAGTCATTTTTTCTTTCATGGGTTTGTCTTGTTAAAATAATTAATAAAAGGTTACCATATACAGTGACATTTTTTATTTAATTCAACATAAATGAAATCCTTGATTGTAGACACCAAAACACGATTTAGATGGTCAAACACTCCAGGATGTGGGCGTTAAATCTTTAAAAAATGTTAATATGTTCTAAATATCGTTGATGCATGATCTCAGTGATGTCAACATTATCTGTCCACATGAAGGAAATGATTTTGTCATCACTTAACATCACCAGAACACCAAATATCATCAGTATGTAGATGTTTGTCTGACCTCTGACCTCTTGGTGGTCTCTCTCTTAAAATTACCAAATTTAAGACGATTTCATCGTCTTAAATTTCATCAAGTGGCAAGTGCCGAAAAGACTCTGCTGAGGTGAAAGTTTGTCTGACTGGAGTTAACTGGAGGAAACAAACCATCCCGTGTTTTCTCTCATGTTGTTGGTGTTGATCTTTATCTTCATCAGTCTTCATTCATATCATCTGATGTTCCTCCTGTGTACTCCTGTGACCCTGACATCTCTTCTGAAGGTTAAATAAACTTAAATCTTATTTTATCTCCCTGTAAACCTGTTTGTGTGCCAGGATGTCCTTCCAGGAGTTCCTCCGTCAGTTTTCCAGGCTGGAGATCTGTAACCTGACCGCCGACGCCCTCAGCGAGGACTCCACCTCCTTCTGGACCACCACCATGTTTGAGGGCGGCTGGAGGAGGGGCAGCACGGCAGGGGGCTGCAGGAACCACCCCAGTGAGTGATGTCACACTTCAGCTGCTGCCTCAGTTTAATGATGACTGAGGGACCGTTAACACGACAACGAAAACAGCTGAAAACACAGCGTTTTCGTTGCATTTGTGCAAATACGCAAGAGCGGTGCCCGGAGGCTCAAACTTTTGAAACAAGAGTGAAAAGTTTTGAAAAGTTTCGTTGGCGTCTCCGGCTAAACAGGACTCACCTTTGTCAGGGAAAATGGGGACATGGGGCACATGCACAGTACTCTTTCAGATAAAGCTTGCACGTGCACCTATGAACAACAACAACAACAACAGCTATGGCCGACTACCAAGCAACATGTGCGCTGTAACTGTGCTCGGTTTGTTTTCGCTCCTCCAGCAAAATGTGGATTCACTGCATCAATACTCTGACCAGCAGAGACACATTTGTTTCATTCTGAGTCCTTGGCAAATAGAACTGAAAAGTTTGTCTCCACCGGAAAGTGATAGTGCACAACACCACTGTTTCACTACAAACTTTAATCACCAACTACTGGCCCGGCATGCACACTACAGCATTTTCAGTCGTTCATGTTGATCCATGTAAACCCGGGATGCTTTTGAAAACGCAAAGGAAAGACCTCTCTGTTTCTGGTGGCAATGTTGTCATGTAATCAGGCCCTGAAACCCTGTCCAGACGGAGACAAAAACACTGAAAGCGTTGTAGTACACACACCAGGCCTGTAGGTGGAGCTGTAACGCTGCTGCAGACATACACCAAAACCAGAGAAGAAGAGATGGAGCATACATCATGAGAAATTTGAACAAACTTTGTTGTGTGCTGTTCTCTGTGTCCTCTTGTAGCTCGCAGTGGCTCGAGTCCACAGCCGTTGTTTGCAGAGGACCTCTCGCCAGAGTTTAAGGCCGTTAGGTCACCAAAGCTGACCTCTACTTCCTCCTGTCACATCCATACGGCTGATGGTACCTGCTTCACGTGCTTCATAGTTTCCTGTTACCATGGAAACAGGGGGCCCGCGTGAAGCAGCTGAAGTTCCGCCATCAACGTTAACAAAGCAGACATCAGAAGTCCCGCTCCCGCTGGATTCTGATTGGTCAGTTAGGGAAGTGACATTGACGAGTGTGACACTGATCCAAAAGTTGACCCATTTCCATTTCAGATTGGAGCTGCAAAAGTCACTGAAAATGCTGCCCCACATCAGTCAACTGTTGAATACGAGTGCCAGGGTTCAGTCATGCTCTCTTTCCCATGATGCTTTGCAGACACGTTCTGGATCAACCCTCAGTATAAGATCTGCCTGCTGGAGGAGGACGACGACCCCGAGGACGACGAGGCCGCCTGCAGCTTCCTGGTGGCTCTGATGCAGAAAGACCGCCGCCGCTTCCGCCGCCAAGGACAGGACATGCACACCATTGGGTTCGCCATCTACGAGGTCAGAGGTCATAGAGATGGTGTTAATATGAAATGATGTAACTCACTGTATGAACTGATGTAGAGACGAGAAATATCCGAAGATGTGACATTGTTATGCTGTTTTCTGACCCTTCTTCTTCTTCTTCTTCTTCTTCTTCTTCTTCTTATTTGTTTTACAGATTTCAGAGGAGGTCAGTCACTCTGATTGTTAAAAAAACAAATCAAATGTAATCATTATCCATAATTAAATTATTCAGTGAGTTTAACCTTCTGTCCGCGTGTCCGTCAGTACCACGGCTGTGCCAGTGTCCACATGAAGAAGGACTTCTTCCTGCGTCACTCATCCTGCGCTCGCTCTGAGACCTTCATTAACCTGAGAGAGGTGAGCGCCAGGCTCCGCCTCCCGCCCGGCGAGTACCTGATCATCCCGTCGACCTTTGAACCCTCGAAGGAGGCCGACTTTGTCCTGAGAGTGTTCACAGAGAAACAGTCGGAGACAGAGTGAGTCCAACACAGACAGAGGGATTTAAACAGACTTATTTATATATAAGTAAATGTCTGAATGTAGTTATCAAAGGTTTATGCAGAATATTTATATAAAGGCTTGCACTGTTTATTCATGTATTTATGTTTTTTAATTGCTTCAATGCTCATAAAGAAGTTGTCGTGTTTCTCTGCAGGGAGATGGATGATGACGTGGTGGCAAACTTTGAGGAGGAGGTAAAAATATTGATTTATTTTTAATTTAATTTGATCATAATGATGTTCACGTTTCCTAACAGGGAAATTATAATTCACATTTTTATCATGTTATGTGTCCAGAAAGGAGCAGGTCAAACAATAATACTTACTTTTCCTAAAGTTTTGGAAGACCCTCCATCAGCCTGTCCTCGTCTCTGTGGTCTTTTGGTTCTAATAAAATATTAGGAGAATGGTCAGGAGAAACTGACATTAATAATCAAAGAAGGAAACAAATGATACGTTTTTATTGTTTCCTGTCTTTGTGTTGTGTGACCTTTGACCTCCACGTCCTCTTCTCCTGCAGGAGGAAGTGTCAGAGGGGGACATAGACGACTCTTTCAGGGCCATGTTCGCTCAGCTGTCTGGAGACGTGAGTAAAAATTATTAAAACAAAATAAACTTGAAACGTTCTTTATGGTGCTGTGATTAGATTATAACAGCAGAGTTAGTTTATTAATGTAAGTATAAACAGAGACATAATCATGGTCTATCCTCTGTGATCAGGACATGGAGATCTCAGTGAGGGAGCTCAGGACTATCCTCAACAGAGTCGTCTCCAAACGTGAGTCTGCTTCCTCCTCTTAAGCTGCTCTGATAACAGAAACTTAAACAAATAAAAAATAAAAATAAAATTGTGAATAAAATATCTGATATGATGTAAAAACTGAACACTCAGTAGAAACACTTTAACAAGACCTGTTTTTCTTCTTCTGTGGTGTTTTACAGACAGAGACCTGCAGACTGATGGCTTCAGTCTGGAGTCATGCAGGGCGATGGTCAGCCTCATGGACGTATCCTCAGCATGGTTCTCATGGTTCTTATAGTAATGGTATTAATGGTTTTCATGGTTCTCTTGTTTGTAATAGTTCTAATGGTTCCCCTAGTTTTAATTGTTCTCATGGTCCTAATGGCACTCTTGGTTCTGAAAGATGTCATGGTTCTCTTGTGTCTCCTGTGTTTGACTCTGACCTAAAGTTTGTTCAGAACACAGAGTCAATAGTTAAACGAGGTCAACAAAGGATTCACTTGTTGCGGCAGCTGAACTCCTTCAGTGTTTCTGAGGGCATCCTATCTTGTTTTTATCATTCCTTTATTGAAAGCCTTTTAACATTTTCCTTTGTTTGCTGGTTTCACGGATTATCGGTAAAGGACAGAAACAGCCTGAACCAGATTGTAAAAGTCTGCTCCAAGATTATTGGAATACAGCTGACAGATCTGAGCTCTCTCTGGGAGAAACGTGTGGTCCAGAAAGCCAGAGGAATTATGGATCAGCCCGGACACATCCTCTTCTCTGACTTTTCTCTTATGCCGTCTGGGCAGCGCTACTATGCACCCCCTAGGAAAACAAACAGATACTCCAACTCATTTATCCCCTCAGCCATCAGGCTGCTAAATGCTGGGTTGTAGCCTGAAGATGATATGTGGCCTGTGCCACATTTGGTATTTGCTTATCCTATTGTATCTTAGTAATTCCACCGTGGAACTTCACTGCTTACTGTATTTATTATTATTATTAGTAGTATTTATTGCTGATTCTGCTAACCTGTGGGTTCTGACAGGGGAATGTGGTTGTCGATATGCTGTTATGAATGTTTGTTTGTTCACTGATTTGTTTAGATGGCTCAATAAGGCAGGGTAACTGTGAACGGAATTGCCCTTTGGGATTAATAAAGTTGTCTGAATCTGAATCTGAATCTTGTTTCTAATAGTTGTAATGATTCGCACAGTTTCAATAGTTCTCATGGTTCCCTTGGTTCTAATAGTTCTTATGGTTTTAATGGTTCCCCTAGTTTTAAATTTTCTCAGGGTTCTAGTTGTTCTCTTTTTTCTATTAATTCTCATGGTTCTAATGCTTTTTGTGGTTCAAATGGCTGTCATGGTTCTCTTAGTTGTAATCATTTCTCTTGGTTCTTATGATTCCAATGTATTTCTCAGTTCTAGTGGTTCCTTTTGGTTGTCATTATTTTTTTTTTTGGTTCTATTGGTTCTTATGGTAATAATAGTGCACAAGGTTGGTGGTGATGGTTTTTATGGTTCCCTTGGTTCTGATAGTTCTCATGACCCCAGTAGTTGTCTTGGTTATAGTAGTTCTCTATGGTTCCAATGACATAGTCCTCTTTATTCTATTGGTTCTCATGTTTTTTTATGGTCTGCATGGTTCTCTAGATTCCAATTGTTGTCCTTGTTCTCATGGTACAAATGGTTCTTCTGGTTTTAATGGTTATTTTACTTACCATGGTTCTTATGGCTCTCTCTCCGTTCTAGTAGTTCTCATGGTTTTACTGGTTCTCTTGGTGTGTATTTGTTCTAAATACTCTACTCTAGATTTTGATTTCTACTTTTGAGTTTGAATGTAAACACTGATTGTCAGGGTTGAATTTTTAGTGTGCTCAGATGATTAATGACTTCA
Source organism: Cetoscarus ocellatus (assembly GCA_037902135.1). Classification (NCBI taxonomy): domain Eukaryota; kingdom Metazoa; phylum Chordata; class Actinopteri; order Labriformes; family Labridae; genus Cetoscarus; species Cetoscarus ocellatus. The sequence goes on along the minus strand of JBAMNC010001274.1, from coordinate 252,861 downwards.
TACTTCACAAATCTCTTCATCACTGAGCTGTTAAAAAAACAGTTTTACGGTTCTTTCTTCTTCTGTGGTACAAAATCGAACCCGTGGACCTTATCTGGAGCTCAGAAAGACGGCAGCGCTCGGCTTGGCCTGGTGGAGTTTCAGATTCTCTGGAATAAGATCAGGAAGTGGCTGGTAGGTCCTGATCATTAGTGGTTTGTTTTTTTAGAATGAAATTCAGATTTTATTTTAACATGGAGTCAGAGTCTGCCCCTAGTGGACATTCACGGAGCTGAAGCTTTGGACACTGACAAGAATCCACAGAATTGTCAGTGTGGGTATTATATTAACATAAAATCACAAACTAATCAAACAGCGTGTTGATAACACTAAAATAAAATTATTATGAGAGACAGAAATGAAATTATACTGATGTTAAAAACATCGTCCTGAGCGAAAGTTTAAAGTTAACATAAGTAAAGGTTCTGACTGAACATGGAGAACGCCCTCTGCAGTGAAGGTTGATTTCTGTTTCTGTGTTCAGGGCATCTTCAGAGAGTTTGACCTGGATAAATCAGGATGTATGAGCTCCTATGAGATGCGTCTGGCTTTAGAAAATGGAGGTGAGTGTTTTGATTATTGATAATTGATCATGTAAGGTGTTATTAACCTGTGACATCATCAGTGAAGTGAAGAGCATTATGATTGAGCTTGATTAAAGAAACATTATTAAAAGTGGAGATGAAAATCATAATTATATAACATTAATGTTTTAATGTGACCTTTGACATCATCAGGTCAGTAAGAAATTATTGAGCAGTGGTGTTATTATTGTTTTATTGATCATTATTAATGCTTATATAATGGAGTTCGCATTATTGATTGATTTATTGGTCTGGTTTCTGATCTGCGTGCAGGATTCAAACTCAATAATAAGCTCTATCAGATGCTCGTCGCTCGATACGCCGACAACGAAGTAATCGACTTCGACAACTTCACCTGCTGCCTGGTCAAACTGGAGGCCATGTTCAGTGCGTACTCAGACTAATGATCATAACGAGGGTTAAACTGATTCATTAAAGAAGTTAAAGGGGCTCAGTTGTTCCTGTGTTTTATATATCTGTCTGCTCATAATTCTGGTCTGAAGCCCCTGAACTCAGCTTCAGGTTCAGAGGTCATCTTTGACCTGCTGATGTTTTTCTCCTGTTTGTGTTTTTCTCAGAGACATTTCAGGATCTGGATCGAAACGGGACAGGAAGTGCAGAGATGAACATCGTGGAGGTACGAACACCAAGAACTGCAATTCATTTTTCATCTGAAGCATCTGAGAGAAGATTTAGTTTGATACTCTAAACAAGAACATTAAAAACATCTTTAGATCTGAGCTCAGCAACAAGCACAGAGAGCAGACAGACATCCAATAACATCTGTTAATAAGATTTGTTACCTCCACCAATGAGGTTATGTTTGTGTCAGCATTAGTGTGTTTGTTTGTTAGCAAGATTACACAAAACTACTGGACAGATTATCCTGAAAATATCAGGAGATGTTGGTAGTGGCCCAACTTAGGAATGATTCGATTTTGGTGGTGATCCAGATAACCACCATTAGTGAATGATCATTTTTTCTAAATAACTGTCTAACTAATAATGACATCGACATGATTCTGAGTGCTGGCTGTAGGTTTTCAGGGTTGTGAATCATATTATCAAGGAACTATTGCTTATAGAAGTAACAGCAATATGTGAGTTACCTTGGCGGAGGTGTGTGCTCTCTGAGTGCTTTCTAGTTTATTTAAGAAATCTGAATTACACCAACTTCAGTCACGTTTGTGTACTTTTGCTCACTAAAAATGTGTTGCTCAATCACAAATAGTTTCTTTCCAGTTTTGAGTTTTGTATATATATATATGTGTGTATATATAATATATATAATATAATATATATCTATATAAATATATAAAAGTATTATTTATTTATGTAGAGTATTCTGAACATGTTCTGAGTGTTCTTGTTCTTGTTCTTGGTTCTTCTCTCTCCTCAGTGGCTCTGTGTGACCATGTGTGGCTGAACAATGAGAAGAACCTGAACTTCAAAGTGCCTCCAACAGGAAGAGACAGGAACCATCACACCAAAATACACTCATGACTACAGTAATACTACAGTAATACTTTAGTAATACACTGCCTGGCCAAAAAAAGTCACCACCTGGATTTAACTAAGCAAATAGGTACGAGCCTCCTGTTGGATAATTACTGCACATGTGATTATCTTTCAGCTGGCAACAAGTTATTTAACCCCAGCTGATGCAATGAGTAGCTTCTCATTTCTTAAACAACCATGTGGAAAGACACATCCTGTGGTCGTGGAAAAGATGTTAGTCTGTTTAAGAAGGGTCAAATCATTGGCATGCATCAAGCAGAAAAAAACATCTAAGGAGATTGCAGAAACTACTAAACTTGGGTTAAGAACTCCAACGTGTTATTAAAAACTGGAAGGATAGTGGGGAAGCATCGTCTTCAAGAAAGAAGTGTGGTCGAAAAAAAATCCTGAATGATCGTGACGGTCGATCACTTAAACGTTTGGCCAAATCAAATCGAAGAAAAACAACAGTAGAACTCAGGGGTGTGTTTAATAGTGAAAGTAAGAGCATTTCCACACACACAATGTGAAGGGAACTCAAGGGATTGGGACTGAACAGCTGTGTAGCCTTAAGAAAACCACTAATCAGTAAGACTAACCAGAAAAAAGGCTTCAGTTTGCTAGGGAGCATAAAGATCGGACTCTGGAGGACTGGAAGAAGGTCATGTGGTCTGATGAGTCCAGATTTACCCTGTTCCAGAGTGATGGGAGCATCAGGGTAAGAAGAGAGGCAGGTGAAGTGATGCACCCATCATGCCTAGTGCCTACTGTCCAAGCCTGTGGGGGCAGTGCTATGATCTGTGACAGATCTTATGACTTTGCAGAAGCTTACTGAAACAATGCCACAGCAAAGCTAAAGGCAGTTCAATGAAATATTAGAGTGACCCTTTTTTATGGTGGCAACTTTTTTTTTGGCCGGGCAGTGTATCACTACAGTACTGGAGCTCCATGCTGACTAATCCAGTCTTCCAGCCTCACTGTGGATGATCACTGCTGTCAGAAATGAGCTCACGTAAATATTTAATAATCATATCCTCTTTAATGGGACACTAAAGCCTGAATCATTTCAGAGTAATCTCTCTAAAATGAGCTGATTGAATATTTAAACTATTAAAAACAAACTCTGGCAGCAGTGATGTAGAACAAACACTAAGTACTCCATAATCACAGTACTCCTACAGTAATAGCTTAGTTTCCGAGTACTCCAGCCTGACACCCTAAACCTCCTGCTGCTTTATTTATTCAGCCTGCTGCAGACAGGGGGCGCTGCCCAACATGGCCTGAGTATTTATTTATTTATTGATAAGGCCGAGCTGCTTCCTGAGCCTCCATCACACCTTCACCTGTCCTCAGGCAGCCTGTCAGTCAGACATCAGGGTTTATTTCTCCTGAGGTCAGAGGTCATAACATGAAAACATAGGACACCCTGAGGTCACGTTGTCTTTAAAGCAGAGCTTCTCAATATCTAGGACAAGACACCAGAGGAGTCGAGAGACGTTTTACTGTAAAGTATTTCAATGATACAAACATATTTTATAAAGTACTGTCAGAAGTCAGACACAAACTGAGCTCGATTTAAGAAGATACCCAGGTCATCAGGTGAGATTTACGCTGATCTGAGGGTCTAAAGATCGTTTAGATCTAAAATAACTCTTATTTTAGATATAAACAACTATTAAAGTGATAATTTCACGCATTTTTATGCTTGTGCAGGACTCTGACAGTAATCTTAACTTAAAGAACAATAAATTCTCCAATATTAGGTTTTCTGGACTGCAGTTTTTGTGCACAGGTTTCAAAAAAAGTATCTCATTCTAGACAGTCTCTGTTAGTTTAATGATGTATTGCATCAAAACAAACAAACGCTTCAATATGATTATCACACACTTGTGCTGAAAATGAGTTAAATTGGACGTTTTTGTGCATTTTTTGCAATTTTCCATGATCAGAAAACAACAATATTAAACACTGGATGTTAAGGACTTTTGTTTTGTTGCTTTGGCATCAAAAAATGATTAATTTAAATTTCCAACAGGTCAGAGGACCATGAAGGTGTCAGATGGAGGCGTTCAGGATCAGCTCGGTCAAATGAACACTGATGTCACAGAACTTCAGTCTCATGTTTTTGCTTAATAAAGTCCAAACTGAACTGACACTCCGTTTGTTTCTTTGATATAAGACAAATTCACCTGATTCACAATTAAAGATTTTTAATATTTCACACTCATAAACAATAAATCACCTTCTGAACAGTTTGATAAAGTTTGACTTTATGCACAGTTTGGGGTTTAAGGTGAAGTTTCCAAAAAGTGGAAGTGTCTGGTTCTTCTCCAGGGTAACAGGAAAGTTCAGGGTCATCTCATCTCCGAGCAAAACGAGATTGCAATGTGAGAATCCTCTGATATGAGTCCAGCATCTCAGTCAGTCCTGGTACTGACTGTCTTCAGTCAGTCCTGGTTGTCCCGGCCCTGGCTCTTCTTCCCCAGTCAGTCCTGGTATCGGTTTTCTCTCCAGGGTCAGTCCTGGTCCTGGTTTTCTCTCCAGGGTCAGTCCTGGTCTTGGTCGTCCCGGCCCTGGCTCTCCCTTCCCTCGGCCGGCCCCAGCAGCACGGCCTGCGCCTCCAGCAGCGTGGTGTCCGTGGCCGCTCCGAGGAACCGGGCGGTGAGCTCGGTGTCCTGCAGCCGCAGACGAACCCTGGTGCCCCGCTGCAGCTTCTCTCCATCCGCCGGCCTGCGGACCACACAGTGGAACTTTCCCCCAAAGTCTACGTACAGGTCATCCTTGACGACGTGAAAGATCCTCCCGACCACCAGCTTGTCTTTGGCCGGACCCATCTGCATCAGCGGGGAGCGGCGGAGCAGCGCGGAGAAGCTCTGCTCCTGCCCGGGGGAGGAGCCTCTGTCCCCGGCCTCGGAGCGCTCGGCCTCCCGCCGGAGCTCGGACTGCAGGTCGAAGGCAGCAGCGAAGCCGGACCGGGGAGCGTGTTCGGCGGGCTGGTCGCTGCCGGAGGCCCCGCTGGAGTCGGAACTGAAGGAGGTCCGGGAGAACCTGGAGAAGGTGAACGGAGCTCCACGCCTCAGCGCAACCTTCCAGAGCGCCGCCATGTTGTCTAAATAACAACCAGCGAAGAAGAACACAGATTAAATACCCGGGTGATCAGTCACAGCGCCACCCTGGAAAAGAGGGAAAAATATTAAAATTATCCAAGGAAGGATTCAAGAAGTAGTTGGAAAGGTGGAGAAATGGTCATATGCATGGGGCTTTAAGTTTTCTGAGGAAAAAAAACAAATATTTTGATTTTCACCAAAAAGAAATTAAAAGAAACTGTTGATGTAAAGTTGTATGGTAAGAAGCTAGAGCAGGTGAATACCTTTCAATTTCTTGGTATTTTATTTGATTCAAAGCTAACCTGGAATGAACATATTAATAAAGCAGAAAAAATGTGTAAAATGGTATTAAATGTTATGAGGTGTCTGGCAGGATCTAAATGGGGAGCGAGCCAATGTGCTTTGAAAAACATTTATATTTCCTAATAAGATCAGTGATTGACTATGGATGTATTGTGTGTGGTTCAGCATCTAAAACATTATTAACAAAGTTAGAGGTGATTCAAAAAATTGTATGTTCAGACTCATTATCGGCTCTTGAATCACTTCAGTCCGTCATCTCATAGCAGACCAGATATTCTTTATGAAATTCTTGAATCATTATACAAACTACACCATCATGGGACAGCAGTCAGATTCATGTGGGTACCAGCACATAGAGGTATTGAGGGGAATGAAATAGCAGATTTTCTTGCAAAACAAGCACTGAAACACAATAGAATTATGGAAATAGCACTTAGTAAATCAGAAGCAAAGGCATTAATAAAGAACAGAATCATGAACGAATGGCAAAAGTGCTGAGACGTAGGTAATAAAGGTCGACATCTTTATGAAATTAAACTAAAAGTGGGTAGAATGGAAATCATATGGAAATCAACCAGGGAACAAACAGTTATGTCAAGAATAAGAATAGGTCACACCGGATTAAACAAAAGCATGCATTTAATTGGAAAACATCCAACAGGGAAATGTGACTGTGGAGTCGAGGATGAAACAGTGGAACATGCTATATGTAGGTGTCAAAAATATAATAATCAAAGACAAATTCTTTTGAGGAAACTACAGAAAAGTGGAGTGAGAGTATTGAACATCAAGAATTTATTTAGTCTTGGAAACGGAGAATATAGAGCAGTTTTTGATTTTCTAAAACAAACAGAATTAATAATAAGAATTTAGGTTAAGCATTTATTTCCTAATGGGAATAGGGACCTCTGGTTCACACTCCTGCATGGTAGATGGCGGTAATGCACCTCTAACGTTGGATGCCACCCGCCGTAAATCCAAGAAGAAGAAGAAGAAGAAGAAGAAGAAGAAGAAGAAGAAGAAGAAGAAGAAGAAGAAGAAGAAGAAGAAGAAGAAGAAGAAGACACAGCGCCACCCAGAGGCTCAGTCTGGAGGCCTAGATGACGTCAGCTCAGGCTGATTGGTGGAGAAGAGCTGAGCATGCGCAGTGCAGCAGTCAGCCTGAAGAAGAAGAAGAAGCCAACATGGAGGTGTTCGTCGTCGCTCCGACTGTAAAGTTTTCTAATGTCTGTTTTCCGCCCGGTTCTTCCGTCAGAGACGTCCTGAGCCGGATCACCCAGAGCCAGGTGAGTGTTCACACCTGAGCAGGGTCAAAGTAAGACAGGTTTAAATGATTTAACCCGGGTCAGACTGACGGGGGTTAGCTCTTTGCTATTGTAGCTAACAATCACAAACAGGTCTGTTATGGAGCTGCGGTTTTATTCTTCTTATTATTTTGATTTTATTGTATTATATATTATATGCCCGATAGTAGATTTTTGCTGATATGCCAATTTGTCCCCATGCATTGGCACCGATAGCAATTTTTTTTCTTCTGAATTGACAAAACACTGGCTTCTTGTTTCGCTGTGACAGTTTGTTGCGTTAATAACAGATTTAAACAAGAAAAATAACAATTTAACATTTACCTTTTTAAAAAACATAAAACTCTTAATTTTTACATGTGTGATGGTAAAGTGTGGAAACATGGTACAATTGTGTGATTGGCCGATATATCGAAAGTAAATATTCGTACAAATGTCATTATCGGTTAATACTGGTATTCAGCTTTTAGGTAATTATCTGATACCGAAATCTTATATCTAAGGAATTCAAAACATAAATTATATGAAAATATGATTAAAAATAATATAATTTAACAAAAACTATGAAACGGTGAAATCTTGTAATAGTTGAGACGAAAAATGAAATTATTGATTAATATTTGTTGATTATTGCATTTGGAGTCATAATTAGTTATCAAAAGCTGAACATATGAATTTTGATTTTGTAAAAATTCGATATGCTGATATGATAGAACTTATTCAGCTGATATGAACGTGTAGATATGACTGAGTTATAGTTTTCTTATATTGCATTTGCATTTTTTATTATAAACATAATTTGCTGCTCAACTTTTGAAGCTGTTATCTGCAGATGTTTGCATCATTTTTGATGTAACGATGCTGTGTTATATCATATATGGATTCATCTTAAATGTCCCGTAAAGATCTAAATACATGGGAACTTTTAATCATGTGTCCCCTGCTATCTTCCGTAGAAGCTGTTAACCTGCCCAGAAACAACAGATTAAAATTAGCTCTCCGCTAACTCTGGTGCAACTACATTTAACTGTGTGCTGCTCTTATGAAAACAAATGCTAAAATAAAGTAAATACGGATAATATTGTGCACCCCTAATACCAATGTCTTTGAGCCAACAACCATGCCAGATTTAAAGTGACGTAAATCACCTCTGCTCTCCGTTCTGATCCTCACTGACCATGTCTGCATGCTTGAATGCATTATGTTTTTGCCATACGATTGGTTGATTAGCTGAATAAGCCAGAAAGCAACTGAACAGATGTACCTTTTATAGTGGACATTAAGAATGAATGAATGAATTTGTTTACCATTAACAGAATAAGACAAGTGAAATGTTGAAGTGATACCCTTAAATATCTCTGGGGAAACAGACTGTATGTTGATTTATGAAACCATAATATTAAAATAATAAAGTATTATTAGGCCAGGGTCGATGATGGCAATAGATTTTTAAAATATATGAAAATATAATATATGAAGATCAGAAAAGTCAAACTCATGCTGCCCGACGATGTCTGACAGACAGATATTACATTTTTTACAAATATGTTGAAGTGTGTTGATGATCTGTGGCCATCATGTGATAGAAGGACTCTGAGATTGTTTCCGTGTGTCAGCAGGGAGTCTCCTCCTCTGAGGATTTCTACGTGGTCAGAGATGGTCGTCTGTCTGACCTGGACGACCCTCTGCAGCATGGAGCCGTCTATCACCTGGAGCCCCGCCTCTGTGGGGGGAAGGGAGGTACGTAGAACAACAGCAGGAACTCCTACCAGGAACCCTTTGAAGACCTGGGTCAACAGCAGGACCCAGGATCTGAATTTTGTTTAGGGGCAACCCAGAAAGTTGTAGGTTCAAGCCCTTCTCTAGCTATCACATGTTGATGTGTCCTTGGGCAAGGCACTAAACCCCAAGTTGCTCCCACTGCGCCGTAAGTGGTGTGTAAATGAGTATCAGAGAGTGAGGATGTGTAATAATTAGTACACCAGCATGTAGAAGCTCTTTAACTGGAATGATATTTTTAATGCTAAAATATAATTATTATTGTCATCCATGAATTTTCAAATTTCACTGTCTTACAAAAAAACAGAGAAGAATATCAAAGGTCATTGTCATTTCTTAATTAAGATGTCAAATTACATTTATTTACTCCCCTCCTCCCCAAACAGAAAAATCAGTTTTGTTATGTTTGATTAATCAGCCAATCAGTCAATCTTTATTTGTATAGCCCCAGGTCATAACAAGTGTTATCTCAAGACACTTTACAATAGAGCAGACTGAAGACAAACTCTTCATTTATAGATACACATATAAATACACATATACATCATATATATACACATACATACATACATAATGTCTGACCCAGTGAGCGGCTCAGATTTGGGTCTAAAAAGTTGAATTCAGTTTAAATTCCTCATTCCTGCTCATATTTTTTCCAATAACATTTTCAGTTGTTTTTTTTAAAAATCTTAAAATAATTATATTTAAAAAAATATATATAAATAGAAACTCTGGAGCATGTGTGTGTAGATGTGACCTGAGGGGTGAAGCTGCTCTGAGTTGTCAAGACTAGAAAAAAACCAAAATATGATCTAGGGCTGGGCGATATTACCTAATCTCAGTATCACGATTAATTGAAGCTCTTACCTCGATTACAATTAATATCCAAACATTTAACAATTAACAAATTGGTGATGTTACAAACGGTCGTTGAAACGGTCTTCCTGCAGTATTTACACTTAACTTCTTTGTGCTCGATGTCCTCTGCACAGAATCCAAAATGTGCCCAAACGATGGAGACGCCGTTTTTCATGGCTACAAGGTCCTCTGATAGATTGGCAGTCGTCTCCTCCATGTTGGCAGCGTGTCCTTCGCTCTTGGTGAAAGTGAACACAGACTGTATGGAGGAGGTGGGGTCACGTGACTCACAGGGAAAACAATCAAAATAATCGACATGAGTAAAATTACTTTGATTAGAGGGTCTAAATGTTGGTTTTGATTATTTTTCGATTAATTGCCCAGCCCTAGTTGAGAGGGTAAATGTTGGTGTAAGTGAGGTAGAGCCTTCAGTTATCAGGCTCCTCTTCTCTGAAACCACTGTTCATCAGATTATATAAATCACAAACAGTAAACATGTTGAATCTCTGTTTAGTTTTATTTCTTCTGGGACTTTAAAATGTAATGCAGTGGTAATGACCTTTAAAAATATGTTCTTAAAAGAGCTTTTCCAGGCTTACACTTAGGAAGCACTGCTCTAAGAGAAGATAATTGTAACAGACTCTGTTCTGTACATGTGTCTTCAGGGTTTGGCTCCATGCTGCGAGCTCTTGGTGCTCAGATTGAGAAGACGACGAACCGCGAAGCCTGCAGAGACCTGAGTGGACGAAGACTACGAGACGTCAACCATGAGAAAGAGTAAGAGAACATACGCACATCAGGCTGGGCTGTAGAGGAAGAATTAAGGATGCATTCATGTATTGTATTATATGAGATAGGGCTGGTCAATGCTGTTTATCATCAGACTTATTAATGGAAACTGTGTTGTTTAGCTTATGTTTATGTTGATTTATTAAAAAAAAAAAAAAAAAGTCAGTCCTAATGATCAGTAAATGAGTTAGAACAGTAAGAACCAGTAACAAAAGATTATCCATATTAAGTTCTCTGGTCTAAATGTGAAACAACCAGGACAATTTTTATTACTACTAAAGATTTAATGATGTTGATACCTGTTTGATACCACAGCAACACCCAGTACTGGGCAGTCTGTTATTTTTAATTGTATGAATTTGTAAGAATAACAGACAAACTCACACAGTCTCAAAATTGCACGAATACTTTTGCAATATTTATAAAAGTGGGGTGGAGCCATGGCTCGAGCAGACCTTAAGAAGTCTCTTCTGTTTTGTCCAGACGGAGTCGTATGTTCTTTTGTATATTTTCTCAGTCATGTGACTGTGAGTAACATTTTCTCAAGCACATGGTGAATAGAAATGGTTCTATTGTTTCTCAGTTTGGGTCTTGTCATAACTGAGAAACATAAACCAAAAGGAACTTTGTGGATGTGCAGAGGAGCCCTCCTCACTCCAGCTCAGCAGACCTTGCTCAGTTCTGCAAACATATTTGATTGAGACCTTGTTCACTCTCCTCTGATTAAAATATGAATGAAGATCATGACGGTGTTGAAAATATTTTTTCAAACCATAACACAGAAATGCCCTCAACCTTTTAGTACTATTCATTTAGTGGACACATTTGTCTGCTTTTCTGAAAAACCAAAACATATTTGCTAAAATTATTAATTTAAAAAACTGTTGGAAGTCTATTGAGACGAAGATGGAAGTCTTATATGTCTTAGTATTAATTTACTCCATCTCTGTGAGTGCAGTATTTTTTTTAATGTACATTGTACCAGAATTTCTGTCAATCTGTTCATAATTTTTAATTAATTTTCTTTTTAAATAAAGTCAAATAAACTAAAACATTTATTAATCAACTGAATTTTGTTTTTATTAAATATATTAGACCGTATTGGCAGTTTGACTTTAGAATGAACATCTAAGACAAATGTTACAAAATTATGAACGTTAACGGCAGAGGTTTCAGAAACACGAATATCATGCATGCAGCCATTAAATATATAGAGACCAGATTACTGGTCCATATTTCCCAGCCCTACAGCACAGACATGAAAACTTAAATCTTCAGACCATTTTGGATTCTTGGCAGTGTGTTTATAAACTTTGGCTGTGCTTGAAGGAGTATATTCTCCTCTTCTGTGGCGGATGTATGCCAGTAACTTCTTCTTCTATCGTATATATATTGACACAGTCTTCTTTTGTGGTGTCAGGATGGCAGAGTGGCTGAAGAAGCAGGCGGAGCGCGAGGCGGAGAAGGAGCAGCGTCGTCTTGAGCGTCTGCAGAGGAAACTGGCTGAACCCAAACACTACTTCACAGACCCGGAGTACCAGCAGCAGTGTCACGACCTGTCAGAGCGACTCGAGGACTCGGTTATCAAAGGTCAGAGCGGGTTTATATTTTCAGGACATGAGGGGACGTGGATCTGACCGAGGTTTGATTCTGACACTGAAATTTAAGTCGTAAATAATTACCAAAGCTGTGTGAAATGTTGAAGTCAGGACTCATTTTTTTCCAAGAGCATTCTAAGACAGGATAAACAGTTTGATTACACTTCCTGTTTGTGCCTCTGAAAGTAAAAGCCCACTTGTACAGAACGCTTTTATTTTGAAGCGAGTGATGACCTCTCACTCCGAGGTCCAGGTTCAGGGTCATGAGGTCATTATTAAAGGGAAACGGTCTGGAAATCAGTTCAGAGGGTGATTGACTTTGTTTGGTGTCCTTTAGGTCTGCAGGCGTCATCGAGCGGCCATGTTAGGGCTGATGATGCCTCAGCCGTGAAGAGAGCGAGCTCTGATCAGAGCGACCAGCCGCAGAAGAAGAAGAAGAAGACGACAGGAGCTTCATGTTTCTGGTGAGTTCCTCTGTTTTTTATCTCAGACAGTCAGAGCGCAGCCGCACGGCACAGAGCTGAATGCTGAAGGAGATTTTTAACACAACAGAGTCTTTGTCCTCAGAGGACGTCCATCAAGCTCTGCAGATAAACTCCTGTCCACATCAGTAAGACAATGTCTCCATGATGTCTTTATCTTGTTGTCATGGTAACAGGACAGGCCTGGATGAGCTGCCGAGCTCTGAGGAAGATGATGATGATGATGATGATGATGAAGAGTCTCCGTCCACGTCTTCCTCCAGCTGTGGAGCTCCTGCGGTCACCATGACGATGCAGAGGGAGAAGGAGCCTGATCAGAGCAGCAGGTAGAGACATCACTCTGTCCAAACTTCTGTGATCATCGTGGAGACTCGTGTCAAACAGACAAACATGACTTTCATGTTTAAGCCAGAGCTGTTGAACAAATATATAAAAACACATTTTAACATAAACAGTATATGTTAGTGTGGCTACCTCTAGATCCGCGGTTGGATTTCTGAATCCAGCAATAACCGAGGCATTTGATATTTCAGCTCGTCTGCCTGTAGCTCGTCTTCTGACCAGAACACCAGACCTTCAGAGGCCACAGAACAACATAATCCACCATCACAGGACCAGGAACCACCAAGGACATCTCCAGATCCATTCATCAAACCATCACAGGACCAGGAACCACCAGGGACATCTCCAGATCCGTTCATCAGACCATCACAGGACCAGGAACCATCACAGGACCAGGAACCACCAAGGACGTCTTCAGAGCCGATCGCCAAACCATCAGAGGGCCGGAAACCCATAGATGAGTGTGAACCCTCAGAGGAGTCCAGGTGTCCACCTGAGCAGGTGAGATATATTTATAAAACTAAGAAAGCACTCAGAGAGCACTGACCTACACCAAGCAGCTCAGTTCCTCCAGTGGCTTTTCCACAACCCCTGTAAAAGATAAGGTTAGAGTCAGGATCCAGACCAAACTCAGCACATACATGGAGGTTGTTATCCTGTATGAACAGCAAGTTTTGGTAACGTCACTTAATATTTTGATTTTATATGAATTATTGAATGTCATCAATGGGATTTCCCATTATAAAGTTCAATTTTTTTTGTGAGGTCAATCTGGATCAGATCCTGATGAAATTTACCTTGATGATAGAGACATGGACCCCATATTATCCTGTAAAATTGGAAGCCAGTCAGTTAAAAAATGGCAGAGATATGATTTTTTTTTTTTTTTTTTTAATTTTGTCCCATGTTAACCTATGAGGCTTTTTTTAATTTGGGGATTTTTTTTGCATCCAGACAAATGTACATATCACCAGCAAAATCTTAGAATTTCTAAGCTGGGCCATTACCAACATCCCTGAAAATTTCAGCAAAATCCATCCTGTAGCTTTTGCGTAATCTTGCTCACGTACAAACATACGCCGGCAAAAACATAACCTCCTTGGCAGAGGTAATAATCAGTGACAAACAGCGAGGACTAAACATTTGTGAATGTCTGATGTGACTATCATGGTGAAAAAGAAAATGATCATCTTAGGGCCAGGAAACATCTTCACATAAAGTCTGATTGATAACCTTTTTATTTATTTAATCTGACTAAAGGAGCGTTTTTGTAACTCCATTTTTTTTTCTGCTCTTCTTTGTGATTGTCCTCTCCAGCAGCAGCGCACGAATCACGAGGACACGTCCAGGACAGAAGGGTCCCAAAAAGACGTCTCTGCAGCAGCTTTGTCTCAGGTGGACTTGTCCTCTGTGTCCTCTGTGTCCGAGCTGGAGGCTGTGGGTCTGGACGTCCTGAAGGGGGAGCTGATGAGGCGTGGTCTGAAGTGCGGCGGGACGCTGACGGAGCGAGCGGCCCGCCTCTTCTCCATCAGAGGACTGACCCTGGATCAGATCGACCCCGCCCTGCTCGCCAAACCCAGCAAGGGCAAGAAGAAGTGAGGTCAGAGATCAGAGCACTATGAGGGGAGAACAGATTTGAGGAACATTTCGCTCTTTTAAAGGCGGACGTGATTTTTCTTTTTCAGAGTTTAAACGAACATGGACGTCTCTATTTCTGTATTTTTGGACAAAGTTTGGACTCTGATGCTCCTGCAGACGATCAGTTTAAAACTGAAGCTGAATATGTAGATATATTTACTTTTACTCCACATTTAGTTTCATCTTAAGCTTCCAGCTGAATATTTTTGATCAGTCTGCATTCGTCCAATCAGAGGGCAGGATTGTCTGTTTTATTTTTGTACAGATTTTTTTCAGGTAAACCAACAGAGATGCTGATGTGTTAAAAAAGAACCACAGTCAAAATGGATTTAATAATTTTTATTAAAAATATCTGAAAAAAAACATCAAACCTTTATCTCTTTACTTCATCATCAACGTTTATTTAAATAAATCTGCCGAGTTAATTTAGTTTGTAGTTTTTACAGTGAGTGCAGAGGCCACTTTATTAGACACATGACATCATTCTGAAGTTTATCAAACCAGCAGGTCAGACCGTCTGTGTTTAAGCTTTTTCATAGAGACTCAGAATAATTAACATTTGCTCTTTGAGCTGGGACTGGTCATCAGACAATCACAAGGCTGGCATACAGAGACAGACCGCTGATCACACTCACACTTCAGAGTAACTGGATGAACCCACACATGCACGGGGAGAACATGTGAACTTTACACAGGAAGGACTGGACTGACCGGGGAGTCAAACCAGCAACCTTCTGACTGAGCACTGACCTGCTGTCCTAAATATCTGTTTACAAAAATGAACTAAAACAAAAACGAAACGTTAATTTAAATCAGGCGTGGTGTTTCTGATAAATGTCTTTAATTCTTCTGTGAAGTAGATGATTTAAACTCCCAAACAGAAAAAATCGCATTTACATTCAAACATGAACAGGAAGTCCAAGGCTGCGGTCTGTCTTCAGCTTCCTGTTACCACCAAGGACTTCATTTCCCATGATCCTCTGCTGCAGGTGGTTAAAATCCAGGGTCCCATGATGTGACCTGAGGAACGTCGACCTCCTCGAAGCAGATGATGACATCACCAGGTCTGAAATCCCCGTGACCGTCCGCCCATAGACCACAGTCCACCCCGACCTTCACCGTCTGCACATCTTCTTTATGGTGCTTCAGCGAGGCCAGGGAACCTGCAGGAGAACATCAGAGGAACATGATTATAGAAACAATACAGGGAACCTTCAGGAGAACGTCAGAGGAACGTGATTACAGAGAACGATACAGGGAACCTGCAGGACAACGTGAGAGGAACATAACTACAGAGAACGATATAATGAACCTCCAGGAAAACGTCGGAGGAACATGATTACAGAGAACAATACAGGGAACCTGCATGAGAACGTCTGAGGAACATAATTACAGAGAATGATACAGGGAACCTGCAGGACAACGTCAGAGGAACATGATTACAGAGAAAATACAGGGAACCTGCAGGAGAACGTCAGAGGAACATGACTACAGAGAACGATATAATGAACCTCCAGGAAAACGTCAGAGGAACATGATTATAGAAACAATACAGGGAACCTGCAGGAGAACGTCAGAGGAACATGACTACAGAGAACGATAAAATAAACCTCCAGGAAAACGTCAGAGGAACATGATTATAGAAACAATACAGGGAACCTGCATGAGAACGTCTGAGGAACATGATTACAGAGAATGATATAATGAACCTCCAGGAAAACGTCAGAGGAACATAATTACAGAGAACGATACAGGGAACCTGCAGGACAACGTCAGAGGAACATGATTACAGAGAACAATACAGGGAACCTGCATGAGAACGTCAGAGGAACATGACTACAGAGAACGATAAAATAAACCTCCAGGAAAACGTCAGAGGAACATGATTATAGAAACAATACAGGGAACCTGCAGGAGAACGTCAGAGGAACATGACTACAGAGAACGATAAAATAAACCTCCAGGAAAACGTCAGAGGAACATGATTATAGAAACAATACAGGGAACCTGCATGAGAACGTCTGAGGAACATGATTACAGAGAACGATATAATGAACCTCCAGGAAAACGTCAGAGGAACATAATTACAGAGAACGATACAGGGAACCTGCAGGACAACGTCAGAGGAACATGATTATAGAAGCAATACAGGGAACCTGCATGAGAACGTCTGAGGAACATGATTACAGAGAACGATAAAATAAACCTCCAGGAAAACGTCAGAGGAACATGATTATAGAAACAATACAGGGAACCTGCATGAGAACGTCTGAGGAACATAATTACAGAGAACAATACAAGAGAACCTGCAAGAGAATGATAATGGAACTCTTAAGAACACTAGAACTTAGAGAAGGTTCGAGGAGACATTAGGGAAAATCTGAGGAACAACAAGAAAAACCATGGAGCCCCTGAGGACCAGGTGTGACGGACAGATCTAGGTGTGACTCACCTTCCCAGAGGGTATCCTGTCCTCGGATCAGTCTGAACTTCAGTTTCCGGTCCAGCTGACCCTTCTGAACTCTGCAGCCCGCCACCGGGACCTTTTTCTTCCCCACGGTGACGTCAAAAACGGCGAGCACTGTAGCCTCACCTGAAAACAAGAAGACCACTTCCTGTTGGTAACTGTGCTGGTTTTGAACATCAGACACATCATGAAGGTCACATTAATCCAGCTTTCACATAAACTTATGCAGGACATTTGAACTTTGACCCCTGAACCCCACGGCCACGTTCCTCACCAACAACGTTCTCCGAGGCGAGTGGAGGCAGTTTGCTGCTCAGCTCGTCCTTCAGCTCGTCGATCAGTTTGTAGATGATGTTGTGGAGACGCAAGGGGACGCCACGGCGCGCCGCCAGCTGCTGGATGGGCCGGCTCACCGCCACATTAAAGCCGTAAATCGACCCTGAAGAAGAGAGGGAGAGGTGAGAGGATGGACAGGAAGAAAGAGAGGAAGGAGAAGAAGGCAAAAGAAATGAAAGAAAAAGGAACAATGAAAGGAGTGATAGAAGGAAAGGAAGCAAGGAAACGAAAAGTGAAGAAAGCGGAAAAGCATAACAAAGGAAAGAAGAAAGGAAGGAATAAAGAAAAAAGGAACAACAGAAGGAAGGGAAGCAAAGAAATGGAATATAAGAGAAGAATATAAGAAAAGGAAGGAAGGAATCAAAATAAGTAAAGGGAAAAGGAAGGTTTGATATGGACATGAACAATTGGGAGGAAGAAAGAAAGGAAGGGAAAAGGAAAAAAGGAAGAACGAAAAAACAAGAGAAAAAAAAAGGAAGGTAGACAGAAAAGGAAAGAACTGTGGGGTCCTGAAGTGTCCTCACTCGGAGTCTCTGCAGGTCTGTCCCATGTCCTGTCTCACCTGGATCCTTCAGGACCAGCTGACTCACCTGAGAAGGTTTCAGCCATGTTGACGTCGTTCTCTGAGACATCTCCGATGCCGAAGTGCAGCACGTCGAGCTGACACTGCTGCTGAGCGTCGTAACTGTCTACGATGTTCAAGATGGCCTCCACCGAGCCGTCTACGTCACCTGGAGAGACAAACAGAGGTCAGGACAGATCTACTCAGGACAGACCTGAGGGACATTGTGACCTCGGTGTGATGTCACAGTGCCGCCAGCCAATCAGAGCGTCTACATGAACGACTACCTTTGATGATGATGGGCAGGCGCAGCTCGTCGCTGGTCGTCTTCTCGCTCTCCCTCATGGCGTACTTGTACTTGTTGGTCTTATAGAGAGCCGACTTCCTCTGTTTCCAGCTCAGGTGCATAAGCCCCGCCCTCTCCTTCTTGTACTCCTCCAGGTGGAGCTTCTGTTTGTGCTCGATGGCGTTCTGCTCCTCCTGGAGCTTCTGCTGCTCCTCCTCATAAACCCTCCAGTCCACCACCTCCCTCGCCCTCTGCTGCTCCACAAAGACACACAAAAAGAAATTAACACACAAAACAAACACAAAACAAACAAAACACATCATAAAGAAACTAAACACACCAAAAGAAATTAAACACACAAAAAGAAATTTAACAAACAAAAAAAAACCAAACCACATCAAAAAGACATTAAACACACAAAAAAAATTAAACAAAACGTACAAACAGACATTACACACGTACAGTAACACCTGACAGCTCGGTGTCTCACCTCTGACTCCACCTCCAGCAGCAGCTCCCCTGCAGACGGCAGGTCCTTCCAGCCAACCACCTCCACCGCCGCGCTAGGCCCCGCCTCCATCACCGCCTGCCCGTTCTCATCAAACATGAGGCGGACTTTAGCCCAGCTCTTACCCGCCACCAGGATGCAGCCCCGCTTCAGCGCCCCCCTCTGGACGATGATCGACGTCACAGGACTGTGGAACAGCATCAGAGAACCAGAGTTAGGACAAAGTCCAGAACTCAGAGAACGGTCTAGAACTCGGAGAACAGTCCAGAATATAGAAAACAGTCTAGAACTCAGAGATCAGTCCAGAACTCAGAACGGTCTAGAACTCAGAGAACAGTCCAGAACTCAGAACAGTCTTTAACTCAGAGAACGGTCTAGAACTCAGAGAACAGTCCAGAATATAGAAAACGGTCTAGAACTCAGAGAACAGTCCAGAATATAGAAAACGGTCTAGAACTCAGAGAACAGTCCAGAACTCAGAACAGTCTTGAACTCAGAGAACGGTCTAGAACTGAGAGAACAGTCCAGAATATAGAGAACGGTCCAGAACTCAGTGAACATGGTCACATCAGTTCCTCACCCTTTGCCCTTGTCTGTCCGGCTCTCGATGATGACCCCCTCCATGGGGCCGCTTGGCTCTGCCTTCAGCTCCAAAACCTCCGCCAGCGCCACCGTTGCCTCGGCCAGTGCTAGCAGGTTATCGCCCTGGCAACAACAATGATGATGTCATCATGCTGTACAAACACACCCCCACCTGTATGAGCTTCAGTTACTACTGCTGACAGCCTCCAGGGGGAGCCACGTTAACGAACCATATCAATCAAATCTTTGGATTTTGAGTCGTTTTTCTGACTTGTTGTTATTTGATGGAGTAGAGACAGTGAACAGAGTCAGCAGGGGGCCAAGAGAGTGGAGGGAGAAGTCCCCATTTTTATCAGAGAGCAGACCTTAAGAGCAGAGACGTGGATGGCCTGGACGTCTCCTCCAAACTCCTCACAGACCACGTCATGGGCGAGCAGCTCGTGTTTGACTCTCTGAGGGTCGGCCTGAGGTTTATCGCACTTATTCACCGCCACGATCACTGGGACTGAAACACAAAACACCAGGAACACAACAGAAACAAGTTACTTATCTTCTACTTCATTTTTTCCTCTTTTTTAACCTGTATTAATAAATTTGTGTTTATCTTTACATCATCTATGACAGATGTGTTAAACATATCCAAAGACAAAGGGAGTTAAAATAAGAATTTAGGATAGTGACAAACTCATGGATGCCCAGACCATAAATCTGTCCTCATAGTATTCGAGTCTGATGAATATATATTTATTCAAGGTTTGCTCCTTGAGATATGGCAACTCGTTTAGAAGAGAGTCCTCCTTTCTATATGGTTGTTAAAAGGGATAGTTCAGTATTTTCGAAGTGGGGTTGTATGAGCTCCATAAGGCCACTAAGTACATTAGATGCAGTAGAAAGTTTTCTCCTCTCCCTCAGTAAGCCACAGTCTGTAAAAGTTTGTGACGCAGAACCAGCCGCAAACAGGTAAGTATCGTACCACGAACAAAGGGTCTTTTCTCCGCCTACAAGAACTCCCATCAAAAAATAATACCACAGTTTAAGAGTACGCTACCTAGGAATTTTTTGGGTGCATTAACTTTTCGGAAATATAAAGTTTATCTGGAACTAACCGACTCACGTCACGTATTCCACGTATTCCTAGTTCCAGTTATACTTTGTTTTTCCGAAAAGTTAATGCACTCAAAAAATTTTCTAGGTGGGGTACTCTTAAACTGTGATATTATTTTTTGATGGGAGTTCTTGTAGGCGGAGAAAATACCCATTGTATTTGGTACAATACTTCTTGTTTCCGTCTGGTTCTGCGTCACAAACTCTTACAAACTGTGGCTTACTGAGGGAGAGGAGAGAACTTTCTACTGCATCTAATGTACTGAGTGGACATATGGAGCTCATACAACCCCACTTCGAAAATACTGAACTGTCCCTTTAAGGTTTTATGGTTGATCTTCTGTATAATGTTCACCTTTAACCTTCACAACACGACACACCACAGACGTGGTGCCTGCTCCCTCAGCTCTGACTGACAGGCAGCACTCTCACCTTTAGCTTTCTTGGCATGCTGGATGGACTCGACCGTCTGGTTCATGACGCCGTCGTCTGCAGCCACCACCAGGATGACGATGTCGGTGGCATTGGCTCCACGGGCTCTCATGGCAGAAAAGGCAGCGTGACCCGGGGTGTCCAGAAAGGTGATCTTCTCACCTGTGGGCAGCTGGACTGGACAACAACATAAACAGAGACGGTTCGACTGATTAACAGCTTAATTGGACTACATCTTTATTTTTAGGGATGGGAATTGATATGGTTTTATTGATATCGATTCCATTAACGATCCTGCTTATCACTCCGATTCTTGAACGATTCCTGACAATTTTCCTTGGGGAAGACGTTGGCCTACACAGGTTTTCAGTGGCAACGATGTCAAACACGTCACTCTCGATAGTCAACGCCATGATGCACAGATAAATACTTCTGCAAGTCGATGGTGTCCCCACTTACTGAGAGCTGTGCATTACGTGTCATTTTGCTGAAAATTAATCCACAATTTTAACCCATGATTTTATATTTCTTTATCATGACTGCCTGATGACAGCGTATGCAGAACAGAGTGGAAGGAACTGATCATCAGAACGACTCAAGATATCGATACTCTGACGAAGTTGTTGTTGATTCTCAACTGGAAGTGGGTTTTGTTTCTCATACCTTGGTACGATCCCAGCCATTACGTTATCATCATGACGGAATCAGCTGTTGTCACAGCTTTGCACAAGGTCATGGGTCATCATGGGGGCGACAACAGAATTGACTGACTGGTGTGATTGAAATGGTCGATAATAATTAACTGTATAAATAATTTATGCACAAGAAATAAACTCAAAAACCTTAGTTACCTCCGCCAAGGAGGTTATGATTATGCAGGTTTATGTTTGATTGTCTGTTAGAAAAATTACACAAAACTACTGGACAGACTTTGCTGAAATTTTCAGGAGATGTTGGTAATGGCCTAACTTAAAAATTATTCAATTTTGGTGGTGATCCAGATAACCGCCATTAGCAAAAAATGGTTTTTGCTCAATAACTGTCTAACTAATAATGATATCAACATGATTCTGAGTGCCAGGTGTGTGTTTTCAGGGTCATGAATCATATTATGATGGTAACTTTATCATAGATCTATTGCTTATAGATATTACAGAAATACGTGGCTACCTTGGTGGAGGTTTGTGCTCTCTGACTGCGTTCTAGTTTTGGCTTCATTTTACTGAGTAGAAGAACACTGGGGCTCAGGATCTCAGCAGATGAACCAGGTTGGTCACATGCTGGATCTAAAATCCAAACTCTGTTTTAGTAAAAAAATTCCTTATATTTGATTTTTAATGATAATTTAAGTCAAATGTATTTTAATTCTTAGGTGACAGCTTCATGATTTGACACATGAAACTGTCTTTTGCTCACTGGATTCATTATATGTATGAGCTTTCTAACACCACTGTTAAATTAGTCATTGACTTCAGAAATTCACAGCAAACCTTCAAACACTTGAATGACTCCGCCCCGTCTAGTCTCTGAATAAACATGTGAATAAACCCCCACGAAGACCGTATTTACCTAAAAATGCTCCGATGTGTTGTGTGATCCCTCCGGCCTCCGTGGAGACGATCTGACTCTTCCTCAGACTGTCCAGCAGCGTGGTCTTCCCGTGGTCCACATGACCCATGATGGTGACCACCGGGGGGCGGGGCCTTAGGCTGGACGGGTCAGCTGGAGGTCTGAAGGGTCAGAGGTCAGGCCTAAGGACTTAGTGGAGCTATGAAGGCATGTGCAGGTCCAGTGTGTGTATATATATGCACTTGTGGTCTGGGCACCCATGAGTTCATCACTACCATAAATTCTTACTTCCAGTAAGACTTTTATTGATTATACTTCTATAAATTTTTCACCACAACCACACAGACATGAGGACCCTCCTCTAATAAATTTGTTTGCAGCAGAAACAAATTTGACGACGACAGGTCTATGATTGGTCCATTGATCTGTCACTAGCTTTAGTTCTTACTTTAGTCCACTTGTCTCCACTTACCTCCCTCCCTTTGCCCACACACCCAACACAGCATCGTGTGGATTTGCTGTTCATCATGAGACTGGGGTCCACATTCAAGATTTCCTGCTGCTTAACAGAAGGTTTTTTCTTGCCGCCATGATGGAGGGATTCATGATTGGCTATATGGATTCATGTTGGGTGTTGGATGTATATATTTGTATATATATGTATATGTGTATTTTTATATGTATATATGTATCTATGCATATATGTGTATCCATAATATGAAGAGCTTTGTGCTCTATTGTAAAGTGTCTTGAGATAACACTTGTTATGAATTGGCGCTATACAAATAAAGATTGATTGATTGATTGATATAAGTGTGTACCTGAGATGTGTATGTGTAAGTGTGTTCCTAGGGTGTGTATGTAAGTGTGTACCTGGGGTGTGCGTCCTTGTTGACCCGCTCTCGGCTCTGGCTCAGTTTGGCCCATTTGAACTTCATCCCTGATCGAGTCACCACCTCTTTGATCCGGTCCTCGTCCAGGACCGTGTCGGGCTCCAACGAGTCCCAGTCCACCGAGGTGTTCAGCAGAGCCTCCATTACATGATCTAGAAAACAAAAACAAAACTTATTTGCGGCTCTCCGTCTGATTTTATGTCTTAGGAATGATCACCTAGCTCATATTTGATTGTTTAGTCTGTAAAGTGTTATCAATAACAATACAAATCACACCAACAACAAAAACAACAATAATAATAATGCTCATAATGATAATAAAATATTTTTACCAAAGTCTCTGTCCATGGCCTCAGCAAGTGCTGCCACCGTCATCCTCTGTCTGATCTCCACTTCCTGTTTGGCTGCTTTAGACTTCCCCTGCTTAGTCTTCGACTCCCTCTTTTGACCTTTGACCTGAAACTAAAAAAATATGTTTAATGTCTCTGATTTAATTAAAAAGCTGTTAATGTTGTGAACGCAGTCTGCTGCTAAAAAAACACAAAAGAACCATCAGGTGAAGTAAAAAACTAACAAAACCCTGAATGTCAAATCATATGATTTAAGTTATTTAAAAAAATACGAGATGTTACTTGACACAATTATTACAAATTAAATTACAGTGTAATTAATAATATTCGCGATGTTAAGTCGTTCATTTAAAAACCATAAGATGAGATTTTACGAGGTTAAAAAAGTAAATTTACAGATTTAAATTGTACAAGAATTAAGATGTGAATTTTGAAACATCAGAGATGTACATTTACAAAGTTTAAGATGAAAATTTTAAAGATATAGGATTTTCATTTTCATGGCTCAAGTCATAATATAATAAGATTTTGGATTTATATTTACTCACTTTAATCATTTGTTTAAGAGGAATGAGTTTAAAATAATGAGAGAAAAATCACAATTAAGGAGGTTAACAGAAAACAGTTTATTTCATGTGAATTAACAAGTAATGAAATTAACGAGTGACCTGAAGGGGCTAGAGAGGGTCCTCAGGTGAAAGAGTTTTTTAGAGTTCATGTTGGTGCCAGAATGTTTTGATCAGAAAACAGGAAGTCACAGTCTCACCTGTTTGGAGGCAAACCTCCTGCTCAGTGGACAGGTGAGCAGGGGGGCGGAGCTTCGAACGGGACAAAGGAGGGGCAGAGACAGGAAGTTACTGAGCAGGGCCGGGTCGGCATGGATGAGCCGCCGAGCCCCCCGCATTGCCGATGACATCATATTCCTACCTGCAGAGAGGGACGGACAGGTGAGTAAGAGAGCAGGTGACCGTCTGCTGGTTTTGTCACATTTAAATTAAACTTGGACTTTTTTTTAGAGGTGTTACCATGAGCACCTGAAAATGTCAAACAATGAAACCAAAACAGATTTTTAAAACTCAGATTTTTACCCACATGACCTGCATTAAAGTTTACTGATAAAAATAAGAGCTTTGCTTAGAAACATCACGTAAAAGTGGGCAAAACATACAGAAATGCCTGTTCAGGAGCTCTTAGAGGAAAACAAGAGATGAAGGTCATTCTTGGACTCTTGTACACATTTCATTTCTGCACTCAAAATCGGCCCCCCCTCCTGCTGAGGGGCCCGAGACCAAAGGGCAGGGGTCGTCCACTACATTTGTACAAGGGCCAAAGTTTTCCTTGACATACAGGCCATATTTTTCTTTTTAATAAATAAATACTTGGTCTGATTAAAATAAAAGTTCATTATCTTGATTTTTCCAAACTTGATGTATTTCTAAACCTTCAGAAGTGAGACCAGTCCCTATCCCTCAGTATGGGGCAGCTTCAGTATCCTGGCCACTTCTGACTAGGGCTGCCATGGTTTGCAGGACTGGGATTGACTCTAAAGACTCTTTTCCCAGGTTAAATGTGGGCTTGAGTGGCCAACAGGTGGATTTCTGTAAAACAGATCAAGTACGAAGTCTTTCCTGATAAACATGTTTTGATCCCAGCCGTTCTGGGGTTGCATCAACAGCTCTGAGGATTAAATGACAAAAACACACCCCTATAACCACAGCCACTTCTTCCCCCTGACGTTTTCTGGATGTGATAATATTTTGGGGCTGGCACAGCCATAGGGTGTCCCAGCTCTGTGGTGCTGTTGCCCGAGGGCGCCATCTTCTGCTCTTAATGCACCCTTTCCCTGAGTGCCCACCAGCCCGTATGCAGTCAGATAAATATCTGACAGCGTTCAGTTTCCACATCAGGGGCCCTTTTTTATTATTTTTACCTCTGCCTCAAACAATAGATTTTGTAGGAACATAAACAATTAAAAAATACATCTCTTTGCAGTATTAAGACAAATAAAAAAACTCTCCGTTTTATCAAATATCTGTGCCAGATTATGAAAATAAAAAATAAAACATTTGATCACATTGACAAAAAAACTGTTGCTATATTTTTGTTTGTTCTTTTCACCATATTCTTTATATTTAATGAAAAATAACTGGTCACATTAGCTGACTAAAACCATTATCACCTCTTGACATGTTTGCTTTAACAATTAAAGGTCCTGAAAGGTTAAGAAACTGTCACAAATAATGAAACACAATACAGTTGAAACATGTAAAACAGCAAACATTATAACCCCAGAGATGCATATTTATATTTTACATGAAAAGATGAAAAGTCATGTTCCATTGTCGATCATTTATATCATTGGCAAAAATATCTATAAAAATGCCTGAACTTAATGACCCCTTCAGGTTAAATGAACGATATTATCTGTATATTATATCCTTATCAGCACAAAGAAAAAAAATCTGCTGATATTTTAGTCTTAAACTTTTACATCAAGATTGTGGATTTTTTTGCACATTAATCTTAAACTGAGAGTACAAGCTCCCAAAATAGGGCAGTTTTTCTGTCAGCAGGTAAACAAATCACTGTTTTATCTTTTAAAAGTGCAGATGAAGCTTGATTTTACTGTCACTGACAAAAATAACAAAAATAACAACTAACAACTTCAGTCATTTCCATTTATCAGTATCAATATCAGCCAAAATAAGTTGCAAAATATCAACAAAAATCCAACACAGTGCATCCCTACAAATAGTTATTTTTTACTTTCTAATGCATGTTAATTACACTAAAAGAGTCTGTTATTAGAACTTTTTGTTGTTGTTTTTCTGCAGTGTTCCTGTATCAAAAGTCTGTTTACATGTTGACTGTCATGTCAGCTGGTTTGTTTAGTGCAATAAATTTGATTAGGATTTAAGTAATTAGTCTGATTGGCTGAGCTGGATGAAGAGGCAGAAGCCCACTGAAGCTCTTTGCTCCCTCAGGTGACATAATCACATCATTAAAATCACAAAAACATGAATGAAGTTCTGTTTGTAAGCAGCTCTGGTCCAGTCTGACAGTCAGGCGTAATAACATGAGGACAATGTGGACACACGGAGACGTGAGTTAAAGTGCTGATGTTCGTTCATTATAATGATGCCAAATTAATAAGTAGGATTTAATCTTTCATGAAAAATATAGTAAAATGTCTTCTTTAACAGGATTTACCTGGTTATCACACCGGAACAAACCCCAGAGGAGTATGGTGTACTGAACAGAATAATCAGAATAATCATAGATGACAGAATTATTTACCGTTAATTTAACGCCGAATTCACTGAAATATTAAATCATGTCAAATTTATCAGCTTTCGTCGAATTCACGTTTCTTTTTGTCTGTAAAAGCAGAATTTAGTGTTTCTTAAACGGAGTTCGGCGCGCAGTCTGAGCAGGCGCTGAGTCGAGGTTATAAAATTAACGTTCGTTTTTGGTCAAAGTGGCGGGAAATCATGAAACATTCTGGTGTGATCTAAGGATCCATTTCCGCTTCATTCTCACCTGCAAATATCTGGATTGTCGTTTTAGCTCATCCTGAAAAATACATAAAATCTGTTTGTCCAGCTTCACCGTTAGGTAAACCTCCGACAGGGAGCCGCCATGACAGTTGGCTGACAGAGCGCAGCGGGAGACAGCAGCGCCCCTGGAGGCCTGGAGGGGGACTACAGCGCTGCAGGTGAAGGAAAATCAACGACTGATGGGGACTTTTCAGACTAAATAGTTTTTAAAAAAAATAATTAACTGAAAAAATCGATACCAAAAAAATCATGTTACACAAAGAAAACCCAAATTAAGATCAGAAGTCAGTTCCATTCAGTAATTCTAATTAAATCATTGGTCATACTTACACTGTTCTCTCTTTAAACTGAGAACATCATATAATAACGGGCCTGAAGCCTAAAGAGGGTGTCCTGTAAACTCACTGACTTCCTGTGGTGCTCTAAAGGAGGAAACAGTTCCCTACAGGAGTCCTCTTGGATCTTAGTCTTAATGAAGTGCTGACTTTAACACCTGGTAAACAAAATTTGATAAAGTTCCCTGTAAGACTTTGTTTTTAAGACAACATTTGATAAAGTTCCCTGTAAGACTTATTTTCATTGGACAACATTTGATTAAGTTCCCCACAAGACTTCTTTTATTGAATAACATTTTAACAAAGCTTCTCCTCTGATGGACTTCAGCCAGCCTCAAGTGGACTCCCAGGGATCTTCAGTTTTTGGCCCTTCAGCCCTGGCTTCATTTTCAGACCTGGAGGTTCCTGCTTTCGTTCTAGGGCCCACCATTAATGAACCATTGAGTTAAGTTTTTAGTTTTCCAGTTCCCCAGTCATTTACTCCTTCAACAGTTTTTATTGTGTAACCAGGTCTCAGATCCACAGTTATGACACCAGATCTGATTTTATTTCCACCTTTTGCACAAATAAATAAAATAAATAAATAAAAACACACAGCAAACATTTTTACTTTTATGTTTTTACTGTAAAACATATTTTTACATTTGGACACACTTAGATTTCCCTTCAACACGCTGTAAACTTTTTATTTCACCAATAAAAATCAACAAAAATGATAAAACACTAAAACAGATTTTTGGCAGATTGGACCAAAAACCGCGGACGGTCGTCTTATTTCACTGAAACAGCAGCAGGAGGACAGACATCTGATCAGCCTCAAGTCAAACATGAAGGTGATAAAGTCAAAATGAGAGCTTCAGTCTGAGGGAACACCTAAACACTCACAGCTACATGGACAAAACCAACAGAGACACAAGAACAGATCCAGCAGCTTCAGAACGATGAATCAGTTTAGTTCAGAGTCCTCAGAAACCAAAACCACCAAAGTCCTCCTGATCAATCAAAACTGTGACATTCAAATAAAAGTGGGCCCGACACTGCCCCCTGTGGTGACGCCAACAGACCAAAAGTCTTAGTTTGACCTTTAGGATCATCTTCACCGATTTAAAAGTGTTTTCAGACATCATGTACGGTGGTCGACGAGGACAAACGGCCGACAGCAGTTCAGTGCAGTTCAATCAGAGGAAAAAACCTGCAAGAGCAGAAACACAGCAGAACCAAGAACAACTGAAGAGCTCCAGGCCTGCAGGGGGCGCTGGATCACAGTGAGACAGACAAGAGAGACTGTGGCAGTGTTAATTCTGTTGACTAATTATTTTCGTCATGGTTTTCATCAACAACCTCTTTTCCCCTGACGAAAACTAGACAGTAACTCATAAAAACAAGTGCACATGGACAAAAACTCAAACTAAATTAACTGACATTTTCATCAACAAATAAAAACTAGACTAAAATGTCTGACAGAGACTTAATCCAATCAGACCTAATTTGGTCATGTAGAAAGTAGAGACAAGTTAGGAATATATCCAATCACAGCTACTTTGGTTGTGTGGAAAGGTTGGATGAGTTCAGAGGGACATCCAATCACAGCTGCCTTAGCTTGGTGGTGGTGGGATAAGTTGTGGAGCGATCCAATCAGAGCTCCTCTCTTTATGAATTGATATATTCATGTAGAGCAGGTTCACTGTTTGTTGTCAGTTCTGGTATTGTAACTGAGATGCTCTGCCAGGTAGCCTAAATAAAGGTGACTGCATTTCACACAAAAGTTCAATTTGTTTCTGTTCATTTATACATTCAGACTTTACTAGCATTCAATAAAGGGTTATTAGATGTTTGATTTTATCCAAGAGTAAAACATGACTTCAGAAATTCAAGGAAACATAAAAAAGCCTTACCCTTTACACTTCATATTTTAGTCGACTAAATTTACAGTAGATTTCATCGACTACAATGTGGTAAAATTTCATCAACTAAATCTATACTAAAATTTAAACAATGTGGATGACTAAATTATGACCAAAACTAAAAGATATTTTAGGCAACAGACTATAACTAAAACTAAATTGAAAAGTGCTGTCGGGGGTGTCTGGATTGACCACAGTCTCTCTCACCACAGCGCCCCCTGCAGGCCTGGAGCTCTTCTGTTCTTGGTTCTGTTTTCCTCTGACTGAACTGCACCGAGCCCTCATCAACCACCGTACTTATGTACTAAGTTCTCGTAATAAAGAGGCCAAGGGTACGACCTTTAATCATTAAGGACTCTGATTTAATCTAAAAGTGATTCACTGATGAGCCTTAAATCTGACATGAATTCAGGCTCTTCATATAAAATTTAAAGGTTTTCTGAAGCTCAAACAGAAGCTCACAGACATTTTTCAGTAAAAAAAAACATGAAACTCCAAAAACAACAAACAAACACATACTTTTTTCTTTCACACATCACAGACCGATAAACCAGAGCAGAGATCAGAGTT
This sequence comes from Cetoscarus ocellatus, assembly GCA_037902135.1. NCBI lineage: Eukaryota > Metazoa > Chordata > Actinopteri > Labriformes > Labridae > Cetoscarus > Cetoscarus ocellatus. The sequence continues at coordinate 223,086 of JBAMNC010001274.1, read as the reverse complement.
TGTTGCATAATACAGATTTTGTGCTCTCATTTATTAAAATTTCAGTTCCTTAAACTTAATCCACAAAAATCCATTTAATCATTTTATTTAAGCAGCTAAAGATAATGTCCTGAACATGTTACTGAGAAACACTCATTTATTTTCATCTAAATGCTTTATTTCACATCATTTTAATTTTATTTTCTTATTATCCAAACCTGAACAGTCACATGACTTAACATTTTTCTACAAACTAATATTTGCTGTTGTGACCTGCTGCTTCTACATAAATAATAATCCTGACCTGTTTGAAAACATTTGATCTGATTTATATTTGAGTTAAAGAGAAAAATCTCTGAACATACAGATAAAAAAACAATTCAGTGATTTTAATCACAATTTGTTGATTTATTGTTTTAAAATAATTTATAACAAACCAGTTATGAAATATAAAAGCACATGTGCTGGATTTATGATAAGCAGCCTCCAAAAACAATAAAACATGCTTCAAATAAAGAGTTTTTTATAGACAGCGCTGCAGGGCCACTGAATATATATTATATGTACATAATATTCAGAAAATAAAGAGTAAAAACTTTTTTTTTGAGATTTTAAAGTGAAAATGTACCAAAGTCTTTACTCAGAATCCAAACTTTAAAGTTTGAGGTTATTCTGTGTGAATGTATGAGACGGTTTAAAAATGAAAATGAGAGAGTGAAGCTCACACAAAAAAAATCAAACATAAGATGAAGGTTCACGTATTAAACTTTTAGCTCAGCCTTTTGTTCTGATGAAGGTAAAAAAGGCTGATATGACTGAACAGGGATGCACGATATTATTGGTATGACATCAACAGATATTAACATTTCTGATGACACTGCTGCTCATATTTTAGCCTTAAATATATTATCATTAAGTTTGGAGGATGTTATTTATGTTATTTACAAACTAAGAGTATGAACTCCCAAAAAGGGCTGATTTTATGTCAGCAGAATAAATCAGTGTTTGTGGCTCTCAAAATTGCAAATAAAGGATGAATTTATCATTAGTGTTAAGAAAATTATTTGGATATAACAAAGGTTAATCCAAAATAACCACCTTTAAGTGACTTTTGTTGATCAATAAGTAAGTCTAAAATAAATAAGCTCTAAAATATCTGCAAAAATCCAACATCATGCATCACTAAAAATAAATATAGGAGCAGTAATCATCGGGAACTACCGTGTATTTAATTTTGTGGATCTCTCTGAAGCTAATATCAGGAACCGTAATGATAGTAATGTGAAGCCAAAGGACAAATATTTGTAAAAAGTTTGTTTTCTTACAATTTCACTTTCTAGTCTCAAAGATTTTTGTCATGTTTTTGTCTTTTTTTCATTCTCTTATTAACAGTGGCCCTGGTGCACGGTTATAGTTTTAAGACATTTATAAACCATTCTATTTTAGCTCAGGTTTCTTCCTGAACTGTTTGACTCTGTAGAGAATAAATATATTTATAACACTAAAAATTAAGGTATTTATTTATTTTAAACTCTCTTTTAATATTTAAAAATGTTCAGTTTATTTCTACAAGAAAATTTTCAGACATCAGGTCATGTGCTCTCTCATCCTGCTCTAAAAAATGACCTATTTCACACCTATTTCTACCATAAATACTATTTTATATGTATTATCACTTGATTATGAGTGAGTGTTAGGGTCTGACATGAGAGAGAAATAATGAGGGGTGATATTTTAGATTTTGTTATTTGAAATAAACTGAATTGAAGCTAAAACACATTTTAAAAAATAAATTAAAATGATAAAAAAGGTCAATTTAAATTCGTCTTTGACATTTGAACTTTATTTTCATATTTTAAATCAACATTTTTCTCCAGGTTTGGTCTTTTTATTGAGGAGTAAAATAATAAATATCAGCATCCTCTCATTATCTGGTTCTCCTGCCGGCCCTGACTCTCCTCCATGTTTGATCGTGTTTTGAGGTAGAACTTTATATTTTACTTTTATTACTTTTTTTTATCTAAACTTTTTTCTCCATTTTCACATTGACTTGAATCAGCTGGGATCATCACTGATCCATCTTTATTCTTCTACAGTATTTAATTAAATGTTCAGTGCATTATCGTCTTAAAGAGACAGTACGAGAAACAGAAACACCACAGTACTTTATCGATAAAGCCCTAAATGATCACCTGTTTTAGCACCACGTTTAATAAAGTTTTATCAAATGTTTGGTCAGTTTCTGTAAAAAGGCACGTACTCACCAAAAGACGACGCTACAGGAAACAGAAACAGCTACGTGTTCTTAAAGAGGTTAAAAAAAACTGCACTTTAACAAACACCCTGAAGGACCAACTCCAGCCTCGCCTGAAGGGGGCGGAGCCTCACACGGTCTGCAGGTCGCAGGTCGGAGTCTGTCGGCAGCTCCGTCTGATCAGTCTGTTTGTTTCTGACGGGACGAGTGCAGCATCACAGGAGGAGAGGAGGGTGGACGGAGGTGTGGGGTCCCTGAAGACCTCACTGACATTTCCACACAAACAAACTGAGGAGAGAAGATCAGTCTGAGGTCAGGGTTAATTTTGTTGACTAATTATTTCCACACAAAAGTTCAATTTGTTTCTGTTCATTTATACATTCAGACTTTACTAGCATTCAGTAAAGGGTTATTAGAGGTTTCATTTTATCCAAGTGTAAAACATGACTTCAGAAATTCAAGGAAACATAAAAATGCCTTACCCTTTACACTTCATATTTTAGTCGACTAAATTTACAGCAGATTTCGTCGAATAAAATGTTGTGAAATTTCATCAACTAAAACTTGACTAAAATTAAAACAATTTAGATAATCTATTCTACCTTCCACACACATGCAGTGGCTTAGGGATGTCTTACACTTTGTAAAACTTGAAAAAATTAGGTTGTCGATCCGTGGACAATCAGGAAAGTTCAGTTAGATCTGAAACCCATTTTTTGTCTTGATTAACAGCACGCAATTTACATTTACACCAGACTGAGCTGTTGGTTGGATAGATTTATATTACATGATATATTAAGGTCACATTATAAAGTATTTTATTAAAATATTTTATTTTGGTTTGTTTGACATTATGAATTATTTTGTTTAACTTTTTATGTATACTCAGTCTATGTATGCCTTGTTTGTCCCACGTCTTCTTTTTTTTTTTTTTTTGTTATGTGCTGGGGAAATGTACCAAAGGGGAGGGTGAATGGGATTATTTTTGTTTCATTTCATCAAAATTTATTTAATTGTTATAATTGCACAATATTGTTTTGTATTCTTTGTTAAAACAACAAAAAGAAACAAAAAATTTAGATGACTAAATAATGACTAAAACTAAAAGATATTTTAGGCAAAAGACTATAACAAAAACTTAACTAAAAAGTACTGTCAGAATTAACACTGCTGCTATACTATTTATAATATTAACTGAAACAACCGAATTTCCCCGTGTGGATTAATGAAGTGTTACCTCCCCCCCGACTCTGAGATAAAACCTCCTATAAATGAGACGGACTCACCTGCAGTCGCTGCCTCCAGCACTGATCACGTATTTATCGTCACAGGAGAAGCGGATGTTCGTCACGTGAGCCGAGTGTCCGAAGTACCGTTTGTGTTTGGCCTGAAGGAGAGGAAAAGAGGGCGGAGCCAACAGGTGAGGCAGTGGCCACAGTCTGTGCTCGGACGATTTCTTGAACGACTCTGAAGCAGAATCACTTACAAACTTCTCAGTGCAGGGGAAATCGAAGAGCTTGATGAGGCCGAAGTCGTCCCCGGTCACCAGGTTAAGCCCGGCGTGGGAGACGCATGCACAGTTCACGTCGGCCTTCTCCGCGTTACGAGGCCAAACACCCAGGACCTCGTCGCCGAGGATGCTGGGAAACCAAATACAACACAACAAGGATCAATACATACTGATCAACATAGAGTGATATAACGATCAGTACAGACTGATAAGTACAGGTCTACCCTGTAGTTTGTAATAAAGAGGTATATTTAATGTATTCAATATTTAGGATTAATATAAAATACACCTCAATCAGAGCAACAAGAACTCCTGAGTCCACAGATCAGACCATGAGAGGCTTAAATCATGACATAATTAAAACTGAATTTTTCATCCAGTACAGTTCACAGAGTAACTAAGAGGAGTCACTGAGGTTTAACTTCAGATATTTCATTTTTAACCCTGTTTCAGGGTGACTCCTGGTCTGTGCAGCGTGATCCCTGTGCTAACCCTAACCCTAACCCTAACCCAAAATCAAACAGACGAGTGCCTGTTGATGTTTGACCTATCCGTCAGTCTCACCTGGTCCAGGTGGCCCAAGTGATCCTCTCAAACACGGTCTGATCCGTCACCATTTTACCTGACGGGACCTCATGGACCTGCCGAGTGTACGTGCTGGTGGACACCTGAGATGGAGGTCAATGGAGATTTATTAATATTTAAACAGCATCGTCACTTTGGATCTCACACGGGACAGTGGATCACGTTAGAAAGCAGCTGACAGTTAATGTTTTTATTCATACTATGAATGATATTTTTCTTGATTTAATCATCTGTTATGAGTATTTTTAGGAACAAACTAGCCTGCTTCACCTGCTCTTAGGCGGCCATGTTTGTAGTTCTTCTTACCTGGAGGAACCTGCTGTCAGCAGAGAAGTCGATCTGGATGACGAAGCCGGGGATGTCCTTACAGTAACCGATCCTGTTCAGGGACGGCCCAAGGGAGAGGTCGTAGAAGTCCACTGCACTCTCCAAAGAACCCACCGCCAGGAACCTGTTATCAGGACTGAACCTGGACCAGCAGGAGAATAAAGTTATTAAAACAGAACATTAAACCAGGCGTCCTCGGCGTGTCCTGGTGTGCGCTGCAGGTCACCTGATGTCCTGGATGGCCACGCTGCGGTCCCTCTTCTTGCCCCACACAGTGAGCGAGTTGACCAGCAGGACGATGAACTCTCCGTTCTCCATCCCGATCGAGACCATCTCCCCGTTCGGGCTGTAGGACGTGCACTTGGCCGGATGTCCCAGACTCACCTTATTCAGGAGTTTCTAACACAGCAGAGAGAAGACCCAGAGTCAGAGCCAAAGATGGTCGGGGGCTCTTTAAACCCTCCATCTCCAGACTGTACCTTATCGGCCAGGTCCCAGATCCGGATCGTCCCGTCATCGCTGGCAGAGATGAAGACGTCTTTAAACGGGTGAGTGGCCAAACCCCAGATGCCTCCCTGAGTGTGTCCGTTGATCATGGTGTTGGACGCAGCGTTCTTCTCTCCAACCTCGATGATCTCGCCATCTTTGGTTCCCACCAGGATTTTACCCTGAAGGTGACAGAAGACCTGAGCCACCTGATTCATTTCCACTGTTTACTTGTTCATTTGCATTCTTATTTTTTATTTTATTGTATTTTATTAATTTTAATTAAATAATTTTTATTGTATTATTTCATTTTTGTTAAATGTTATTTCTTGTTTAACTTGTATATCATAACAACATCAAAAAAAAGCAAACAACGAAAAGAAAACTAAATAGATGTATTTTTGGTTACTTTTACTTCTCATTTAAACATATTTTTATTAAAAAATGTGTTTAAAAAAACATAAAAATAAATGACAGCATGAAGCAGAGTGAACAAATTACTGGCCATACAGTATCATGTTGTTTTAATTTTTAAAAATTGTTTTATACGCTTTTTTTCTATTTTATTTGTTTGGCAGTATTTCTTTTTCATTCCTGATTTTTGTTTTCCTGAATTCTAAATTAAACTGATATTAGTTTCTTGCTTGATTTTTATTGATTTAACTTTATTTATTTTTTATTTAAGGTATTTTTTGTCGTGTATCATTTAAAGTTTTTTGTACTTTTATTGCTTTTATTCTGTTTTTAGTTTATTGTATTATCTATTCATTTTTAGTAATTTTTAGTTTTTATTTCTTGTTTAAATATGTCTTTATTCATTTTATTTTTTACTGATTTAATTGTATTTTTTTTATATCATTTTTCTGTTTATTGTATTTTCATCAAATTTTACCTGTATTTTTTGGTTTTATTGTATTTTACAGTAAAAAAACTGATGAATTTCTAAAAATGTCTTAATGTGTCAGTTTACTTCTGTTAAACCTGATGAAAATATTTAAGCTCAAACAAATTTTTCTGTCTTTTATACAATTTAATTGCCATTCACTGCACGAAATCTTAGACTGTAATTTTGACCCTTCACTCTGTTACATGACAGGTTATTTAATTAAGTATATCAATCTTCATATATATATGGGATCAATAACGGTTTATCATAACTTATGAAGTGTTGTATTGATCTGTGTTCTGAACCGCTGCTGTTGTTTTCATTACAGCTGCATTTAAATCTCTGGATGGATGCAGCCATTTTGTTCACTCTCTCCCACACACCATCATGTGACGTCTTCTTTAGATGTTTAAAAACCAAGAGATGAACATTTATCGCCCCGAGGAGCGTCCCCTCACACCGCAGCGCTTTAGTGAATATAAAGTGACGTTTCTGTTTCTGCTGCGTCAGAGCATTTTTATAATCGAATCTTTGTCACCTTCCCTCTGCAGACGGAGCGGACGTTCTCCACCGCCTGTCCTGTCTCCAGCTGAAACGCTCTGCAGCGCTTCATCTCCTGATCCCAGAGCTTCACAGCTCCGCCCTCTTTGGTCCTGTCACAGAGAAAACAACAGGGTTTAGTCTAAAGATCCGAGCAAACGCCGATCTGCACCAGGGTCTCCACAAAACTAACAACTTAAGATTTAATGTGATTCAACTGAGGTCACAGGAACAGAAACTAAAACTTTGTTATGATGTCACAGTGACAGAAACCAAAGATTTGTTAGGAGGTCACAGTAACAGAAACTAAAGCTTTAAAATGATGTCACAGTAACAGAAACTCAAGCTTTGTTATGATGTGACAGTAACAGAAACTAAAGCCTTAAAATGATGTCACAGTAACAGAAACTAAAACTTTGTTATGATGTCACAGTGACAGAAACCAAAGATTTGTTAGGAGGTCACAGTAACAGAAACTAAAGCCTTAAAATGATGTCACAGTAACAGAAACTAAAGCTTTAAAATGATGTCACGGTAACAGAAACTCAAGCTTTGTTAGGAGGTCACAGTGACAGAAACCAAAGATTTGTTAGGAGGTCACAGTAACAGAAACTCAAGCTTTGTTAGGAGGTCACAGTGACAGCAACCAAAGATTTGTTATGATGTCACAGTAACAGAAACTCAAGCTTTGTTAGGAGGTCACAGTGACAGAAACCAAAGATTTGTTAGGAGGTCACAGTAACAGAAACTAAAGCCTTAAAATGATGTCACAGTAACAGAAACTCAAGCTTTGTTAGGAGGTCACAGTTACAGAAACCAAAGATTTGTTAGGAGGTCACAGTAACAGAAACTCAAGCTTTGTTAGGAGGTCACAGTGACAGAAACTCAAGCTTTGTTAGGAGGTCACAGTGACAGAAACCAAAGATTTGTTAGGAGGTCACAGTAACAGAAACTCAAGCTTTGTTATGATGTCACAGTAACAGAAACTCAAGCTTTGTTAGGAGGTCACAGTGACAGAAACCAAAGATTTGTTAGGAGGTCACAGTAACAGAAACTAAAGCCTTAAAATGATGTCACAGTAACAGAAACTCAAGCTTTGTTATGATGTCACAGTGACAGAAACCAAAGATTTGTTAGGAGGTCACAGTAACAGAAACTAAAGCCTTAAAATGATGTCACAGTAACAGAAACTCAAGCTTTGTTAGGAGGTCACAGTAACCCGGGTGTGGTTCTCATCTCTCAGTACAATAATGTTTTTTTAACACTCACGGTCGCTCTTTTCCTCCGGTGACGATGAGTCCGTCCCTCAGGGTGGTGTACATGGTGAATACTGGACCGCTGTGCGCCTTCGCAACCACACGAATCAGGAAGTGTTCCCTCCATACATACACGTCTCCGTTAATGGCACCGGTGAATGTCAGATTGTTCTGGAAGGACAAGCACTGACTTAGTTCAGAACTAATTGAAAAATGTTTACTTATTTGAATCTGAAGGATGAAAAAGATGTCGGCCATATTTACACAAAAACAATCCAGTGAAAACAAACTCATTCACTGTAGTCTGTAGTTCACAGGGAACTTTGGGATGACTATGAAGTATATGAAGTGGCAAAACACTTTAAAAGCTTTCAGTTTTCAGCTGATGTTGTCGTGTCAACATGGCCGTAGATGTTTGTGAGCCTTACAGCACCAAAGGCCACAGACAGCATGGTCTGCATCCGCCCGTCCTCCACCGAGCCGATCACTCCTTTCTTATACATCAGTGATCCCCCCACCAGGGTCCAGAACTTTATGTGTTTGACTCCCACCGACACAAACTGAGTGTCAGAGTCTGGTCTGAACTCCACCACCAGGATCCGCTCGGCGTGGCCTCCTTTACTCGTCACCTTGGTACCTGCAGAGAAACATTAGGTTTTACTCCAAAGACCAGGACCAGCCCTGGGTCTCTGGTTTTATGAGGGCTGAACTGTGTCTTATTCTGGGGCGGCGGACAGCAGAGTAAAGCAGTTTATTGACTGTTTGTTTGCTGGTCTGACATGTTGATAAAGTGAGGGGGTAAACCATGGTACCGTCTGTAATGTCCATCACCCCATCTAACTTCCTGTTTGGATGAATCAGACTGAATCAGTAGTCAGAAAGTCAGAATTTTGGACTGTTATTCAGAATTCTGATATCAGAGTAAGAATTCTAAATGTAATGTTAAATTCTAGAATAACAAAGTTATGATGGACGGACATCAAGATTCTAGATCTTTAGAATTATAGACTGAAATTCAGAATTTATGATTTAAGTTGGGATTCTAGAACAAAGTCAAAGTCATCATTGGAACAATATCAGTGTCAACAGATATTTGCCTAAAAAGTAGGGATGCGCGATATTGTCAGTATGATATTGGTATTGGCAGATAATTGCTTCAAAAGCTAAATACTGTATCCACGGATATGAACATTTCTGACGATATTTCCAACCTTGTGTATTTACCTCAAGATGGAGGATATTTTGCATATTATTCTTGAATTGAGGGTATAAGCTCCCAAAATAGGGCGGGTTTCTGTCAGCAGGTAAATAAATCAGTATTTTATCTTTTAAAAGGGCAGATTAGGCTTGATTTTCTGTTACTGTCAAAAATACATTTTATATATGACATAAGTGTGATCTAAAAAGAACTAGTGTCAGTTATTTCTATTTATGTATTGATACCTGTATCAGCAAAAATAAGTTTGAAATATCAGCATATCGGATATCAGCAAAAATCCAACATCATACATCCCTGCTAAAAAGTTGAGTATCAGCATCGGCAGATATGAACATCTTTGCCAATATTTTCATCATACAAATCCCATAAGTTATCTGTAATATGTACCATGATGTTTACCTCGTTATCACTCAGTGTAATTTATTAAAGACTAAAATCTCGTTTTTCTTGCTTCAAACCAGTTTCTAACACAAATAGACTGAAGCCATGAAAGCAGCAGGTCAATTTTAGTAAAGAAGAGACTTTCTGCTCTTGACACAATTTATCGGTATTGAGATCTGCGATGATGGCTTTGGAAATGTTGGCATTTTAGATATCTACAAAAATAAATAAAACTCTGGCGTCAAAGTTGGAACTCCTAAAAAAAAAAAGGAAAAAACGACTTGAGACAACTTTCATTAATGACTCGATAAGGCAAACAGTCAACGTAGTAAAAGATTTTGGGGTGGCCTGTCAGATTTTTGTGTGAACTGCATAAAACTTCCAAATTCATCCGAGTGTTGGAGCTTGAAACAAAATTCTCTGTGAATCAGTCTGGAAACAGAGATCATGAAGCAAAGCAGTCCTGTCACTTTTCAAAGCTGTAATCACGGTTCGGCCTTACCGGCGAATTCATGTCTTCATTCGCCAGTAAAGCTGAACTGAGGTCCACAGTTTGGACACCCCTGCACAGACGGAGTATATGGGAGGGTTTGATGTCTCTGTAAGTGACGACTTTGTTTGGAAATCTGAGGAGGTCAAAGCTCTTACCTTCCTGCCACCTCCACACCGTGATGGTGTGCTCAGGCTCCACCCCCACCGACAGCAGCAGCTTCCCCGTGGCGCTGAAGTTGACGTAGCCGACGCCTTTGGCGTGGGAGCAGCGGAGGATGGACAGCGTCTGCTTGGTCATGGCGTCCCACACGTGGATGGAGGGAGCGAGGCCTGAGGAGCAGAGCAGAGACACAGGAACCACAGGACTGAGGAACCACAGGAGCTAAGGGTGCTAGGAACTATGACGGGGAGCAAACGGGTGGAGGTAACTCTGGGACTGTACACCATGTTTCCACAGGGACTGAGACAGGGCTGCACGATTATGGCCAAAATGATAATCATGGTTACTGTGATCATTATAGTAATCACCATTATTCATCATGTTAGGGAAAACATCTGTATTTTTACTGCACTACTTTTAATCAAACAATATGTGAACAGTTTTCAGTGTAAAATAACACTTTAAATGGCAATAAATGATAAATAGAAGTTATTAAATATGCTATTACAGAGTGCAATCACTCAGTGGAAGTGCAGCTCAATGGAAACAATTACAGCTTACACAGGAAAAGCAATAACATCAGACTTAGGCCTACAGCTTTTTGTCAGGTACGGCTCCACTGTTCTGCTTGACCACAGGTCAGTCGTGGTTGCAAAGAACTTGACAGTTATTATTTCCTTATTTCCCCCTGACGTTTTTCATACAGTGTAGAATAGGTAATACCACTTTGGAGAAATAATTGCAAGAGGGGACCACATATGTTCCATATCCAGTGTTTTGACCATTTTTCAGCTGCTGTACTTTCTTCTCTCCACATGACTCGCTGCAGAGTTCGCTATCTGTTATTCAGGCAGCTTCATGAAGCCTTAACCATGCGCTCGCCCCCTGGTGGTTGGTAGACTAATGGTTGAGAAACTGCTTGATTAGATATGCAGCAGAGTTTGCATTTTAAATGTAAATGTCCCTGACGATCAGGTTAATTTAATCATGGCAGCCAAATGATCAAGATTAAAATTCAATTAAGACTGAGAACTCGTGAAGAACTTTGTTGGTCATCTGTCATCTGAAGCACTTCCTAGTCCACAGGTCACACCTACGCATCCACACACTGATGGGAGAGGCTTTTTAGCCTGTCAACAAGATTAACTAATCCAGACTTAGCACAGATCTCCAGCCTCTGCATTCACACTGAAGGAGAGCACCAACAAACACATGTTTAAATTTGATGGTCATAGTTTGAATATTCAGATTAAAGACGTTGTGAGGTTTGGATCAGTGTGAACACATCAGGAGACTAAACCCTGATCAATCAGGACCCGTATGAGTGCAGACATGACAGGGGCGGGGTCAGGGGGCGGAGCTACTTACGCTGTGTTTCCACTGAGCGGTCTGATTGGTTCAGTACAGCTCTGTACAGTTTGGAGCGATTAACCCTGACCTCGCTCACGTTTGGACCGTAGCAGTTTTAGCACCGCCTTTTGGAGTTGCCACAGTCCACACGGCATGGAGCCAAAAAAGGGGGACATCACGGGTCTTTTCCAGAAATTATTTTCCAGGACTTTTCCAGGACCCCCTCCCCCAAACACACACTTTGCAGTGTCCTTTTCTACAGTTGTACCTTACATTTAGTACATTTACCCTGATATAGTCTCGGTAGTCTTGTTAAAACTGCTGGAAAAATCTCAGGAAGTCTATAACAGACAGGACTTGAGGAAGGCTAATGCCATTCTAGACTGTCCTAATCATCCACTTGGGTTCGAGTTTGAGCTTTTGCCCTCAGGCTGTCGTTTTAGGGCTCCTATGAAGAGGACTAAAAGACTTCAGGTCTCTTTTATCCCCAGTGCTATTTACTTAATGGCAGTTAACCCTTAGGTGGCTCCTGTTCTTCTTGCACTATTATTGCTCATTTGCACATCCGCACATTGCACTTTTAAATTACTTGGCAGTAATTTTCCATTTTGGTATGAGCTCTGGACTTAACTTTAGTTAGTGGTTTTGTGTATGGTGTTTTTTGATATTGTGTTGTTTTATGTTTTTTAACTCTAACTTTTAACTTAAACTAACGTTGTTACCTTGTCTTTTGTGTGCCCTGCTGCAAAACTAATTTCCCTTCACAGGACTCTGATATTTTATTTTTTTTATTCATATTTATTTTATTTTTATTTATATTATTGTTGATATCTATCTTTTTTAAGTATCTTTTCATCTATTTCTCAAACTGCTACTGGAATCTTAATTTCCCTGAGTTTCCCAAAGGGGTTAATAAAGTTCAGTCTAATCTAATCTAATTGTTATGTTTATGCCTCTTCAACCCAAGAGGTCTGATTCACAAAATGTGCAGTCTATGGCTATGACATATCGATGAAATAATCTGACATTCTTAGAAATTATGACAAATTTATCGTAGAGTAGCACAGTCACACCCACAGACTCCAGTGTCACATAACCAACTTCATACCTTAGCTTTTTAAGATCTTTTATGTTCTATTATTATACATAGTACATTTAAATTTTTTAACCACCTTGTGTTCACTAACAAGGTAGCAAGAAGCAGAGGGAGGACAAATAATTTTCCAGGACAATTCAAGCTTTTCCAAGCCATTTTACTTTTTTCTCATTTTCCATATGTTTTCCATGACTGGAAAATTGGTCAATCATCTTCCAGGTTTTCCAGGAGTCGTGGGAACCCTGATCAGATATTTGGGTACCTTTCTCCACCTTTGTCCTGGTCTGACAGTGAAACACCTGCAACTGAGCCGAACTGGACCGCTCAGTGGAAACGCAGCCACACAGAAGGTTCTAGATCCAGACTGTTGATACTCACCTGCCACATCGGCCTCTAAACACCGAGAGGGAACGACACCAACAAGGTTAAAACAATGAGCCACGAAAACACACAAAACCATGACAGACTGAGTGTCAGCCGCGTTAGACCTGAAATTAACACAAATTAACTCATCATCTGTTTTTGGGCATTCAGAGTCCAAGTGATGATCTTTAATGCTCGATGTGATGCTCCTCAATGTGCACTGAAATGATTTGATTCATGTCTTCCCTCACTCCAGAGTCCATGACAAGCAGATAGACTCCATTCGTTCAACTGTGTATGCAGCAACAAGGAAGAGACGGGCAGAGCTCAACCACCGCTAGTTAGCTTTAGCTCAAACACTGAGAGTCAATGGGAAGTGTTAGCCTGCCTCTGCCTATAGTCAACAGATAAACTCTTCAGCAACTCTAAATGGTCCTGTGTGCTTGTGTTTTTACTGCGTTATGTTACATTATCTTCTATTGTCTTCATATTATCTTCTACTTCTAAACACAGGCTGTTTTGTCGACCTACTTTCGCGGTGGTTTTTGCTAGAGATGCGACATTCGCAACGAGTCGAGTCTTTTGAACAGCTGTTTTAAAGGTATAGTTCGGTATTTTTGAAGTGGGGTTGTATAAGCTCCATATGGCCACTAAGTACATTAGACGCAGTAGAAAGTTCTCTCCTCTCCCTCAGTACGCCACAATTTGTAAAAGTTTGTGACGCAGAACTAGCTGCAAACAGGGAAGTATCGTACCAAATACAAAGGGTATTTTCTCCGCCTACAAGAACTCCCATCAAAAAATAATATCACAGTTTAAAAGTACGCTGCCTAGAAATTCTTTTGAGTGCATTAACTTCTCAGAAAAATAAAGTTTATCTGGAACTAACTGAATCGTATTGTCTTCAAGGTCGCGTCCGTCGTATCGCGGGAGGGCTGGCCCCGCCCCATCACGGCTGTACATCAAATTTACTTTGAGAGTGATCGCCCAGGTCGCGCAAGTCGCCTTTGTTGAGATCGCAGCTTTAAACTGAAGTGTCTTTTTAGTTTTACCAAAGTTAGTTTACTAAATAACATAAAAACGTTTAATTTAAAAGTGTTGATGAAGGAATAGTGGAGAGAGGAGCTTTAATGTTATTATGGAGAAAAGCTGTCAGAGAGGAGCTGCTAAACTCACTAAACACATCATTCACAAACTAATGCTGCTGAAACATGAGGCTGGAGGATGTAAATTAACCACAGTGAACCTCACGGATGTTTTTCACAGTAGATACGGGACAGGGAGTCTGACTGCAGGTCGTCATGGAGACGTTAACACGGTTGTACCTGTTACAGTCAGATTGGTTTCCAAATGCCCAAAATGGACGTTAATGTAAAATGTAAATCAAACAGAGTGAGTGAGTGAGTGAGTGATGGCTGACAGCAGGAGGTCTTACCTGGCAGGTCGCTGATGTCACCTGGAGATGAGGTGAGGCGGTGAGGATGAGGAAGCAGTGAAGGAAGAGTGCAGCGAGCAGAAAGCAGCCGTCACATGCATGGCAACAACACGGTGAGCAGTAAGAACATCTAAACACCGCTAAAAGACTCAACATGAGTGTTTGTGTGAATCAGGAAAGTTAGCAAGTTAGCATTCTGACACTTACACGAAAGCTAACATAAGGATTATATAAAGAAAAAGATGAAGGTAGCATGAAGATAATATGAAGCTTTATTTACAATATCTAAAGTTAACATGAAATCTAATTTAGAAATGAAAAAATGTTTATGAATCTATTATGAACTTAATAAAAGGAAATAATGGGGCTAAAATGCTAAGGTGAAGCTTATGTGGAGATAACATAATTTAATTTTAAAAAGCTCATAGAAGGCTAATAAAAAGCCAAAGATAATATATAGGTGACTCTAAGCTAGCATGAAGCTAAGATAATGCTAATGTACAGGTAACATGGAGCTATTATAAGGCTAACATGAAGCTAACTTAGGGCTTAGACAAGGATTATATCAAGACATGAAGCAGCTTATATTGGGCCAATTCAAGACTAACTGTAAAACATTTAACTAAATTAAATATTAATCTGAAGCTAGAATACCAGGCTAATATTAGGCTAATGATAGCCAGTTATAAGGTTAACGTGTAGCTAATATGAAGTTAACGTTGAACAAATAAGAGCTCATCATAATGCTAATATGAGGCTTATATGGTAAAAATATGAAGCTGGCATTGAGCTAATGAAAGCCAATTGTGAGGCTTACATGAAGCTAATATGATGCTCATGACAGCAAGGCTAACAGGAAGCTAATATAAAGCTAACATTGAGCGAATGAAAGCCAATCATGAGGCTAACATGAAGCTAATGCGCACCAATAAGAAGCTAATTTGGAGCCAATCAGAAGCTTATAAGACGCTAACATTGAGCTAATTAGAGCTAATCATAAGGCTAATGTGGTGCTTATATGATGCTAATTTAAAGTTAATGAAAGTTAATCATGAGGATAACATTGAGCTGAAGAGAGCAAATCATATGGCTAATATGATGCTAAGATGAGGTCAGAATTAAGCTAAGGACAGCCAATCACAAGGCTAACACAAAGCTTCTAAAAAGCTAATATGATGCTAATGAGAGCCAACCAGAGGCTAACATGACTCACCGATCTGTCCTGTGGCGATGATGTTTTGGTATTTGGGGTGTTGATTGACAGTCAGACACAGGATGTCATCCGTGTGCTCCAGGTAGAACGTTTGAGTTCCTGTCGGGATGAACAGGAAGTGATGTCAACATGTTAATGAGCAGTAGAAGAAGAGGATGAGGGCGTGAGTGTTACAGACCAGCGGACAGGTTCTGGATGACGACGGCGGCGGCGGTGTGGAAGATGATGTCGGCGCCGTCGTTGAGGTAATGAAGGTTGTTTCGACAGTCGAAGCCTCTGTAGCCAAAGACGTGCTCCAGCATCAGCTCCTGAACGCAGCGTGACAAACGTGTGTTTATCCTGAGGTCATTGAACACAACACGCTCATGTTTACAGTGATGACTTAAACAGGAAGTCCGGTCTCACCTCCACGACCTTCTTCTTCTTGGTCACGTTGTTCTTCAGCAGCTTGTCAGGCAGCGGAGCGGCTCGACTCACCGGAGGCCTGAAGGACACGTGTTGTTTTATTTGTCCATCTGTACATCCATCAATCCAGACATCCATTCATCTGTGCATCCAGTTATCCATCCATCACAACTGACCTTTATTTGAGGGACGCGTTTTCTCAACTGATTTTAGGGATTTTCATCAAACTCTTATTTAGGGATGACCTGATCATTTTCAAGGTCATGGGTCAAAGGTCAAGGGCCAAGTCTCATGCTGACCCTCTGCTTCAGATTTCTGTGAAACACTCTAAGACAAACACAACACGACCCCCACCCCGGCCTGGTTACCTCTCCTCCACAGGAAGCTCTTTGTGCTGCAGGTGAGGTCTGGTTCCTGTCATGTTCCTGATGCTCGTGGAGTAGATCTTCGTCACGTAATCCACCATCTTCTCCCTCGCCACGTCACTGTCGTACCCTGAACACAACACCACAAATTTACAGAAAAAAACAACAACATCTGACTCGAAACACGTCTTTAACACAAAGAGGAGACTTTCAAAATAAAAGCCTGTTTATCACCTCCGTCCTCCTCAGTGTCATCGTCCGACTCCTCGCTGTCCACGGCTTTGCTCTCTTTGTGACCCTGAGGCTCTCTGCTCCAGATCATCAGCGCCGTGTCGGCTCCGCCCACCGACAGCAGAAGGGAGTCGTCGTTGGACCAGCGGACGTTGGTGACATTGGTGCTGTGACCAACGTACTTCTTAAACTTTGCAAACTGGCCCTGAGGTCAGAGGTGAAGTCAGGCGGAGAAACGGTCAAAATGAGGAAGGATTCAAGTTTTCATTTGTTTAATTTTTGAAAAGAATTTACAAAAAACCCTCAAAGAAACACTGATGTGTCGATGCAAGAATAGTGACAATTTGTTATACTTTTGTTTTAAAGTTTTTAAAGTAAACATTAGAAAATTTCATAGAAATGAAACATTAAAAAAATAGTACAAGTTCGCAATGGTTGATAAAAAGTTTTGACTGTTTAAAGTATTGAGAAAGTTTGCAAATGGCTGAAAATCTAAAATTTATTTCATTTCAATTTTTATTTCATTTACTAATTACAAAAAAGCAGAAACAGTAAATAAGGAGCAGAAAAAAGAAAAATCTTACAGGATCTGCCTTTTCATAAGACACTTATTAACAAATTTTCCCATTTAAAAAAAACTTTTGATATAAAAGGCTACAGGCCAAAGAAGCCCTCACTTCCCTCTATAGCATAAAGAGATTTAATTTACACTTTTCAGCAAAAGAAGGTGAAAAAAGGATGAAAAAAATCAATAAACACAAAGTCTATGTGAAATTTCTGAGAAGTTTTTTTTTTTGCAAAAGATTAAAATGTTTTTATAACTTTCAAACGTAAAGACAATATAGAATAAAATTTTTCACAAAAAAAAAGTTTCGATTTTTTATGGGAGGTTTTCATTTAAACAAATGGACAGTATGACTGTTTTTAAAATTTAAAAGGATTGAAAGTTTGTTTTTTAAATAACAATTATTAATTATAAATACAGTAACTCATTGGAATTGTTTCTGAAATTAACTGATGAATTTAGATTTTTTTGACAAATGATTGGATCTTTTTTTCTAATTTCTTACAAAAATTTCTGTCATTTTTTTTTAAATATAAAAAGAAAAAAAATCTAATTATTTCTTGGTCAGTTTTCACAAATAGATTAAAAGATTTCACATTTCCATTTATTTGTTTGTGTCTGAAAATTTTAGATTCAAATTTTTTTCTAATATTTACAGAAATCTTAAGATCACAAAATCTGAAGGTCACAAGAAAATTGGAAAATTAAAACTTTTTTTTTAAAGTAATGAAAGAAGTTACAAATTTTTAGCTATTTAATTGTTTAAAAAAAATTAATGTATCTGCCAGAAGTTTTGGTAATTCCTGAAATTATTTTCTAAAGTTTTAAACAAACTGGGACCTCATTCAACTGATCATCGAACAGAAACTTTACTATTTAAATAAATTGGTTTTAAGGGGTTAGATCCTTAAAAAAGGCAGAAAAACTCTTCATTGTTTGTACGGTTCAGATAGTGCCCTGGAGTTTTTTAAATGCAATTTTTCTGATTAAAAAATGGTTCAGTATACGGTGTCTTGGACTTCTTATCAATCAGGGGTTGATGTTTTTTGAATGTTTTAGGTCAGCATAGCGCCTCACCCTTGACGGGAAGCTGAACAGTTTGAGGAAGCCGAAGTCGTCTCCGGTGGCGAGCAGTTTACGATCTTTGGAGAGCGAGGCGCAGTTTACGAAGCTGAGCGTGGGCCAGACCCCCTCACAGGTGGGACCGAGGACGGATGTCCAGCTCGCCCAGTCCAGCTTATCGAACTGAAACACAAACATGAGTCTGTCAGGACGTGTGCGTCTCCGACAGTTAAGGGAGAACGAGCCGGACTCAGACTGACCTCGGCCACGCTGATGTTCTGTTTACGTCCTCGTGGAGCCTCGAAGAAGAGCTGCTCTTTAGCTCCAGTGTTCACCTGCAGCAGCTTACCTGGAAACAAACAAACAAACAACAACAAAACGTTCAGGCTGTAACACTAGTTTGATCAATGGGAAACTGGCAGGACCTTTACCCTTACCGCAAGGAATAAAAGGCAAAAATCAGGCATTGAACTGCTTATAACGATAAGAAAGTATCCGCCAATGAAACAAGAAGTTTGACTCAGTGAGGATCTTAAATTCAGGTTTAAAATCTGCTCTGGATTAAAAAAAAAAAAAATCCTGTACTGTGTTCATGTTTCACAATAAATCGCTGAATATAATGGTCGTGTCCAGGTGTGTTTACCTCTGGAGTCCCAGTCGATGTGCGTGACGTAGCTCCCCGCCCCCTTACAGATCCCCACCCTCTTACTCGTCAGCACGTTGTAGATGTCCACAAACGAGTCATGTGACGCCACGGCCAGGTACTTCCCCGCATCTGAAACACAAACGACCACACGTGACATCACAAACCGACTCGCCAGTCACCTTCATCCTGAATCACAGCTGCGTGGTGCGTTCAGGTACCCTGGGAGAAGCGAATGTCGGAGATGAGCTCCCTGCGGTGGTGGAAGGTCACCATGTCCTCCAGCGTGTCGGCATTCACCACCAGGAAGCTGCCGTCGTTCAGGCCGACCGCCAGAGCTTTACCGTCCGGAGAGAAGGCGCAGCAGCGCCCACCTGGAGGGAAAACGGAGGCAAAAACACACCTGACACACACGAACAGGTAGAACACAGACACAGAGGAACCACTCAACAGATGGATGGATGAAATAATGAAATGACGACTATTACTGATGGATGGATGGATGGATGACTGGATAAAGGAACAGATATATGGTTGGATGGGCATAATGATGGATGGTTGGATGGATGGATAACTGGATGGTTCTCAAACAAATACATTCATCATCCGCCTGCAGCAGACATGGGCTCATACAATTTAAAATAGTTTGTCTCCACTTTACAAAAGTCAAATTGGCTAAAAACCCAAACCTTGATCCAACCTGTGATAAATGTAAATCAGCTCCAGCAAAATGTAATTCATATGTTTTGGTTTGCCCCTCACTATATACTTTTTGAAATGCTATTTTTAAATCCTTGACTGAGGCCTTTAATATTGAAACTGTACCAGATCCTCTGATAGCCATTTTTAGTGTGAAGCCAGAAAACTACTTGGTCAGGAGGTTTTCTTAATGTTGTTGCCTTCACATGTTTGCTAGCTCGTCGTCTTATACTGTTTCACTGGAAGGATTCAAGCCTCCTTCCCATGCCAGGTGGATGAAGGATGTCCACCTAAAGCTAGAAAAGATCAAATATACCATAAAGAAGAAAAAGGAAGTGTTCAGGAGAATTTGGTTTCCATTCATATCTTATTTTTCAACTGTTACCTGGATAAAGAACTGGGATGACTCGGCTATATGATTTTGGGATTCAATACGTGTAGCAACTAAATCTTGATTGATTGTTCATTTATTTATTTATTTTATTTAAAAAAAAATGTTTGTGAAGAATAGTAGCCTTTCGGGGTGGGACAGAGGGATGGGATTGGGTGGTGGGATAGTTCGGAAGAGATGGGGAAATTATTGGATTTAAAGATGGGGATGTCTTTTTTGTTCGTTTTGTAATTTGTATCTTATTTTTTGCATTATGCTGTGATATGTTATATTTCTTTGTGTTGTGTTTAAATTGAAAACTCAATAAAAAGATGTTAAAAGAACAAACGTGGATCACACTGCTAACTGCTAACTCCTTGTAAATATTTAAACCTACTCCATCGCTTTGTATCATGGAAACATTTGGAGATTTGGTCTGTTTTATGTTATAATTTATTGATGTTTGAAGTTGAGCAGAGCTCGATGTCTGAGGACTCACCCTTCTTCAGTTTTCTGACGGCCACCATGCGGTGGTTGTTGGAGAGCTCCCAGATCCTCAGAGTTTTGTCGTCGCTGACGGTTGCACAGACAGGAAGCAGAGGATGAGCCGCCAGACCCCAGACCTCGCCCTCCATGTGACCCTGAACACAACACATGCAACAGGGAAGATTTAACACAACACCTACAGAGACCGGACACTCCCTGGTGTCAGTGAATGCATCACCAATGACCAGCAGCATCGAGAACAAAAAACATCATAATCATGACTTTTGTTCTAAAAATGGAGACGTTGAAACTATGAGAGGAAATACTGACACGCCCTGTGTCGTCCTAAAAACAGCAGTGTGGTCTGATTTTATTTTAGTTTATTAATCTGGGACTGGTCTAAGCTGAAACCTTTTGTAAGGACATGAGCTCAAACAGGAAGACCTTAATGTGGCTGGATTTGTTTCGAGGATCTGACTTGTTTTAGGCTCATTAAAAACATCCCATTTCCTGTTTAAAATACAAACCAGGGATTTTATTATTGAAAAGGACTCTTTGGTAAATAAACTGATTAATCATCGGACTCATTAGGCTCTAGCAGAGCTGCAGATAGCTGTGAGGTTTGATCATGTTGGTAGTTTAAGTACCTACAGGTGCTCCTTTGACCACGAGTCACGGCCACAGCCCACTTCTTTACATTAAATTTATTTAAAGCTGATATATCGGCCACAAATGTCGGCCATATATCAACTGGATTATCAGCAAATTACACAAATGTACAGTATTGTTGCACCTTCTCATCACTGCATGGGTACATTTAAAAATCAAGAGTTTCATTTTAGCAAGAATTAAATGCTGTTTATTTGTTTTACATCTGTTCCTTGCAACAATAGACTACAACACTGACAGAATCAAGTCCATTTTGCTAAGTACAGAGTTTGTGCTCTTGGCCTAATGAATTCAAAAATATTAGATATCGGCAAAAATCCAATATCATGGATCCCTAGGTCCATCAGTTTAGAACATCAGCTGAGCCAGACCTGAACCAGCAGAGTCATGGGTCCGCTCTTGTCGATCTCCAGGATCTCTCCGTTCTTGGTCCCCAGCAGGATGTGACCGTGACCCAGCGTGATGGCTCTGATGGACGGGTTGTCCTCCAGCAGCAGACCTGACGGAGACGGACAGGAGAGACAGGACTGTAGTGATCTTTAGATGGTCCACGGGATTTATGGATGCTGTTGGATCTGAAGAATAATTACCTCCGCCAAGGAGGTTACGTTTTTGCCGACATATGTATGTTTGTTTGTTTGTTTTTCAGCAAGATAACGCAAAAAGTACTGGATGGATTTTGCTGAAACTTTCAGGAGATGCTGGTAATGGCCCACCTTAAAATGATTAGATTTTGGTGGTGGAACATATATTCGTCTGGATGCAAAAAAATCCCTAAATTTCACAAATCCCATAGGTTAACATTGGGTGGAATTAAAAAAAAAATCGTATCTCTGCCATTTCTTAACGGATTTGCTTCCAGTTTCACAGGATAATATGGGGTCCATGTCTCTATCATCAGGGTAAATTTCATCTGGATCTGATCCAGACTGATGTCACAAACAACACTGAACTTTATAATGGGAAATCCCATTGACGACATTCAATAACTCATATAAAATCAAAATATTAAGTGATGTTCCCAACACTTGTAGTGCTCATACAGGATAAAAACCTCCATGTATGTGCTGAGTTTGGTCTAGATCCTGGCTCTATTCTGGATCTGGCGATCCAGATTAGTACCTTGCTGGAACTGAGCTGCTTGGCAGAGGTCTGTGCTCTCCGAGTGCTTTTCTAGAAATAATTCAACAATGGGAACAAAAACAAAAGAAGGACCGATGAAGTTCAAACCTTTAGATGAAGGAGACAGGGCGGCTCTCTTGATGGCGTACGTCTTCAAACATCTCTCGAACATGTCGTCCCACAGCTCCACGATGCCGTCCTTCCCTCCGGTCACAAATCCCTGGACAGCGAACGCAGCACAAGATTATCACTGTGTTTTATTTAAAGGGATAGTTCGTGTTTTTTGAGTGGGGTTGGGTGAGATACATTGTATGACCCTGAACGTATGCCATAGTGTCACAGCTCAGTTCTCTCTCTGTTCAGAAAATCTTGGGACAGATGCTAATGCTGTACATGCTGTACATGGTGCCAAACTCGAACACTACAAACTTTGTCTACATCCACTTCATTTCCCACTTGATTAGGTACTATTTCGAGACAGGGCACAACCTACGTGTCCTTCCACCAGCAGCACCGACCAGTCTCCAAGGACAAAACAGAGGAGCTGAGTGAAAATTCATCTTCAGAGTAAGTATTTAGCTCATACTGACTGTTTATTTAGTAAAGACAGAAGCCATGGTTTAATGATAAGTTAACTTTATGATTGCACAGGGTGTGTTCACTGTTGTGGGTAAATTGAGCTCTCTGTGCTTGATCAGCAGGATGATACTTAAACGTTCGTTCATTTAGCTAATCTTTTTTTGTGATGAAAACGTCCAATTTGACTTTGAATCTTTTAATTCAGAATTTAATGACTCCTTTTACATGAATGTCTCCATCAGCTCATTATTGTTGTTTTATAAATGGATCAACAGGTGGACCTAAATGTCCCAGGTGTGTTACCTTGTCGAGCGAGCACATGGCGAACACGGGGCCGTCGTGTGCTTTGACCGTCTTGATGAGTGTCGTGTCCCTCCAGATGTAAACGTCTCCATTCGTCGCCCCGGAGAAAACCAGATCCTCCGATCGACCATAACACGCCGACATCATGGTCTCCTGCTTCCCCAGGTTACCAAAGATGCCCCGTTTGAAGGTCAGACCGCCCCCTGCAGGAGGAGATCAGAGTGACTTCAGCTCTCCTGACCAGCGCTTACCTGAGGCTGAAGGTGTTTCAGGTGGAGAAGAGGACAAGTGCTACCTGAGTGCTGCCAGAACTTGATGTGCTTCATGCCGACGGTCACCAGTTTGTCCATCCTGAAGGGGTTGCTCCTCACCACGAAGATCTTGTCCTTATGACCCCTGAAGGACAAATGTCTGGGTTTTTTTTTTGTTCATATTTATGTCTTCAAACTGGTATCAGACTCTTTTTTTCATTTAGAAAGAGCATTTATACTGCGAAACATTTGAGACTTAAACACATTTGTACACAAAATAACTGCAGTTCATCTGATTTTTCCTCAGTGAAGCTCTTCCACTTATTTTGTTTTTTAGCCTTTATGTAAACCTTGGTGTAAATTATTTACAAGAAGAACATGGGATGCTTTCACATTGAAGAAGGACAGAAAAATAATACAACAAAATAAAATACAAAATGAAAAAGAGCAGGTTAAAGGTCACAGAAAATGTCTGTCAATCAGTGTTAATTTTGTTGACTAATTATTTTCATCATAGTTTCCATCACAAGCTTTTTCCCCTGATGAAAACTAGACAGTAACTAATAAAAACAAGTGCACATGGACAAAAACTCAAACTAAATTAACTGACATTTTCATCAACAAATAAAAACTAGACTAAAATGTCTGACAGAGACTTAATCCAATCAGACCTAATTTGGTCATGTAGAAAGTAGAGACAAGTTAGGAATATATCCAATCACAGCTCCTTTGGTGGTGTGAAAAGGTTGGATGAGTTCAGAGGGACATCCAATCACAGCTGCCTTAGCTTGGTGGTGGTGGGATAAGTTGTGGAGCGATCCAATCAGAGCTCCTCTCTTTATGAATTGATATATTCATGTAGAGCAGGTTCGACTGAATTTACAGTAGATTTCATCGACTAAAATGTTGTGAAATTTCATCAACTAAAACTAGACTGAAATTAAAACAGCTCAGATGACTAAATTATGACTAAAACTAAAATTAAATTTAGGCAAAAGACTAAAACAAAAAACTGAATTAAAAAGTGCTGTCAAGATTAACACTGGTGTCAATATTACACACTGTACCTGCCCTTTTACTCTATTAAATTAAGTGAAGTCTGGCTTTATAGGTTTGACATACTCAGTCCATTGGCTCTAGATTTTGTAAAATCTATCCCTCTGGACTTTGAGGGAAAATGTCAGCCACTCCATTACATAGATTTCATAAATAAAGTCTATCCATTCGTCAGTGGTGGGTGACTGAGGTTTCAGCCATTTCCTTCGAATGACTTTTTTGCTTCTAGCCAGAAGAATTTCAACTCAGTTTTAACAAAACTTTAAAACTGTCGATGGAATAAATGAGAGTCCAGGATCCAGGCTGCTTATCAGAACTTCTTATAGCCCACCTTTCAAGAATAACCTTTAATTAACATGTTTTCAACAACTCTCAGTGTTTGTGTCCAGCTCTGTAGCTCTAGCCTGCATGATTAAATCTGTTTTTTAAAGAAAACCTTAATGCTTTAAAAGGTGCCTGAACCTGAAATTATAAACTCCACAATGAGAGCTCACCTGGCCTTGGCGAGTCTCTCTCCTTTTTTCCAGTCCCAGATGACAATGGAGTGAAATTCATCGATTCCCACAGAGACCAAACTCTTCCCATCCGCTGAGACAGAAAGACAAAATTAAAATGATAAGAAACAAGGAGACAGTGAAAATCAGACAAACAGCTGGTTTGAGAGTTGGATGTTTAGTTGGAAGGCTGGATGGTTGGATGGTTGGATGGTTGGATGGATAGATAAATGGTTGGATG
Source organism: Cetoscarus ocellatus (assembly GCA_037902135.1). Classification (NCBI taxonomy): domain Eukaryota; kingdom Metazoa; phylum Chordata; class Actinopteri; order Labriformes; family Labridae; genus Cetoscarus; species Cetoscarus ocellatus. The sequence goes on along the minus strand of JBAMNC010001274.1, from coordinate 198,013 downwards.
GTTGGTTGGTTGGATGGATAGATAAATGGTTGGATAGATAGATAAATGGTTGGATGGTTGGTTGGATGGTTGGTTGGTTGGATGGCGTTACCTGTGAACTCCAGCGCACACACCCCTCGGCTGTGGTGTCCCTTCAGCAGAGACAAACACTTCAGCGTGGCGATGTCCCACACGTGAACCGCCGGGTCTCTGCCCACCTGGGGACAGACAGCCAATCAGAAACCTTCTACCTCAGCGTGACGCTGCGCTTTGATTGGCTGAGTCATACCTGTGCTGAGGCCACGTAGTCCTTGAGCGGGTGGACGGTGAGGCTGAGGATGTCGTCGTCGTGGCCGAGGTAAAACCGCTGACTGTGCTGCAGACGGTTGTAGACGACGGCGACAGCGGCCACGTGGTAAACGACCTCGCCGGTCTGACTGTAGAACAGGTTATTACGGCAGTCGAAGCCCCGATACCTGCAGGAGGCAGGAAGTCAGACCGCCAAAATAAAAGACAACACAGATGACCACAGACAGAGCTCTTCGTCCTCTTCTGGATAAACTGAACTTTTACCTTATCATTGAATGTAATGTATTATTATCCTCATTATAGATCATTTATATATATAAGTGTAACTTCATTTTTGAGTCTTTATGATTAATTTTTTTGCTTTTATTGCTTATTGATTGTTTGTTTTTACCCGTGAACAAACTGCAGACGAAGCCCCTCCTCTGGAGCTTTCTGACGCTTCAGAGAACCAATTAGCTTCTTCCTGAGCTGAGGCAGGTCCTCCTTATACACCTGCAGACAGACGGACGGACAGGAGAGTCAGACAATGATATGGACTGGTGTTCATGTCATTTCATTGATTTATTAATAAATGTTTTTTTTGGGAGTGCACAAAGAGAAGCTGAGGCAGTGGAACAGTCAGTTTTGTACGTATGTCTTTTGAAAATTACATTAAGTGCTAATCTTAGTTCTAAAAATACCTAAAAAAAATGAGTCCCAACAAGCACACGGGGCCATTTAGAGTTGCTGAAGAGTTTATCTGACGACTGTGGGCAGAGGCAGGCTAACACTTTCCATTGAATCGCAGTGTTTGAGCTAAGCTAATTATGAAAACAGAAAAAAAAGATGTTGGCGTATCCCTTTAAAGAGCATATTTCACAGGCTAAAGCTGTAAAGGTGTCAGAATAACTGATTGTCATGGTCCTGTTTTTGGTTTCTGTTGGGATGTGGATCAGAACCAACCAGGAAGACGCACCACGGTGTTTGAGGGTTGGTTAGTTGTAGAGAAACCAAGAACAGGGTGATTTTACAGAATCATTTACCACATGTACAAATTTATAGCAGATGCTTATCTCTGACGTCTTCAGTATAAAATACATGAAACTCAGGGCTGATCTGTGCTCTAATATTTCTGGTCACCTGTCGTTCGTAGTTGGTCTGAGCCTCCTGCTCGATGTCTGAGTCGAGTTCCGGGACGTCCGACAAGTCAGAGTCCGACTCTCCGCTGTTGGAGTCGGCGTAGCCCTCTGATGAAGACCAGGAGAAACAAATATTCAGAACAATAATTTAAAGTTCACCCATGAAGGAGATGATGCTGAAAGAAAGGACTTAAAAGATCTTGACTGATCCTTAAACCTTGTCTGGTCATCAAACTTTGGTAACACTTCATTTTAAGATCACATATTTGCTACTAACTAGCTGCTAATAGGCTAGCTAATTAGTAGCTTACTAGCTGCTTATTAGCCAACATAAAGGGCTTATTAGTACCTAATTCTGCATGAACATAATTTGAAACGTATTAAGATATTAATCAAGTTTTCCCTTGACAATCCACTAATTACTGCCTATTGGTTAACAGTTGGGAAGTTGTTTCATATAAATTATGATCTTAATTAGCTTAGTAATAGTTAATGTGTGAAACGACCAGTGAATTAGGTACGAACAAGACCTCACTTTAGCTTAGGGAACATATTCTGAGTTTCAAATGATCAGTTACTTATTTACAATCAACTAAGACAAAAATGTGATTGTTCTTACAAGACTAGACCATGTGACTAAAAGTAATTAAGGGAGAATAACCGTTCTTGTGATACTACTCTCTTTAGCAACGCTAATTAAGATCATAATTAATAAAGAACAACTTCTTAACTAATAACAAATAGCCAGTAATAAGGAGGTCAATTTGGGAAAACTTCTTGTTATTATATAGTAATGAATGCAGATCATGGCCGTGCAGAATTAGGTACTAATAAGTCTTTAATACAGACTGATAAGCAGCTAGTAAGCTACAAGTTAGCATGCTAATTAGCAGGTAGTTAGTGGCGAATAAGGTGACCTTAAAATAAAGTGTTACCCAAACTTTATCACAATTTTATTTCAGTTATCGTGTATTTTAAAATATCCAGCCACAGGGTCAGGTCTCTATCTAAGGATTAGCACTCTGCTCTGTTGGTACCTTGGAGGAGGGGCTCCAGGACGCCGTTCATGACGCCCTCAGGCAGGAACCTCCACTGGAAGACGGCGTGGTCAGCCCCGCCCGTGCTGACGACCCACTGCAGGTCGTTTGACCAGCGAACGTTCGTCACGTGGGCGGAGTGACCAATGTACTTCTTAAACTTGGCTCCTGTAGAAACAACAACAAAAATGATGAAGGATTCTGGATTCAGATCAAAACCTGATCACCTCCCCCTTCTGTCATGACCAACACTTACTGAACATAACAACATAATCCATTCAGAACTTTCTGAGCTTTCTTGATCACAAACAAACAAACAAAAACTCATCTTGAATCTTTGGTCTGAGGTCAAAGTGCTCACAAATATCCAAGACCTCTCATGAGATCAGTGTGAACTTTGACAGCACTTCTTAATTTAGTGTTAAGTTATAGTCTTTTTCCTAAAATATCCAGTTTAGTTAGTAATCTAAATTGTTTTAATTTTAGTCTAGTTTTAGTCGATGAAATCTACTGTAAATTTAGTCGACTAAAATATGAAGTGTAAAGGGTAAGACATTTTTTATGTTTCATTGAATTTCTGAAGTCATGTTTTACTCTTGGATAAAATCAAACATCTAATAACCCTTTATTGAATGCTAGTAAAGTCTGAATGTATAATTGAACAGAAAAAAATTGAACTTTTGTGTGAAATGCAGTCACCTTTATTTAGGCTACCTGGCAGAGCATCTCAGTTACAATACCAGAACTGACAACAAACAGTGAACCTGCTCTACATGAATATATCAATTCATAAAGAGAGGAGCTCTGATTGGATCGCTCCACAACTTATCCCACCACCACCAAGCTAAGACAGCTGTGATTGGATGTCCCTCTGAACTCATCCAACCTTTCCACACAACCAAAGTAGCTGTGATTGGATATATTCCTAACTTGTCTCTACTTTCTACATGACCAAATTAGGTCTGATTGGATTAAGTCTCTGTCAAACATTTTAGTCTAGTTTTTATTTGTTGATGAAAATGTCAGTTAATTTAGTTTTAGTTTTTGTCCATGTGCACTTGTTTTTATTAGTTACTGTCTAGTTTTCGTCAGGGAAAAAAGGTTGTTGATGAAAACTATGACGAAAATAATTAGTCAACAAAATGAACACTGCATGAGAGACCTCTTGAAGCGGTCTTGGTGTGGTTCTTCAGTGCTCATAAGGGTTTGACTGACAGCTTTCTCAAACTAAACGTCTTTTGTCTCACTGACCTTTCTTCAGACAGGGGAACCTGAAGAGCTTGACCAGTCCCAGGTCATCTCCGGACACCAGCACAGCGCTGCTGTAGTTGGCGTCTACAGAGTTGACGTTGGTCATGTTGGAGTATTTGGGCCAGATACCGTTCACCTCCGGTCCAACCACGCCTGTCCAGGTCATCCAGGGGATCCCCTTTGTCTCCTCCTTAGGGACCAGCTTACCTGCTGGAGGACAAGACGATGAGGACAACACATACAAACTAGAAAAGCACTCAGAGAGCGCAGACCTCCGCCAAGCAGCTCAGTGCCTTCAGTGGCTTTTCCACAAATCAAATCAAATCAAACTTTATTTATAAAGCACTTTTCATACATTATAAATGCATCGCAAAGTGCTATACATGTTAAAAATAGTCCCCCCCCACCGCCCCACCCGATCTCCAACCCCAGCACATACACACACATCCACATACACCATACACCACACACACATACACACCGACATACAAGCACACTCAGGCACACAGATAAAATGATCTTAAAGGTGTGTTATAAGCTTGTGGCTGAGTACAGAGTTGCCAGGTCAGGAAACGCCAGGAGGCCGACTGCACCGGGCGCCACCCACAGCCCAGGGCCAGGATGCATCCATCCAGGCGTGCACCGCTACAGGGCCAGTGAGGGGCCCGCCACAGCAAAGCAGTGCTGCAGACCCCACACTTGGCCAAGACGATGCCCACCATGAGATAGAGACATCCCAGCCACAACCATCTGCAGCCCCCCGTGCAGGCGGCCCCCACTGAGGAAACACTGGAGATACGGAATAAAAACATAAAACTACAAATCTAAAAGTCATAAAACAAAATAAATAAGGAAAGTTAAATAAAATATGAAATGAAATAAAATATAGAATAAAATACAGCATAAGAAAACTAACAAATGGCTAAAATATCATAAAAAGTAAGTAAGTAAAAAGAGGGTTAGGATATATAAATAAATAAAATTAAATAAGAATATAGATAAAATAGGACATTAGTTAAAAGCCAAATTAAATAGGTGGGTCTTGAGCCTGCTTTTAAAAATATGAACATTCTCTGCGGCCCTCAGGTCCTCTGTCAGGCTGATCCACAGACGGGGGCCATAGTGCTGGAAAGATGCCTCACCATAAGTCCGTGTTCTAGCTTTAGGAATCATCAAGAGGCCAGTGCCAGAGGACCTCAGGGTCCGCGAGGGTTCATATGGTAAAAGCAATTCTGAAAGATAAGAAGGTCCAAGACCCCTAAGACATTTAAAAACCATTAAAAGGACCTTAAAATCAATCCTAAAACACACAGGGAGCCAATGCAGTGATTTTAAAACCGGTGTAATATGTGCCCGCCTTCTGGTCTTCATCAGCACACGTGCTGCTGAGTTCTGTAACAGTTGTAAACTTGAGATGTTTCTTTTTGGAAGACCAGAAAGCAGGGCGTTACAATAGTCAATACGACTGGAGATAAAAGCATGCATTAGCATCTCTGTGTTAGCCCTGTACTGGATCACCAGATCCAGAACAGAGCCAGAATCCAGACCAAACTCAGCACATACATGGAGGTTGTTATCCTGTATGAACCCAACAAGTTTTGGGAACATCACTTAATATTTTTATTTTATATGAATTATTGAATGTTGTCAATGGGATTTCCCATTATAAAGTTCAATGTTTCTTTTGTGACATCAATCTGGATCAGATCCAGATGAAATTGACCTTGATGATTGAGACATGGACGCCATATTATCCTGTGAAATTGAAAGCGAATCCATTAAGAAATGGCATATAACGATATGATTTTTTTAAATTCCGCCCAATGTTAACTTATGGGATTTTTTTGAAATTTGGGGAATTTTTTGCATCCAAACAAATATCTGTATCACCACCAAAATCTAATGGCTCCTTCCTTGGACCAAACCACACCTCTGGTAAAAAATTTCATGTAAATCCGTCCAGTAATTTTTGCGTAATCTTGCTAACAAACAAACAAACAGACAAAAAAGCTGGCAAAATCATAACCTCCTTGGTGGAGGTAAAATGACAACAACAGAACTAAAGACGGGTTCAAACTCAGAGAGGACTTTCAGGTGGTACCTGGCATTCTGTAGAATAGGCGCTCTCCTGCGCCATCGTTAGTCTGCAGGAAGCGGCTGTCCACGGACCAGTCCAGGTGGGTGATGAAGGAGGTGGAGCGGCTGCACTCGCCCACCTTCTTGTAACGCTGGGCGACGGCGTAGATGTCCACCAGCCCGTCGTTTGAGCCCACCGCCAGAAAGGAACTGTCGGGGGAAAACTTCAGCTCGTGGATCACTTCCTTCCTGTCCTTGATGTGCACCACCTCGGTCATGTCCCTGAAGACAGAGGCAGATCAGAGGGTCTGTAACTGAGGAGCCCCATGCACCAGTATCAGGATCTAAAACAGTTTTGAAACCTTGTGGGGGCATGTATTCTGATATGTGGAGTCCCTCAAAGCTCAGTCCTGGGTCCCCTTTTGTTCTAATGTGAAGCACGTCCTTTGATTTAGTTTATGTGCTGATAGGCACATAAATAAAACGGGGAGTGACAGGCAGGAAAGGAGCTGCAAGCCAGTGTTAATTTTGTTGACTAATTATTTTCGTCATAGTTTTAATCACAACCTTTTTTCCCCTGACGAAAACTAGACAGTAGCTAATAAAAAACAAGTGCACATGGACAAAAACTCAAACTAAATTAACTGACATTTTCATCAACAAATAAAAACTAGACTAAAATGTTTGACAGAGACTTAATCCAATCAGACCTAATTTGGTCATGTAGAAAGTAGAGACAAGTTAGGAATATATCCAATCACTTTGGGATACTGGGAGAGAAAGTGCTCCGTTGTCATGGTAACCGTAGACTGGGGGATTTCCAAAACAGGGAATACAGACATGTGCATACATGTTTCTGTCTAATACATGCATGCATGTGTGTTAGGGGTGGACTGAAGCTGCTTGGTGGAGGTCTGCGCTCTCTGAGTGCTTTTCTAGTTTGATTTTGTATTGAACTGTATTTTTTTGTTGTTTGCTTATTAAGTTTGAGATAAATAAAAAGAAGGAAAGAAGAAAGAAACAAGCTTGACTTGAACCCGAAGCACCCACTTAAAGAACTTGAACCTGCATTAAGGGATGTGATCCCCCCACCGGGCCGTCTGCGCCTGAGGCTGACTACAGGTGTTTTTGGATGGTCAGCAGGTAAATGATCTCTTCATTTGAAGCCATGACGATAAAAACCTGAAGAAGCAGAGAGGTTTCTGTCCTGACCTGACTCTCAGCACGGTGAACGACCCGTCCTTCATCCCCAGAGCGAGCTGAGAGCCGTCGTTGTTGAAGGAAACGCTGCGGACCGATTCCTCCATGTTACAGCGGGCCAGCAGCGTGTGATCAGGGAGGCTCCATAGCCTGGAGGACAGAACATTAGGAACAGAAGACTTAAGTCCAGCTGATCATCATCCAGGTGACGGCCGTGTTTTTGAGTCGTACCGACCTGACGGAGCGGTCGTCGCTCCCCGTGACGGCGACGGGCTGTTTGGGGTGCAGGTCGAGCGCCCACAGCTCGCCCTCGCTGTGACCCTGCATCAGGAGAACCGGTTTGTCCCGCTCTCGGACCATGACCTCGAAGATCTCGCTGTCCTGAGTCCCGGCCAGGATCCGGTCTGCTTTCCAGCAAACGCTGCGGATTGACAGACCTGAGACGGAAAACACAAATCATTATCTTCATCATCTTCATCATCATCATCATAGTAACTTAATTTATGTTCTGCTGTCTCAGCCAGGACAGTCCTGAAAAGAGATTCTTAATCTCAATGAGGCTCTCAGGGTTAAATAAAGTTTAAATAAAAAAATAAAAAAAATAAAAAATCATCAGTGTGTTTGAGGGGTTTTATGATTGACTGAAAAGGAAAATTAAATTAGCTCAAGCTGATAACAAAAGACAATTAAGCTGCTGTGGTTTTATATCAGTCTATTTGGTCTTCATGAGGAGTCTTTAAATTTAGTTACATCCAAGAAAATTAATTTAATGACCAGTTTCTTTTGTACAACGGAGGATTAGGGCCACGTTGAAAAAAAAAAGTATGTTAAAAAATAAAAAATAAAGTTACGAGAATAAAATCAAAAAGTTACGAGAATAATCTCATAAAGTTACGAGAATAATCTCATAAAGTTACGAGAATAAAGTCATAAAGTTACGCAAATAAAACCATAAATTTATTAGAATAAACTCATTACTTTTGTCTGTAGAGGCTATTAGAAGAGCAGCAGCCGCCTGTACAAAAATGAGGAACGTCGAACATCTAGTGAAGTTATACTTTAGTATAAGTTTCACAAATAAGGAAATACTTCAGTTTTGGCACACCAGCATCACATTATAACAAGTATTAGGACCCTGAAAAGATACTGCAAGAACCTGGGGCATTTTCTGAAGAAAGAACCAAACAGACTTGGAGGAAATTGTCTCTTTTTTGGAAGAGGAAATGTGCACTCTTCTGGTACAACCTTTCAGAATAAAGTTTCTTTTCTATCTTAATTTAAATAGATTTATGACTTTATTCTCTTAACTTTAATGAGATTATTTTCCCAACTTTTCAACTTTATTCTTGTAACTTTTCGACTTTATTCTCATAACTTTACAACTTTATTCTCATAACTTTACAACTTTATTCTCATAACTTTACTTTTTTTTTTAAACATACTTTTAATTTTTTTTAACGTAGCCCTAATCCTCTGTTGTACTTTTGAATTTAATTTTTTTTTAAATTATTGTCTATTAAATAATTACTTCTTAAACTTTAATTATCCTCAATACAACTAATGTTAAACCATAAAAAATTGAAAACAAAAATTCAATGTAAATTCTTTCAATATTAATCCTGAAATCCTAAATGTTTAGTTTCAAAAACCTTCAAAATGGAAGTCTTGGTAAATTAAAAAAATGCCAACATTTTCAAATTTTTCTTCAAATTTGAAAAAAACTGAAGAAAAAAAATTTAACTTTTGACAGGACTTAGAAAAAATAACATGTAAAAACTGTAAAGTTTAATTGAATTCTAGAAATAAAGACTTAAAAACGCTTTCATATTTTGTTTGAACACCTTTATATTTTATTTTTAATCAAAGCATTTTAAGAATTTTGGTCAGAATTTATTTTAAAATGTTTCTTAAGTTGCAAGTTTTACCCCAAATTGAAAATCTTGAGGAAAAAAAATATCAGATAAAACAATCAATAGTGAATTAAAAATCAACTGTTAACTTAAAAATTTTAACAGCTTTTAACTCTTACTGTCAAATGCCTGCATTTTTTTAAAACCATCCCTGTTTTAAATGTGTTAAACTCTTCTTTTTTTTTTTACATTTGACCTCTTTGGCCTCTTAAAAAGTTAAAACCTAAAATTACTTAAAGGGGTTTTTCTCTAAAACCAGAGTCCGTCTGCAGGTATGTGATCTTAAACAGTTAAACAGCTTCACCATTCATTCGCACAGCTTTACAACAGCCGCACACAAAAGAGCTGCACTTTCCTCAGTTGTAAATATTCCCAGATGTTTGTATATGTTCCTGATGTACATTTTGTATAAACACTGCATTTGTTAAGAGTTATTTTCATTTATATTTCACTTTCACTTTATTTAATTTTATTCTCTATTTCTGTATTTATTTTTATTTTTTTTACTTCCTTTGTACTAGAGAAAACAACTGCTGGAGTCAAATTCCTTGTATGTGTCGCATACTTGGCAATAAAAACTGATTCTAATTCTGGTCCTGGTCCCGGTCTCAGGTGTCCTCACCTTTGTAGCCCTGCTCCCCCTCCCTCAGGTCGATCTTGGTGATGGGTTTGAAGTCGACGTCCCACAGACGGATGCAGCCGTCTCGTCCTCCGGTGGCGAATCCTTCCTCACAGGCGTGCATGCTGAAGATCCCCGCCTGAAAATCACATGAAAATAAAATAAATAAGTAAACAACATTTGAACTACATTTCCCATCATCCTCTGTGCTTCACATGTTTAACATATGTCTTCAGTTTCTGTCCTCACCCCGTGAGCGGCCTGGACGGTCCGGATCAGCGTGATCCCCTTCCACACGTAGACGTCCCCGTTCAGAGCGCCGGAGTAGGTCAGCTCCTCTTTGGCCGCAGAGACGCACAGGATGGTCTGGAGGTCGCCCGTCTTACCGAAGATCCCTCGCTTTGGGGTCAGAGCGTTCCCACACAGGGTCCAGAACTACACGGCAGGACACAACAACAGCAGTAAAACCATTCAGACATTTATTCACAAATCTGTCCTTGGATCATTTTTAAAGGTCACGTCAGTCCAACCTTTATGTGTTTGACGCCACAGCTGACCAGACGGTTGGACGTGAACGGGTCCCACGCCACGTCGAAGATCTGAAATAGAGGAGAACATGTTAAAAATTAAAAAAAAAAAAAATTTAAAGCTCTTATTAGGGCGGAAACAGAGGGAGACATGATAAATTTAAAAAACAAAAATAATTAAAAGCTCTTATTTGGACTAAAAAAGAGGGACACGTTAAAAAATAATAATAATTAAAGGCTCTTATTAGGGCTGAAACAGAGGGAGACATGTCAAAAATTAAAAAATAATAATAATTAAAGGCTCTTATTAGGGCTGAAACAGAGGGAGACATGTCAAAAATTAAAAAATAATAATAATTAAAGGCTCTTATTAGGGCTGAAACAGAGGGAGACATGTCAAAAATTAAAAAATAATAATAATTAAAAGCTCTTAGTAGGGCTGAAACAGAGGGAAACGTAAAAAAAAATTAAAAGTTCTTATTGGGGTAAAAAAGAGGGACATACATTAAAAACAAAAAAAATGTAAAGCTCTTACTAGGGCTGGCAAGTTTTGAAGATATAAGAACATCTTTAAGGTCCAGGGAAAGACAATCTCTTTATACTGATGCAAATTATGTGGGTCAGGATTGAAATATATGACTGAAACAAAGGAGGGCAGAGCTTAATGAGGGATCACTTCCTGAAGAGGGCGGAGCTAAACAAAGGATCACTTACTGAAGAGGGTGGAGCTTAACAAAGGTTCAGTTATTTAATCATGGACAATTTAAATTATTTTGAAACACAAAATTTGAGAAAATAAAACATTTGATACCTTTGATAACTTCATTAATTTGATATTTTGCTGATATTTTTCTACAATACTGACATCCCATAAGAGAAATTCACAATTTTTTAAGTAAACAAACAAAAAAACAACAACAAAAAAACGATATTGAGTATTAGGACTTGTATATTTGTTTTTGTCAGTGCTGTCTCGATGAGTTCATTTAAAAAAAAAAAAAGGGGGCTGGACTTTAGAGACCAGGTGATTGAACTAAGGTGAGCACAGCAGGACTTCTGCTGATGGTTAATCTGAATAAAGCTACAGAAAGTATAATAAAAATAAATAAAAAGATCTACCAAAGGTGTGCAAACAAACAAACATGGGTCTTGTAAGAAACAAAAGTTCGTACTCTGTCGGAGTGCCCAGTTGCCGTGGCGAGGACTCGTCCTCTCCTCCAGTCCCAAACACACAGCGTGTTCTTGGCATCCAGACCGACCGACGCCAGACGCTACGAGGAGAGAACAAACATGGCAGAGTCAGAGCATCCATTTTAGTTTTAATTGACACATAACCAACGTGAAGACCAGAGGTGCAAAAGGCAAGAGGCAGGGCCAGTCCGCAGCCAATCACAGGGCCACATAGAGAGACAGACAACCATTCACACTCACACTCTTACCTAAGGACAAGTTAGAGTTGCTAATTAACCTAACCAGCATGTTTTTGGTCTGTGGGCCCGGAGAGAACCCACGCATGCACGGGGGGAACGCGCAAACTCCACACAGAAAGACCCTGACCAACACCGTGCCTCCTGGTCTAAAGTATGTTTGAGGAAAATATACTTTACCATAATCCTGACTAAAAAAAAATCAGATTTCATGAAGATACGCTTGAGAATATCTCTGCTGTGTCTCGATCACATGCAATGAAGTGACCCTATTGCCACATAATAATAATAATAATAATAATAAAAAATAATAATACATTTTCTTTAGAAGTGCCTTTCAGGGCACTCGATGACATTGTACAAAGTTTAAAAAATCACAACAACAATAAAATCAACAATAGAACAAAATCAGCAAAACAAGTGACAATGACAGGTGGGCAGATGGGGGCGTGGTCTCACCTGTCCATCAGAGTCGAAGGCCAAACAGGCAACTCCGTGCGTGTGGACGTCCCTCAGGATGGAGACGGTCTGCATGGCGTACGTGTCCCAGATACAGATGTAGGGGTCCTTACCCACCTGTCCTGTCGCCACCTGGATCTTATCAGGATGCATCGCCAGACTGAGAAAACGCAGCGAGAGAGAAGAACATGAGTGAACATCAGCCTCCATCACCATGGAGCAGCATCAGCGTTTCCATGGCAACTGTCAACATGTCAGGGTGTCATGTCAACATCCTGGTGTGACCCTTTATGCTGACGTGTTTTTTCTGTCTTTGTAAATAAAGTTTTCTGAAGTGATTGACAGCTCAACAGCTCATCACCTTCTCACTTCCTGTGACCTCATCAAGGTGACCTCACAGTGAAGGCTGCGCTGTGATTGGTTGACGAAGCATTTTTAATCTCTGAGGTGAAACAAAGAAGGAGCTGATGCTGGCCAATCAGAGCAAAGCATGATGGGAAACACTCAGCAGCTTCATCAGCTCGTCTTCATCATCAGCGTTTTTCCTGCGGCTGTCAGTTCCCATCATGCCTCAGGGCTCTGACGGCGCCGTGATGGGAAGGGCAAACCAGCCCTGTGAGCCGATACAGGCCGACCAGGGAACTGTTGGCTTACTGGACACAAAGAAAACTGATGATGACCATATATCAACATATGATTTACGTTTTTAATTAACTAGTCATTAGATAAATCATAGTATAATTTAAGTTTTTTTACTGCAATTAACTTGATATGTCGTCACTTGATTATAATTATTAATTGTAATTAAAGTCAGTAAACAACTTGATGAGTTACCTTATACTTATCATCTTTAACTCAATTAATAACCTGATGAATCACTGTTGGATTTACATTTTTTAAATAAATTAGTAAATACAGAAATTTTATATAAATCCTTATATTTTTACTTGTGCTATTGATGCCTAATAAATAATTGTAAAATGTACTTTTTTAAATACTTCATTATCATTTTATAATTGTATTCTGCTACTACTCCTCACTAATTGGAGAAAATAAAAACAACCCTAGGTACCTTTTCAGCACTGTAGCCAGGCTGACACAGAGTCAGAGCTCTGTGGAGACTGTGATTCCTCTAGCTCTTAGCTGTGAGGACTTTATGAGCTTTTTTAATGATAAAATTCTTAAAATTACAGATAAAATTAGCAACTCCCTGCTTTCACCTGAACCTACCGTACCATTACTTGTAGTCAGACCTGAGTTAGATCATTTTTCTACAATTAGCCTTCAGGAGCTAAATTCTCTTGTCTCCTCCTCCAAACCATCTACCTGCCTTTTAGACCCGATCCCAACTAAGCTGTTCAAGGAGGTCTTTCCCCTAGTTTGTCCATCCCTGCTGGAGACAACAAATATATCTCTATCAACAGGCTACATGCCACAGTCTTTTAAAGTAGCTGTAATCAAACCTCTCCTTAAAAAACCTAACCTCGATTCGGGAACATTGGCTAACTACAGGCCTATATCAAACCTTCCATTTACTTCAAAGATCCTGGAGAAAGTAGTGGCTAATCAGCTATGTGACTTCCTTCAAGACAACAGCCTTTTTGAGGACTTTCAGTCCGGATTTAGAGCTCATCACAGCACAGAGACTGCTCTAGTTAAAGTAACTAACGACCTACTCTCAGCTTCAGATGAGGGACTTCTCTCAGTACTTGTTTTATTAGATCTTAGTGCGGCTTTTGACACCATTGATCATGATGTTCTTATACAGAGATTAGAGGTATTACTCGGGTTTACAGGGACTGCCTTAAATTGGTTTAAGTCCTACTTATCTGATAGATACCAGTTTGTATACGTGAACAACAAGTCCTCTGTGTACACTAAAGTAAGTTACGGAGTTCCTCAAGGCTCTGTGCTAAGTTCAATTCTCTTCTCCATTTATATGCTTCCCCTCGGTGATATCATGAGGAAATACTCCGTTAATTTTCATTGTTATGCTGATGATACTCAGCTGTATGTATCGATGAAGCCAGGTGAGACAAATCAGTTATCTAAACTAGACGCGTGTCTAAAGGACATTAGGACATGGATGGCCCAAAATTTTCTTCTCCTTAACTCAGACAAGACAGAGATCATTGTGCTGGGCCCTCGACACCTTAGAGAAACCTTTTCTAATGATTTAACTGCCCTAGATGGCATAAGCCTGACGCCAAGCACAACTGTTAGAAATCTTGGGGTTCTATTCGATCAGGATCTATCCTTTAACTGTCACATAAAGCAAATTTCAAAAACAGCCTTTTTTCATCTTCGTAACATCGCTAAAATTAGGCCTATCCTGTCCCAGAGCGATGCCGAAAAGCTTGTCCATGCTTTTGTTACCTCTAGACTGGACTACTGTAATTCTCTTCTTTCAGGCTGTCCTAGTAAGTCGCTTAAGACGCTTCAGCTGGTCCAAAATGCTGCAGCACGTGTGCTGACTAGAACTAGGAGAAGAGACCATATTACTCCAGTATTAGCCTCTCTGCACTGGCTTCCCATTAAATCTAGAATAGAATTCAAGATTCTTCTTCTCACCTATAAAGCTCTCAGTGGACAGGCACCAGTTTACCTCAAAGAGCTTGTAGTGCCGTACAACCCCTCTAGAACATTACGCTCCCAAAATGCTGGCCTGCTCGTGGTTCCATCAGTCTCTAGAAGTAGTATGGGAGGTAGAGCCTTCAGTTATCAGGCTCCTCTTCTCTGGAACCATTTACCGACCACGGTTCGGGAGGCAGACACCCTCTCTACCTTTAAGGCTAGACTTAAAACATTCCTCTTTGATAAAGCTTTCAGTTAGGGACCAGCTCATAGTCCATAGTTTAGACACATAGTTAAGATGCAATAGGCTTAGACTGCCGGGGGGATCTGGCACATTGGGCTCTATCCCTCTCTCTCTCACACTCTCTCTCCATATCTGCCTCTGCCCCTTTCTGTTTGCTCCTGTACTCGTCTCTGGCTCTGGTCTTTTAGGTTGCCTGGGATCCTTGGTGGAGACTGCCTGCTGCTGTGGAGTCACGAAGCCTCAATAACTACAATTACAGACATAACACATATTTGGCCATCTCATTCCAGTTCATAATCATTATAGCTGTTAATGTTGATATTAGCATGATCTTTCTATCCATGGTTGATACATCTATAGTAACTATCTCTAGCTCCACATGGACATGAGATCCCTCCTGAAAATGAGGTGTCACATCTCAAGAGGTCTACCATTAATACATTTATACTTAACGGAGACAAATATGGTAGGGATGCACTTGTGGTCTGGGCACCCATGAGTTCATCACTACCATAAATTCTTACTTCCAGTAAGACTTTTATTGATTATACTTCTATAAATTTTTCACCACAACCACACAGACATGAGGACCCTCCTCTAATAAATTTGTTTGCAGCAGAAACAAATTTGACGACGACAGGTCTATGATTGGTCCATTGATCTGTCACTAGCTTTAGTTCTTACTTTAGTCCACTTGTCTCCACTTACCTCCCTCCCTTTGTCCACACACCCAACACAGCATGGTGTGGATTTGCTGTTCATCATGAGACTGGGGTCCACATTCAAGATTTCCTGCTGCTTAACAGAAGGTTTTTTCTTGCCGCCATGATGGAGGGATTCATGATTGGCTATATGGATTCATGTTGGGTGTTGGATGTATATATTTGTATATATATGTATATGTGTATTTTTATATGTATATATGTATCTATGCATATATGTGTATCCATAATATGAAGAGCTTTGTGCTCTATTGTAAAGTGTCTTGAGATAACACTTGTTATGAATTGGCGCTATACAAATAAAGATTGATTGATTGATTGATTGAATTTATAATCAAACTGGTCAATCATAACAATAAAAATAATTTTTTGTTATTAGTTTTAATCATTATATTTGTATTTAGTAATACCCAATCGATCAAAGTATAATTCATGAATAAATTTGTGAATACTTGGTAAATTATCACACAGCTCACTTTTTTAAGAGTTTTTTCAAAAACAATCAGAGTTTACATTTTTTAAGAACTTGAGTAAACCCTTTTTTTAAATCAAAGTTAATGTTTGTCAAGAACTTTATCCAAGTTATTCAGGGTTTACACAATTTTCAAATCTGAGCCAGGGTTAAAACCAGGAAATTATCTAAAGAGGTCAAATCATGCTTTTTGTAGTTTTATCTTGGTGTGTTTAGCATGTCTGCCTAAAACATCACGTTTCACCGGCTCCCTAAATAAACCTACCAGTGTGACATCATACCACTGTTTTGTCATTAGTTTAAGGTCACTGGCTCGCAGTAACAAACCCACTGCAGGGCACAGACGATAGAATGAAGGCAGAACTGTTGCCAACATGGCATCGAACAGCGCTGAACTGACCAATCAGCACAGAGCTCACTTTTTGACCAATCAGAGTGGACTGAGCCCACGTGGGGAAGGGGGCCGTACAGCACAATTGGGGTTGTCTTTAGATGAAAACTACATTTTTGAATATAAGTGATTGTGAACATACTCTAGGATTCATCAAAAATAAATATATGAACCTGATTTAAGGCAAAATATGACCTGTGTGAACTCCCAGATATACAGCCAATCACAGCCTGCCAGCTCATCACACCATTTGGGCGGGTGACCGTTAACATCACGTGGGAACATGTCTGTTGTTGTTTCCTCTGTGCATCGACGTTCAGGCTTCTGTTTGTTTGTTTGTTTTGATAATTAAACAGCGGACTCATCCTTTAACGGTCTGACTCTGGCATCTCATGAATGCTCTTGCTCGTTCACACTGATCTGGGTCACAGAGCGGCCTCAGGTGAGCCTGGAGGTGGGCCTGCAGCTGGAACATCTGTCGGAGAGGAAACTACAGGAGGACCCTCTCAGCTTCATCTGCTGTTACCACGGAAACACGCCGTCTCCCTGAGCGGTACCCTCCGGAGCTGAGAGGTGTAAACATGTATAAACATTATTAGAGGGATAATGACCCCCTGAGACCATGAATCAGATCACGTACGAGGACGTCAGTGCATTACAGGAGTAAAGACAGCTGCAGTTCCTGTAGTGTCCACCAGGGGTTGTCTCTGCAGTGAGTGAAACCCCCTCGAGCTCCATGTGAACATGTCCAACTTTACAGAAGAAATAAACATGTTTACAGAAGAAACAAACATGTTTACAGCACAGACAAACATGTTAAAGCAGACATAAGCATATCAACAACAGAAATACACGTCCACAGCAGAGATAAACGTGTTCAAGCAGACATAAACAAGTTTACAGCAGAAATAAACATGTTTACATATAACAATATTTCATTGAGCTAAAACCCCAGTCAGTATTTCTGGCTCACCTGATGATGTCATCATTGTGTCCCAGGTAAAACTTCTGTGTGTGCTCTCTAGTGTTGTAGACCACGCCCACACCGGCCACGAAGTACACCACCTCTTTCCCCGCCGTGTAGTACAGGTTGTTGCGGCACTGGTGACCTCTGTACCCGTGGATCCACTCCAGCCTCAGCTGGCAGCGCGGTGCTGTCTTATCGGACATGACGCCCGAAAACAAAGATCCTCGGGGGGAAAATAACGCCTTTAAAAAATATCTCTGTTCAAACACAAAAATCAGTTGTGTTCCAGTTCGTCCAAATATATCACTCTCAACACTGCTGGGTGTTGTAGTCCAATTCTGTAGTCCATTTAACGTGGCAACTCCAAACTACAAGTCCCATAACTCCAACCACCAGCTTTCTTCACAGGGGCCGCATTGTTCTGAGTGATGAACACGAATCAGGCTGAGGGGACCACACCTTACACACCTTTACATGACCCAAACCCTCCGCCTGTGCTGATTGGAGGGCTGGTCCGCCCTTTAAAGGTGCATGTTTAACCTTTAACGGCGAGCGTTAGAGGATGACTGCAGGATAATCTCCAGGTTTACACCTCCAGCCGAGGTGTTAACCCAAAGTGTCTCAGGGTTTTACCTCAGCTTTAATATAAAACTCAACACTTTAAAATGTAAACCCTCAAAAATCTAATATTTACCTCTTATAAAGAACTGATCTGGGATTTTAAAAGACAGTTAGCCACTGGTAAAGGCTTGTGTTAATCTATGAAGTTAAAGGGGTTTAAAATATAAAATTTACAAGCCTTTAATTTGTGATTGTGCTGTTCATGTTGTTGATATGTTGTTGTTAATATGACCTAATGTTGTTATGTCCGTCCCTACAGTTTTGTGTGGCTCTTCAGTGTTTTAGGGGACCTGGAAAGTGCTTTATGAGAGACATGCAGCATTATAATTATTATTATTATTGTTATAAAATCAGTAGTAGCTCTAATACGAGCACACTGGCTGTTTAAAGGCCTGTCACAAATTTATAGAAACCCTATTGTGAAGCTTTGATAGCATAATAGCATAATAACACTGTGAAAATGTTAATTACATGAAAAAAAGATAGATTGGTATAAAAACATGTGGCATACGTTTTATTCAAACTAAATTAACATTTATATCTTTATTTTTGTAAAAAATATCTGTTTAATATATTATTTAACCAGTGCAATCTAGAGGGACTAGTTTATACTATCATTGGCCAAAGAAATTCATCATTGTTCATGATTATAACCGTTATTAAAACGTTAAAATGAAGGTTTTCGTGTTAGCATCAGAGCTAATAGGTCCCAGTGGATTTCAGATGACAGCTACGGTAACCTTCAGGGACATTTTTAATAAACCTACATTTAAAGGGGAGCCTAGGGGAGCGTCAGGCGAATCAGCAAAAACGTTAAAAATGAAAATATTTGTGATAAATTAAAATTAGTCGGATAAACCGAGAGGGTTTAGCTGTTTTCTGAGAAGGTCAGAGTGAAATTAATCATCCTGTCAGAGCACATGTCTCACATTAAAATGAGGGTCAGTGGTAAATATGAGCTGAATCCTCATCACCATGCAGATGCTCCGTAACCGCAAAAACCGTCGTCTGTGTCGGTTCAGAGTTTTTCCACAGAGACAGTCTGAAAGCGGAATCCACATAAACCCTGCTCCTGATTCCTGCCGCCGTCTGTTCGCCGTTTCCCGTTAAAACCCAGAGATTACAGCGCCGATTTACCGCCGCCAGTCCGCATCCAGACCGCGGGCAGAAGCCGCATCCACACCGGAGCACACCGCTCCACAGCCGCGCCGCTCTCGCAGGCCGCCGGAGGGACGCTCAGACCCGGCAGAGACCCGCACCTGCCCCCCGGCGCACCAACAGCCATGAAAAACGGAGGAAAACGAGGATGGAAAGACGGGATACCGACGGAGTCCCGGGATCACCGAGCGCGTCAAGACGGAGTAAGGAGCACCGGGACTTCCGCCAGGGATTTTCAAAATAAATGCTGAAGTTGTATGATAAACGAAATGTTTTTAATGATAAACTTAATTTTCTCGCACCTTGCCTTTTTTAAGGCCATTCCAAGGCACATAGAGCAGGAGCATGACAATTTACATCAGCTTAGACAGTACAAAGTGAACTTATAAAGTATTTATATATAACTGAAAACTAGACAAATACTTAGTCTTTGTATATACAAAATTTACAGTCATGTAAATGCAGGACAAGTGCGCGGCGCCTGCGCTTGGTCTACGAAATTAGAGCCCAAAATGTGCTGAATGATATGTATAAAAAGAACTGAACTGAGGTATATTTATGAGGGGTAAGTAAAGTGATCAAAGTGCAATGAAAAACTAAAATATTATATATATATATATATATATATATATATATATATATATATATATATATATATATATATATATATATATAAAATTTTGAGGCAAAAAAAAATTGTTCAAATGTAGTTTGGTTAAAAATGTTGAGAAGTTGAAATGGCTAAATTAATTTGACAATGTCAGGACAACAGTAACAATTTTGGGATAAAGTCACATAATGTAAAATATATATATATCTTAGTGTTACAACCTGGCTCTGCGAGGGAGTAAGGAAGTAAGAGGAGGTAAATGTCCAAATACTATTGATAATGCTGAAATACAATATCTGGAAATAAGTTAAGAGAAAATGTTGTGACAACAGATACATTTTTTAAAAAAAGTAAAACTGACAGTAGCACCATTAAATAATTGAGGATAAGGCCAGGTTACATGTTTTTCTTGTAGAATATAAGGAGAAAAATCTAAATTCACCAGATAATTATTTTAATGCTCAAGAACAAAAGAGGATTGGGGCCACTGAAAAAAGTAGAGTTTGGAAGTCTTAGAATATATATATATTTTTTTAAGTCTGTGAAAAAGTCGGAATTCTGAGAAAAAAATCAGAATCTTGAAAAAACGTTTTGAAAATAAAGACAAATTTAAAATCAAAATAAATACAAAAATTTTAGAATTCTGACTTTTTCACAGACTAAAAAAAAAAAAATTAACCAATAAATTATTTTTCAAGCTTTAACGTTTTTTCTTCTATGGCCCTAATCCATTTCCATAGTCCAGCCGATTTTGTTTTTTAGCCGATCTAGTAATTAATATACATGTATTCATGGAAAACCAAGAGGGAAAATGAGAAGTGAAAATAAAAGCGTCCTCAGATGTTAATTATTTTAGTATGTTTTTAATGCATAAGCTAATTTAACCCTCACAGTGCCATCGCTTAGACTAAAAGTTAAAGCACCTTTTAAACAAACTGATAAGTTATTCACATTTTCAATTAATTCCTTCCTTTGATATATCCACTTAGTTTTCTTTCGAAGGCCACTACCGTTGCTTCCGGTGTTTCTCGCGCTCAGCTTCGCAAACTTCCCGCCGCTGGCACACAGGAGGTCAGGTGTTTCAGCGCAGGTCCAGTCAAAGCGCCCAGGAGCTCACAGTGCATGATGGGAGGTGTAGTTTGTATCACTAGCTGCAGACGGTCACTGTGTTTAGGTCGTTAGAATGAGCAAGGAGAGTTACAGGTGATCAGTTAAAGGCAACAAGCCTCATTTTTTTGTCAGTTTAAATCGTTATTAGAGAGAGAGATGTGATATGACTCTTGGGAAAGGAGCCACAGGAGTAAAGGTATGCTGTGCTCTTCTCAACAAAACTTCTTTACAATTCCCCTGTCCATTTTTCGGCACCCTTCATCCTTCAAAAATTAAACAGATAAAATCCATCCAAACATCAAGTATGAAACCCCATCACCATCCTAACCCGAAACTAAATGAGATGAAAGGTCAAAATTGAGAGATAATCATAATTTAGTGTAAAAAACTAAGTCATTTATGATATACTTGAAATTGTGAGATACTTTGTCATACATATGAGGTTAATTAAGTCATAAATAAAATAAGTAAAGCAGGGATGATGTATTTTTGTAGTCCAGCCCTGAAGTTAGCATCTCTGGTTCTCTAAAGCCTCTTGGATTATTCTCCGTGTTATCATTTTGTTTATCATGATCATTTTCACCAACAAACTCAACTTCACGATATTTTAGGCCTAAAATGGCAATGGTAAAAAGCTGTAATTAGGCTACTATGGAACTACAACATGGCGATACGACTTAGAAACAGCTACAGTATTTCCAACTTGTAAAGTCCTGTTAAAAGCTCTTATTTGAGAATTTCCTCTTAATCCAGTGACCTGATCACGGCTATGTCTGTGGAGTATGAATTATTACCTCTGTGAAGGAGGTTATGTAAAAACTACTGAACGGATTTTGCTGAAATTTTTAGGAGATGTTGGTAATGGCCCAACTTAAAAATGATTTGATTTTGGTGATGATCCAGATAACCAATACTCAATAACTGTCTAATAATGATATCAACATGATTCTGAGTGCTAGGTGTGGGTTTTCAGGGTCATGAATCATATGATGGTAACTTTATCACGGAACTATTGCTTATAGATGTAAGCAATATGTGAGCTACTATTTTGGAGCTTTGTGCTCTCCAAGTGCTTTTTAGTTGATTACTAACAATCAGGAATGATTGCATTAGGCGCTACAGCCATTTTTGTAGTCCTTGTTAGCATTTCTTTAGCAACAGTCCTTTTAGAAACCCAACAACACTTTAAAATTCAAAGGCGGAGCAACATTAGATGCATTTTTAGTTGTTAAATGAATAAATGCTAATGCTAATTTAAAATCCAAGACTTTCGAACTTGGGAACCAGGAGTGTTAAATGCTTTCAGACTCAGTCCTGAACCGCTTTCAACCTATAATTCTTAAATTGGCAGTTATTTTAACTGACGACACCGATTTCACTTCTTTTATACTCTTTTGATACCTCTAGTTTTACTTTGTTGGGGTTGTTCTTGTCAAGTTTGGTTGTGCTGTACACTGCAATGTTGTTTTGGGTCAGTGTTTATTTGTTTGTAGTTGTTCTTGGTTGTGCTGTTACTGTGGATCAGATTTCCCCTGAAGGGACAATAAAGGTCTGAGCTGAACTGAACCAGTCAGCAGTGAGAGTTTAGCTTTGAAAGGGAAGGACATTAAAAACCAGCAACATAGGAAGACGAGACATGTTAATAAAGTTTAAAAGCTTTTAATGACATCGCACATATTTGACAGAGAGCTTTAGAGTCTACAGGTGCAGGTTCATACATGAGAAAAGCCTTTATGGTCTACGTTCTGGTTTAAATATGAGGCCTCAGCTTCATTCCTATAGATGTAGATCTGATTGTGCAGTAAGATGGCGGAAACTTCCATACAGGTTCAGTACGATAGATATACAGTGACGCAGAGCAACACGAGTATCAAAGAGCAGAAAATCCCAACGCAGCGCAGTGCCAAGAGCTGACGACAAGCAAGCAACCTCCACCCGACGCACGTCCACCGTCACGCATCAACGCCTTCAAGTGTTTATCATACATCCTTATTCAACCTACTGGAGCTGTCCCGACGAGAAAGGGTTAAAAAAAGAGATCTGTATCTTCACGTGAGTGTTTCAGGCCACGCCCTGACCTGACGAAGCATGCAGAGTGAACATTTCTACATCAGACGCCTCCTCGAAGGTGATTGGCTGTTTCTAAAGTCGTAAACAGAAGAGTTGGAGTGGCAGAAAAGCAAAACAACAACCGAACAAAAAGCACTGTTGGTCCAATTTCTCAACGGCAGAGGAAGAATGTAGGCTGTCTCTTACGACACCCTCACAAAATTGAGGAAATAATTCAGACCTGCTTCAAAAAGTAGAAAAACAACAAAAAACAACGTAAAAAAAAAAAAAGGTAGAAAATGAAAGAGACAAAAGGCGTGGTCCCTGCTGACGTCACCGAGACGGAGCCAGAGCGGCAT
The DNA here is from genome assembly GCA_037902135.1 of Cetoscarus ocellatus. Taxonomy (NCBI): domain Eukaryota; kingdom Metazoa; phylum Chordata; class Actinopteri; order Labriformes; family Labridae; genus Cetoscarus; species Cetoscarus ocellatus. Next base: position 174,824 of record JBAMNC010001274.1, on the reverse strand, counting down.
CTGCGTGGAGAGAAAACAGCGCGTCACTGTAAAGGCGAACGTTTTCCAGTATGTTGACGATGTGACGCCGTTTACGTGCACGCACGCGCCGCTCTCGCTCTCTGGCACAGTGTCCGTGTCCGTCCTGAGCGCCGCCTCTCCGCCTGACCGCCGACCACACGAAGAAAAACAAACCAAACGTATAAAACTGCATCGAGAACAAAAACACGCCCACGCTGCACTTTGGTGAAACCCAACAGTCCTCTGCTCCTCACTTAAACTTCGAGAGCCACCATCCTCCGCCGTTGGCTGTTCTGTGATGATGTCATGGGTTCGTCTTTCTTATAGGAGCTGCTTGTTCTTCATGAGCTCCTGAAGTCGTTATTCTCACAGGAAGAGGGTGGACGGATGTTGGACATGAGGCTACGCGAGTCACAGTTTGAGGGTTTGGCAGTTTCTTCATGTGAACGTCTGAATTCTTGAACCCACGTTGGATGATTAAAATAATTTAACGTTTTTAGAACAGGAAATGCGGGAGGACTGTTGGTAAAGTCTTAGAATCTGAAACAGAGTTTGGCTTCATGAAGGTCTCACAGGGGCGGAGTTTTCAGTCATTAATTCTTCTTCAGTTATGATTTTTGTGGGACCTTCAAGAAGCCAAAGTCCGATCAGCAGCCTGACCTCTCGCTCTGAAACAGGGTGCAGTTCTCTTGTTTTCCAGTAGAGGGCAGACGTGGTCTGAGAGGCCTGTTTCAGAGCGAGGACGGTTTCACCAAAGCACCTCGTCCCCTTGTCTCTACTGTTTCTTTTTGCTGAACAGACTGAAGCGTTTCTCCTTCTCCTTCTCTTTATCCTTCTCTCTCTTCCCCGGACTCGACTCCGTGGTCAGCGTGACCGTGGCCGGCAGCGTCTGAGCGCGCCCTGACACCGGCGTGCCCGGGTGGCTGCCCTGAACGTCTGAGCTGTCTGTGCTGGCGTTCAGGACGGCCTGGATCCAGGTGCTCATCTCCTCCTGCAGGGGGCGACAACACGGCAGGCATGTATTCATGAATACAGAAAACATGCAGGAAAAAATAAATCATTGTTATGATCAGTATGTGAACATTTTCAAGACCCAGCGTGTCGTCTATTCTATATTCTGATGAAATTTCATAAATGAAGTATTTTAAGTGGTCGGCTCACAAGTATAGAAAACTTTTGCTAATAATTTCGATAATTTTATTTAAACATATATATTTTTCTTTTTCTTCAAAAAATTTTTTTAAGAAAAGCAGAAAACTGATTTTCTACAAATTTTTAAACATGATTTATGAATATTGCAATTTGGTCAAATGCGTAACAGAAAATTAAAAAATTAAAACTTTTTTTTAAAATAAAATATTCTAATATTTCTCATCCAACCTTCCACGAGTTTTAAGTGAGAAGTAAACACATTCTTGGCTTGCTAAAAAACATTTTTTGAAAGTATTTAAAATTTACATTTCAAGTGTAAAACATTTTTTGATTTATTTCCATTTTTTTTATCTTAAAAAGGAATATTTATTTTTTTAATTAGTAGTAAAAGTATGAAAAGTGCTATTTAAAGTACACATTAATTTTTTTTTACCAAAATGTTTCAAACTTTATAAAGTAAACTTTTAATAGGTTCATAGATACATTATTTTCCATGTTTAAATTGTTTTCAGTTATATTTCAGTTATATCTTTTTACCTGGTGAAATGTCAAAAACAATGGCACCTATGAATAAAGCTTTGAATAATTTTAAAGCTTTTCAAAACTAAACATCTTAGTAATTAACATTAACATTAAAAAAAGTTGATAATAATATTATGGTTTAAAATCTTTTCGATTAAAAGAAGTTCAATTAATGCCTGTTTTTATTTTATGATCTATTTAAAGATTGAAAGAAAAAATGATGAGTTATAAAGTTATTGCAAAAAATATGAATAAATCAAAAATGAAAATGATTTAAAAATTATGATCAAAGCTGTAAAACATTTAAGGGTTTGTGACAAAACATTTAAAATGTTAACAAAAACATTCAGCATGGAGGTTTTCTTTTTAGATACAGTATTTACATTTGTAAATGATTAAAAAATAGGAAGAAGTCCTGGTAGTGTTTCCTTTATTTTAAAAAGGAATTGAATTGAAAGTTATAACCAAAAAAGAATTTTCATCTATAAATTAAAGGTTTAAATAATTAAGTTTTGAGAATTTTAATGGTAACATTTGATTTTAAAATGCAACCTCACTTTGAAACCTCATGTCCGTGAAAGCAAACATTTGAAGCGGCAAAATAAACAGTCCTCTGCAAAATAAATATTTTCAGGAATGTAAAAAAGAAAAGAGCTGCTGATTAAACATACAAGATCTGCACTGAGGGTGGAAAAATCCAACCAAAGATAAAATTATTTTATAAATTAAAAAAAGATTAGGACGTACCTCATCTTTGGCTTGGAACAGATACTCGTTTCCATCAATGAGTCTGAAACAACAGAAGACGATCAGGTCACAATCATGAATTTATCTGTTTCCATTTCATCATCGGAGCTGAACTTTAATAAAACACCTTTAACTCAGACTGATGGAAACAGACTTAAATAAAACACTTTTGACTCAGACTGATCTGAACGGACTTTAACTAAAACACTTTTAACTCAGACTGATCTGAACAGACTTTAATAAAACACCTTTAACTCAGACTGATCCAAACAGACTTTAACTAAAACACTTTTGACTCAGACTGATCTTAACAGACTTTAATAAAACACTTTTGACTCAGACTGATCTGAACGGACTTTAACTAAATCACTTTAAACTCAGACTGATCTGAACAGACTTTAACTAAAACACTTTTGACTCAGACTGATGTAAACAGACTTAAATAAAACACTTTAAACTCAGACTGATCCAAACAGACTTTAATAAAACACTTTTGACTCAGACTGATCTGAACAGACTTAAATAAAACACTTTTGACTCAGACTGATCTGAACGGACTTTAACTAAATCACTTTAAACTCAGACTGATCCAAACAGACTTTAACTAAAACACTTTTGACTCAGACTGATGTAAACAGACTTAAATAAAACACTTTAAACTCAGACTGATCCAAGCAGACTTTAATTAAAACACTTTTGACTCAGACTGATCTGAACAGACTTAAATAAAACACTTTTGACTCAGACTGATCTGAACGGACTTTAACTAAATCACTTTAAACTCAGACTGATCCAAACAGACTATAACTAAAACACTTTTGACTCAGACTGATGTAAACAGACTTAAATAAAACACTTTAAACTCAGACTGATCCAAGCAGACTTTAATTAAAACACTTTTGACTCAGACTGATGTAAACAGACTTAAATAAAACACTTTTGACTCAGACTGATCTGAACAGACTTAAATAAAACACTTTTGACTCAGACTGATCTGAACAGACTTTAATAAAACACTTTTGACTCAGACTGATCTGAACAGACTTAAATAAAACACTTTTTACTCAGACTGATCTGAACGGACTTTAACTAAATCACTTTAAACTCAGACTGATCCAAACAGACTTAAATAAAACACTTTAAACTCAGACTGATCCAACAGACTTTAATAAAACACTTTTGACTCAGACTGATCCAAACGGACTTTAACTAAAACACCTTTAACTCAGACTGATCCAAACAGACTTAAATAAAACACTTTTGACTCAGACTGATCTGAACAGACTTTAATAAAACAATTTTGACTCAGACTGATCTGAACAGACTTAAATAAAACACTTTTGACTCAGACTGATCTGAGCAGACTTTAATAAAACACTTTTAACTCAGACTGATCTGAACAGACTTAAATAAAACACTTTTTACTCAGACTGATCTGAACGGACTTTAATAAAACACTTTTGACTCAGACTGATCTGAACAGACTTTAATAAAACACTTTTAAGCCAGACTTAAAGGCCCTGGGGTGACGAACAGACTAACCTCAGTTTGAAGACGCGTTTCTTCTTCTTGTACTCTGACGCCACGTCGCAGGTGGCCTCCTTCAGGCTGACGGGGACCTCGTTGTGGTACGGTACGCCCTGAGCCGCCGCCTTGCTGTCTTTGTAGAAACCCATCTCCTGGTTGTTGATGACGCAGTACACGTTGTGCCACGATCTACCAATCAGAGAGTAGCACGGTCACATGATGTCAGCCAGAGTGAGACCTCATCCCCAGCAGAGGATCTTTGTTACCTGTTGGACGCCTTCTTGTTATGCCCCTCCCACTCGTGTTTGCGGTGCAGGAGGCCCTCCAGCTGGGACGTGGCCTCATGGTTCTTGGACGGCAGCGTGGACGACTGGCTGGTTTTGCTCTTCCTGCCCGAGGTCGGTGACGCGCCGGGGCTCGGCTCCTTCGAGCTGCGTTCAGCAACGCCGTTCACCAGCTCGCCACCTTCCACGCCGTCCTGAGAGTCGAATATGAGTGAACTTTTAATGATGTTAATGGTTTTCATACATTTTTATCAGTTCTAAAGAAAAAAAGATTTTTTAAAGTCTGGTAACATTTCTCAACAAAGATCAGGAACTACTGATTTATTTTTCTTTAATTAAAAATATTATTTCAAAAGAATTTTGTGAAAAAAAAAAACATTTTTATTCAAACATTTTTTTAAGACTTTATTACAGAGTTTTTGACGGCCAAGAAAAATGAAAAGCTTTACTTTTTATTTCAAAGGTCTCAATAAAATTTGACAAAAATAGTCCAAAATGAACATTTAAAAATTCACTCGCAGAATAACAATTGTGTTTTATTTTATTTTAGAACACTGTTGGTAATGGTCGCCACTAGTTTTTAAGCATTAGAGAGATAAAGTTAAGATGAGAAATTATTAACATTTTCAAAAATTGATTAAGTTTGGATGTATTTAGATTTTTTTTTGTTTTTGAACTGTTAAAAAAAAAGGCAAAAAAATTCTAATTGCAGGAAGTTTTTATCATTTCTGACATTTTTAAGGCTCACTTTTTTAAGTTAAAGGACTTTTTCATAGATTTTAGTTTATAGTTAAAAAGATTTCAAACTTTTTTGAGAACTTTCAAGGCTCTTTCAAAGGAAATGTGGTAAAAATGAAAGCATCAGAAATGTCAGACAAACTCCTGCACACTGTCAACATTGAACTAATGATTGTTGGTATTTCTCCACAGTTCTTGCTGATTGATAAAATTTAAGACATTTAGAAAAAGAGAAAAGGACGATCTGCTGTTTTCTAATGGTCGTGATTTTTTTAACCCTAACCTCTGAAGGGACGTCCATGACTGATGATTTTAGTTCATTAAATCTCAGACTGTGGAGTTTGTCTTCATTCATTCATCTTTAAATGTAGAAATCCTCTTTCTTTCATTCTTCAGATTATTTTAAAGTTTTACTCCCTGGTATTTTAATAATCCTCCTGATGTATTTGGGGTCAGAGGATATGAAACAGACTGGTTTAGGACTACCGACCGGAGGAGAGTCCTGGTCTGACGGGAGTCCGTTCTGAGTGATCGTCCCGCTGCACACAGAGAAAAAAACAGGTCAAAACTCTGGACTCTTTATTTTCTTTATTAAACCTGCAGGCTGCAGTTCCTCTGACGACCACCAGGCCGTTCTGTGACCTCTGACCTCTGCTGCTGCGGCTCCTCCTGCTGAACCACCAGCGGCTCCGGAGACGGAGGCTTCCTCAGCCGCTCCTCCTCCTCCTGCAGCCGCCGCACCTCCAACAGCTCCAACTACAGGGAGAGGGACGTCTTTCATCATCATCATCATCATCATAAATGTACAGTCATCATCATCATCATCGCCATCGTTATCATCGTCATCGTCATCATCACTGTACAGTCATCTTCATCACGTCACCATCTTCATCACCATCATTGTACCGTCATCTTCATCACCATCACCACCATATATAGTGGGTTATAAGTGAGTGTATTTCTGATTTTGTCCCTCGTGGCTCACCGTAGTCAGCCTCTCCAGGGCGGAGAAGCGTTCCTCCCAGGTGGCGGCGGACTTCTCGAAGGCCTCGTGGCGTTTGATGAGCTTCTCCACCTCGTCCACGCTCTGACCCATCTCCCTGCTCGACAGGTACGGCTCCTGACCCAGCAGCCACGCCTCGGCCACGCCGGCGTCCCGAGAGAACTGGTGCACCTCCAGGACTGAGCGAGGGGGCGGAGTCAAGACAAAAATCTTTATTCATCTTTTATGATCCTTTAATATTATTTTTTTTTATTTAGTCAGTCAAACTTCTGCTCAGGAGTGTCACAATAAAAGCCTCCTACTATCCCAAAGCCCTGGAGGCTTTTATTGTGAAAGTCTGTTTCAAATTAAACTAAGGAGTAGCACAGCAGGAGGAAAATAACACAGGACACACCTTAAAGTGTTTATAATTAATCAAATAAAATCTCATTAATTTATGCAGAAGCAGCGGTTAAGGCCTACAGAGATACAAAAGTAAAAAAGTAAAATGAGGAAAAAAACCATTAAAAAAAGAAACACTTGAAAATCTCTGTTATTTTCGAGGTCTTAATTTTCTGTCACTGTATTTCAGAGTTTTTGACCCTCCTGTGACTCCGTACACACTAACACTGTAGGACAGGATGAAGGTGTTTCCTGATTGGTCAGAGCCTGCGGCGAGTGGACGCTCGGTCGTTAAAGAGCAGCGAGCGCCAGAGGACAATTCATCACCGCTGACTCATCACTGCAGCCAATCAGGAGCCAGCACCGCTCATCCTGACCTGTGCACGTGTGTTTGTGTGTGTGTGTGTGTGTGTGCACGTGCGTGTGTGTGTGCATGTCTTACTGAGTCGTAGCCACTCCCACCGGTCCTCCCACTTGTCAATCATCTCTTTCCTCTTGTCGGTCAGCTGCAGCAGCTTCTCCTTAATCTGAAATCATGAGAGCAGATTTTAAAAACATTTCAGACTGAAGTGACGGATTTGTTTCTCCAGCCGATGATGTCTAACCCAAATCTGTTTATATGTGGATCTTTGTGTATCTTGAACCCTGACCTTTGGTATTAATGGTTCTTAAGCCGAGGCCTTTCACTTCTAGAACACTGACCTTTGACCATATCCTCCTGTGATCTTTACAGTTTTGGCCCCCTCACTTTTAATCTCCATGGTTTAGAACTCTTGCCTTGGTCAATGTGAGTCTAACATTTTGTTTTAAAGACGATCAAAACAGACTTTTACCGCCCCGCCAAACCCCCAAAAAATCAGTTTATTTCTGCTGACTCATCATGTCCTATTCAACATGGACGCCCCCCTCACCTCCTCTGAAGCATAGTGTTTCCTCGCCAGCAGTGCCTTCCCGAGCTCGATGCAGACGGTGAAGCTGTCGTTTCGGGCATCGATCTCGGCCTTGATGCCCTGATGGTTGTTCATCAGCAGCTCCACAGACGACACGTCCCTGAACGCACCAAAACACAAGCAGATATCAAAGCTCTATATTAAACCTGTCCCTGAATGCATCAAAGGACACGCTTCTATTACATATCCCCAAACTACATGTCCCTGAACGCATCAAAGGACTCATTTTATTACAAATCGCTATACTATATGTCCCTGAACACATCATAGGAAACAAATTTATTACAGATCCCCATACTACATGTCCCTGAACGCATCATAGGACAAATTCATAACAGATCATCATACTACATGTCCCTGAATGCACCAAAATCAATGCTTTTTACTGAAGATGTCCTTAAACAAATCATGAGAAGCACATTGGTTACAGCTCATCACACTGCAAGTCCCTGAATGCACCACAGGACACATTCTTTTCAGATTGACATTCTACATGTCCATAAACGCATCATGAGACACACATTTGTTACAGCTCATCATACTACAAGTCATTGAACACATCATGAAAGACTCATGAATCATAGCTCACCATAATACAAGTCCCTGAATGCACCATGAGACATGCATTATTTACAGCTATCGTAATAAAGGTCCATGAATGCACCATGAGGCACACATTTAATACAGATTATAAGACATCAAGTCCCTAAATGCAACATGACATACATTAATATGGTTTCATTATACTGCAGGTCCTGGAATGCATCATGAGACGTGCACTTACTACAGCTCATCATAGTACAAGCCCCTGAATGCACCATGAAAGCCTCATGATGGGCTTTTCCATGAAATAAGATTGTGGAGAAAAATGTCTGCATAGGAACGAAGGGCGACTCGACCTTTGTCACGAAACACATTCAGCAATTCAGTGTCATATTCCAGGAGACGGATGTTTGAACAGAAGAGGACTAAAGGCTGAACAGGAAGTGACCTTTCTCTCGCTGTTATCATACTTTGTTTTTATTTGGACCTGTTTCTGTCTTTTTCAGTGGAAATATCAAATTTAAACATGAGTCACAGTCGACATCATCCTGGTGTACCTGGGGTTCTCCTGGGCCTCGATGAGCCGGATCACATCCTCCATCCACAGCATCAGGTCCCTCACCATGCTGAAGAACCTGAACTTGTCCCCGGTGTCCAGGAGGCGGAGCCGGCGCCCGTCACAGGCCTCCAGCAGGACCCTCCATGCCTCCAGAACCTCACTCTCCCTCCGCTGAATGTCGTCTGCTTTGTCACCGGCGTACGCCGACTGAAGGCGCACCGCGTCCTCCTGAAGCTGTCTCACCTGGAGCACAAGGGTCAAAGGTCACAGGGGGCAAAACCAAACGAGAAACAACAAACCCAACACCCTGACAGACAGAGTCAGACCTGCGTTCCCAGAGCCTGGATGTCGTGCTCGAAGGTGGTGTGCATCCTCTGCAGCGTCTCCACCGTGTTCTGGTCCCGGCCCACCTCCTCCGGCAGCTTCTTCTGTTTGTCCACGATCCGTCCCAGGATCTCCTTTGCGTCGTGGTAGAACTTGTGGAGCTCGAAGGAGGCAGCGAGGATCTGCGTCCGAGTGTCGATGAGCTCCAGCAGGTCAGCCCACGCCTCGTTCAGCCCGTCCTTCCACTCCGCCACCGTCGCTGCGTCCCCGTGACCCGTGTTGATCAGCTCGTCGGCCAGGCGGTTGACGGCATCCACACGCTCCTGACCGATGTTCCCGGTGTCCCGAGCAAACTCCCTGAAACGCTCCTGCAACATCTGAAGGCACAGGTAGGTGAAAGGTTAAACCAGCAAACATTTTGATCCTGTAACAGTGACTAAACAAAACAATCTTTCTATCGTACTGTGACGTGCTCGTAGTCCTGTCCCAGCTCGTGTGACCCGGCCACCACCTCCCTCTCTGCAATCCACTGCTCCAGGTCGTCCACCTCACGGTTCAGTTGGAAGAGGCGGAGTCTCTCGTCCAGTTTGCCCCGCCTCTCCTCAGACAGGTCCTTCAGACCGGCGTACAGCTTGTCCACCTGAGACTGACGCATGCTGATTCGCTCACTGAAACAAACAAACGACTTGCTGAAGGATCTCTGCAGAGCAGTGTTCATTCTGTTGACTAATTATTTTCGTCACAGTTTTCATCAACAACCTTTTTCCTCTGATGAAAACTAGACAGTAACTAAAAACAAGTGCACATGGACAAAAACTCAAACTAAATTAACTGACATTTTCATCAACAAATAAAAACTAGACTAAAATGTCTGACAGAGACTTAATCCAATCAGACCTAATTTGGTCATGTAGAAAGTAGAGACAAGTTAGGAATATATCCAATCACAGCTACTTTGGTTGTGTGGAAAGGTTGGATGAGTTCAGAGGGACATCCAATCACAGCTGCCTTAGCTTGGTGGTGGTGGGATAAGTTGTGGAGCGATCCAATCAGAGCTCCTCTCTTTATGAATTGATATGTTCATGTAGAGCAGGTTCACTGTTTGTTGTCAGTTCTGGTATTGTAACTGAGATGCTCTGCCAGGTAGCCTAAATAAAGGTGACTGCATTTCACACAAAAGTTCAATTTGTTTCTGTTCATTTATACATTCAGACTTTACTAACATTAAATAAAGGGTTATTAGATGATTGATTTTATCCAAGTGTAAAACATGACTTCAGAAATTCAAGGAAACATAAAAAATGCCTTACCCTTTACACTTCATATTTTAGTCGACTAAATCTACAGCAGATTTCATCAATTTAAACTAGGCTAAAATTAAAACAATTTAGATGACTAAATTATGACTAAAACTAAAAGATATTCTGGGCAAAATACTATAACTAAAGCTAAATTAAAAAGTGTTTTCAGCATTAACAGTGCTGAGGTGTTTGTACCTCTCAGGGTGTCCATCAGACACCAGGCCTCTGCTGGTCTTGGACAGCTGGTGGACGGTCTCTGCGTAGTCTTCGACCGCCTGCTCCACGATCTGATGTTTCTTCTGCATTGTGACGGCACTCTGCTCATCCTGGAAGAGACATGCCTGCATCAGTGACGTGTTTGTGAAGATGGATCTATGAGCTCCTTCAGAGAGACCTCTCCCTGCTTTGGCTCTCATTCTAACGAGCTTTACTGGACATCATGTAAAGTCATTCGGTTTCATTTGACAACTAGAAAGCACTCAGAGAGCACAAACCTCCACCTCCACAAGGTAGCTCATATACTGCTGTTACATCTATAAGCAATAGTTCCGTGATAAAGTTACCATCATAATATGATTCATGATCCTGACAACCCACACCTAACCACACCTAATGGAAGTTAAAAATGTAATAATTTCTAAGTTGGGCCATTACCAACATCTCCTGAAATTTCCAAACAAACAAAAAGAGAGACGAATAAGGAGCAGCATGGTGACCAAACGAGCACTCTTTGAGCTGAGCCAAATGATCCGATCGTTAGATAGAGATGAAATTCCCATCAATCACAGAGAAGCACACACACAAACTTACATTATTATTATTATTAATTCTTCTACTCAACTGAGTTTTAAACAGCACTTATATATATATATATATATATAAAATTGGGAGTCATCAATCAACCTAATGAGCATGTTTTTGGTCTGTTGGAGGAAGCTGGAGTGCCCGGAGAGAACCCATGCATGCACAGGAAGAACAAAAACTCCACACAGAAAGGCCCTGCCTGTCCAGGGGATCGAACTGGCGACCTTCTACCTGCTGCGCCACCATGCCGCCCTGTTTCTTGACACATTTTTCATTGAAGTATTGAACAACTGAACCGTGAGACTTCCTGTCTGTGTTTCGTACCTTGGCCTTCTCCTCTGACATCATGTACAGCTCCTGCTCGCTCATCCAGGCCTCGGCCTCGGCGGCGTCAAAGTAGTACTGCTGAGCCTTGTGTGCCTCCTCCAGGCGGCCGTGGCGGCGCTCTGTCTCGTCCCTCAGCTCCCTCCACAGCTCCTGCAGGTCGGCCAGACGCTGCCGCATCACCTGGGAGCTCGCTGACTCATCTTGCAGGAGGGTGGCGCTGCGCTCCGAGATGTCGTCGATGCGAGGCTGATGACCCTGGATCTCCTTCTGCAGGGTCTGTGGAGTCACATGTCAGATTTTAATGCTTAAATTTAGATTAAGTCGAACGCTTTCTCTGCTTAGAAACTCAAAGGAGATGACAGCAGAGTCCAGCTGTTACCTGGTTCTTCTTGATGAGCAGCTGCACCGTCTGCAGGTTGTGTCCATGATCTGTTGACGTGGCCACAGGCATCCTCTCCTGAACCCAGAGCTGCAGGACGAAGCACAAAAACGTTGTAAGGAGCAGAGGCTGAGAGGATTATCATCAAATAAACCAAACAGGAGGAACACAACAAACATCCGATGTGTGACTCCGCTGTTTCTTTGTTTTTACTCCGATTGACCTTAAATGTTGGAGACATCCGTCATCCCAGGTTGTCCCATGCTTAGAGAAAAAAAAAACATTTACGATAGTAGTGTCAGAATGAAAAAAATCAACCTTATATGGACAAGAGGGTGGAGCCATGAGGGAACAAGCTCCCCCCTCTTGTCCATATTTGGTCATGTCCTTGGACTAAATACTAAAAAACCTGACAGTCACCTCCTCAGAGCTTCTGTTAGTAAAAAAATTGACCTTGAACAAGACATTTTTCAGCTCACCATCGCTTTTGTTTAATGAATGAATTTCAAATAATGAGGGAGAAAAGCTGTTTAACCCTTTAAAGCCTGAAAACACAAATTATAGCCAAAAAATTCAAATTGTCACTTCTACTGAAATCCACAGATATCAAAATTTCCATTAAATTTATCATATATAATTTTTTTTTTCTCATTTGATACACTAGGTGTTTTTGGCAACTGATAATCCCCTTGAAGACATTTTTTATCATTTATCTGATTGTATTCAGATGGGTTTTTTTAGTAACTTGTTGATCATATTGATTCGATAACGGTATCATAAAATGATGTATTAAATGCAATACAACAGTTATGCTGGTTTGGTTGAGTGGTAAGGCTCTGCCAGCCCGGGTTCGAATCCAGCCTGTGGCCTGTTTGCAGAGTGTCCTCCCCTACTGTCTCTCGGCCTCCTTCACAAACCTGTCCACGGTCTCTCTCTCCTCAGTAAAGGCACAAAAATGCCCAAAAAATTATCTAAGAAAAAAAAACGATACAGCAGGGTGTAAGGGGTTTGTAACAAGCCACTCAGGGCCAATTTACACGACAATGAAAATGGCTGAAGATGGAGAGTTTTTGTGTGAACGCGCATCGTTATCACACCGTCTCAGTTTGAACACGCTTTTGAAAACGCAAAGGAAAAACCTGTTTCTGGTGACAACGTTGTCGTGTAAATTGTGGTGTACAACTCCTCACTCAGGGGGAGGAGGAGTAACAGGAAGACTGAAGAAGGGAAGGAGCAGTAGACAGCCAGCAGCTATATTTCTATTTATAATATCTTTACATCTTTTTTTATCAGTCTTTTTATCTGCTGTAATTGGTGCTACTGGAATCTTTCTTTCCCCGAGGGAGACTCCTAAGGGGGTCAATAAACTTTTATCTAATCTGATCTGAACAGGCTCTAACAAAGAACTGTGGATAAACCACAGCAGAGGAGGGAGGCGTCATCACTTAGGAACACGTCTCTCTCTCGAGATCAGCATAAGAGGATTATCAGTTTACTGCAGAGGATCCGTATAAATGCAGCTTTATTTTGAAAGGACTCCTCAGGTGGTGCTTCATGGAGCTGAGTGGCCTACAGAGGAAAGCCGCAGTCCCCGGTCTGGACTCGCTCTCCCTCCTTCCCTCCACCATGACAGTGTCAAAGATAATGCGGTCCCTGTGTTACGTACAATCTCGTCCTCCACGTCCCGGTTGAACTGATGAACTTCTCGCGATGCCACCAGGAAGTTCCTGCGGCGTCGGAGCGGCTCCAGCAGCTCCTGGAACTTCTTCTCCACCACCTGCCTCCGGCTGTCCACCTCCTCCGTGTCCTTCACCTCCTGACCCAGAGCCTTCACCTGGCTCTGCAGCTCCACCACCTCCCTCTGACGCACCTCCACCTGGTTCTCCAGCATCTGTGGACCAGACAGGCATGACTGAGTTAGTGCTCCAGCAGGGGGCGCTCTCTGACATCGATTTCAGACCGTGGAAACACACCTTAGACTTCATTTTTTAAATTTATTATATGAAAGTAAATTTACGTCCACAATGTTTTTATATGAAATTAAAAAAGTTTGTTTGGTTCTTTGTTTGTGTAAACTTTGTTTGTGTTTGTTCCTCTGTTTGTTTGCTTATGTATCTGTTGATTTTCTTTGTCTCCTGTTTGTGCACCTGTTGTCTGTTTGTTTGTGTACCTGTTGTTTGTTTGTTTGTGTACCTGTTGTTTCTTGAGCAGGATGTTGACGCTGGTCAGGTCTTTGCCGTAGTCATCTGATTGGATCTGACCCTCCAGGCCTCCCAGCCACTTGTCGAGGTCGGTGCAGCTCTGGGTGAAAAGCTCCGCCTTGTTGGCGTCGAACAAACACTGCGCTTTGGTCTGCGTGGTCGACTCGAGCTCCGTCCACATGGTGTGCAGCGCCGACAGCTTCTCCTTCACCACGGCCTCTGTCTCGGGCTTCTCGGACACCAGCAGCATCCCGTCCTTCTGGATCTTGTCGAGCCACTCTTTGTTGGACTGCAGCTCGGCCATGAAGGCCTGGTGCTTCAGCCACTTGCTGTGCAGGTTCCTGGCCTCGTCGTACGTCATGTCCTGGGCCGTCAGCATCTTCTCGTTGATCCACAGGGACAGCTGCAGACCAGACCACATCAGCATCACGTCACTTTGGAGAAACTAAACTCTGAAATAAACATCTGCATGAGTGAGACCAGACGAACCTCCTGACAGTCCTGCAGGAACTTCTGCAGGTCTCTGTTGTCCTTCAGTCTCATCAGCAGCTCCACAGCAGCCTCCCTGTTCTTCTTATGCCTGAAACACACACAGCCAATCACAACGCTGACGCCACAGGGGCAGGAAAAATGAGGCCTGAGAGCCACATACGGCTATGGTTTGATTTCTGCATTTAGTAAATAAAATCAGTTTAATTACTTAAAGCAACACTTGCATTAAAGTTTAAAAATTAAAGTTACAGGGAACTAGAACTGGTTTTTGATGAACGTTGGTGGGAATCTGCACTGAAGGTCATTCAAAACCTCCATCTGTGCCCGTTTGACCTTGATACAGTATAAAGTTGTATTTAGATATCACTATTTAATTTTTTTCCCCCAAATATGGTAGATGTTTGTGACAAATGTGAAGGCTCACCCTGCAATCTTACACATATGTTTGACTCTTTCCCAGCCCTCACAAATTTTCACCTCACATTGGTATTTTCTTTTTGGTCTACCAGAAGAGTTTACCCGATACTCTACTAAGGAATTGGAAGTAATAGCTTTTACTCCATAATTGCTAAATGCCTCCTCCTTCTTAACTGGAAATCCACAACAGCTCCTTCCAGCACACACTGGATTAACAAGGTCACGACCTTTATAAAAGTAGAGAAAATCAGACATTCAAAAAGGGGAAACTTGAATAAACTTTACGATAAATGGCAACTGTTTTATCAGGGTTCCCACTCTTTTCTTGAAATCATTTTCCGGAATGTTTTCACTTCATTTTCTCCTCATATTTAATGGTTAATTGTGCATTACTTACAAAGTTATGTTTGATTTTTGTTCACTAACAAGGTAGAAGGAAGCTAAATAATTTTTCAGGACAATTCAAGCTTTTCCAGGATGTTTACGTTTTTCCTCATTTTCTATAATGTTTTCCATGACTGGAAAATTGGTCAATCATTTTCAAGGTTTTCCAGGATGTGTGGAAACCCTGTTTATGGATTTTTCGCAACAAAGTACAACCCCCCCCCTTTTTAACTATTATTTATTCCTATGTTTATGAGACCAGTTTAATTATTTTTTTACCAGGTTGTTTTGTATTAGTTATTTGTTCTAAAAAAAAGCAATCTAATGGTGTACACAAACATGTTTAAAGCTGCCCTGGTATATGTGTCTTTGTTCCTCCTGTATGTACATCAATAAAAATATAAAACAGCAAAATTATTGTTATAAATCATGTATGTCAGCGTGAACGTCTTATCATAAGGCTTTTATGGGAATGCACTGTAAAAACTTCTGTTAAATCATCTGAGCTGAATCCTCCCTTTACCCACTAAATAAAATAAATAAGAATCTCATCCGAGCCCAACCTGTCATCGATGGAGGCCACCCTCTCCTGGATTTTTTCAGCGTTGATGTTCCCGTCACTGGCCAAACGCCTGCCGGCCTCCACCACGCCATTGATCTTCTCCTCATTGGCGTCCATGGTGGTCATGAAGTCCTCCTGCTTCTTGATGGCGGCCTCGGCGGCCTCCAGCGTGGTCGGCATCTCGGTGTGAGCCAGGACGTACTCCTGCCGGGCGAGGACGTGATTAAAACAGAAACAGGACGTTTGTGTGAAAGAAAAAAAACAGTTTGAACTGCTGGAGAGAGGGTGGAAACATGTCTTCTAGAACCCAAACAGAGTTGGCTGGCCCATTAGGCTACATAGGCAAATGCTAAGGGCACTGTGGCCTCCAGGGGGCGCCACAATATCGGGAAAAAATTCACTTTTATTATAATTATATTAAAACTAGTTATTAATATTAACTCCTAATATGGAAAAGCCGACACTGATTCAAATCTTAAGCAATGCTCGATTAATATTACTACAAATGACAACACCAAATAAGTAAATGTAGCTTATGTAGGGTTATTGTGTATAAACTGTGTGGTAATTAAATTATTTGATGTTGACTGTCGTATTTATAATTTATTACTATGATTTTTATTTGTTCACTTACTTACAGGATTTTTATTTTGTGGTAAGGGTATTTATGTCGTGTTTCAGAATTTTTTTGTATTTATTTGTAATTTATTAAGCATGCAAATTAGGTGACATTTTATCTTATAAATGAAAGACAACAGTAAAACAATGCTATTTGATTCCTTTTGTAAAAGCACGTAAGTCGCCAAAGGAGAGGGGGGCACCATATAATATCTCGCCTAGAGCGCCACATTAGGTAGGGCCGGGTCTAAACCCAAATATTCTCCCACAGCGTCCAACATGCTACCGCTGCGTTCCACTGCAGAAGTAGGTCAACAAAACAAAGCCTCTGTTTAGGAGTAGAAGAAGAAAATACAATGATGGTAGAAAATAACGTAACATAAAGGGGTAAACAAGTCACAACAAACACACAGGACCGATTAGAGCTGCTGAAGAGTTTATCTGATGACTGTAAGCAGAGGCAGGCTAACACTACCCACTGACTAAACTAAATATTCTTAAGATGTTCTGTAGGAGATTGTTAGAATAACCTCCAACAAAACTGGAGCCGACGTTGGAGATCATTCCCGTGTAGGTTTCAGTTCTGTTTCAGGTTCTAACTGAAACCTACAGAACGGTGGGATGATCTGGAGAATCACCTCAAACCTTAGTCTAACTCTGGTCTATCATTCCTATGAATCATGTCTGTAATAAAAGGTCAGATAATCCTGACCAATCAGAGCTCTTCTGTCATTTTCTCTTGAGATCAGGGTCTGTGGAGGACACATTGGTGATGGAGCTGAAGGTGTTGATGTACCTGGTTGTTGAGGAAGGCCTCGGCCTGCTTGGTGTCCCTCAGGAACAGCTGGTAGGCGTGGGACTGCGACAGCAGGTTCTGTCGGTTCTCCCACATCTTGTGCAGCTCGTTCCAGCCGGTGTCGAGCGCCTGCAGCCGCTGACGCAGGAACATGTACTGAGCGTCCGTCTGTCCCTGTGTCACCATCTCCCCCATGTCCCTCATCTTCTGGTAGTCCTCCTCGTAGTTCTGGATCTCGTTCTTGATGCCCTCGTGCTGGGCCATGAGTTTCTCAGCCTCGGCCAAAGTGTTGGGCATGTCCTCTGAGGCGATGGCGGTCTGCGTGCGGGACAGCCACGACTGGAAGTCGTCCAGCTCGCGCAGGAACTGCTGCAGCTTCCTGGCCTCTCCCAGAGACTCCTCGCGGTTCTTCAGCGTGTTCTTCATCTCCTCCCACACCGCCGTGATCTCTGACAGCCGTCCGGTGATGGCTTTGGCCTGCTCGGGGTGTTCCTCAGCCAAACGCTCGGCCTCCCCCCGCAGGTCACCCAGTTTGTCCTCGATGGCGGCCAGGTCGCGCTCCATCCCGGTCAGTTTCCTCTGCAGAGCCATGACGCCGGTCAGGTCGTTCCCGAGCTCCTGGGTCGACTCGATCACTTTGGTCTTCTCCTTGATCCAGGACTTGGTCTCGTTACAGTCGAGGTGATAGTTCTGCACGCCGAGCGCCGAGTTCAACGACTCCTTCTTCTGGTCCACCAGGTCACGGAACTGACTCCACCTACAGGCAGAGAGAGGAACTACAGTTCAGTCTGTTGTTCTGTGCTGCACCTTTAAAGAACGATGAGACTGAAGTGCTTCTCGAAAAGACATCCCGATATTATAACAAATTAGGCTAAAAACTAATTTCCTCCTACGGCAGTCACACAACTATGCAAAGCATGGGCAGGAGGGTGAAATGAATTATTGCCGGATGAAAAGTGCATCTTAAGCAAAGGAAAAGTTTTTATGGTTAGACTATTTATTTTCAGATTATTTATTTACCTACTTATTCTGTGTTAGAGAATTTTATGTTTGATAGGTCTGTGCAGTCGGTGTGTGTCAGTGTATCTAGATATACAGTGCTGTGATAAAGTATTTGCCCCATTCCTGATTACTTATTTTTTTGCATATTTGTCACACTTAAAGCTATGGTCTACGATTTGGAAGCTTGGTACATCTTAATAACACCGTTTATAAGGCCGTTATGGCCCTATGGTCCGATCTACGCAATATAAAGACCAAAAAGAATGAAAAAAAAACATTCAGTATATCCGCTGCAAAGCGGCATAATAGTTGACCAATCCGAACCGCCATTCCCCGCGTCCGTGAGTCCATCCAATTCCCTGTCTCCCATGCTCCGCACCGTCCAGCCCATGGTCCCGCCTCCTCCCCACTACCTCCCTGTACCGGTGAGCAGCTAGCTACACTGCTACTGAAGCGTCATGGAGCCGGAGAAGACCAGCACCGAAACCGATTTTAGCATAAGTTAGCCACGCATCGTTAGCATTGTAAACTGAGCTGGTGAAGACATGCCGAGAAAGGTAAATCCTGATCGGCTAACAGTGGCGACGCCAGACCCGCTTTGCCGCCGGTCCAATTGAAATGGCTACCGCTGTGTGTTACAAGGGGGATGACTGTCGTGTTTGTTACTTTCAGCTATGAGCAATCTCAAGTTGTTGTTGCTGCTGATATTTTCTGCCGGCCGGCTTCGTGCACTATCGGAGGGGGCGTGTTGTTAGGAGGCGACACGAGCTGGGGGGCGGGATCTTGGAACACGGAGGGGAGGGGTGAGTGAAGGGGGGGCAGGCTGCGTTTTTCAAATCTGTCTTAACAGCCAAACTGGTTTTCAGATCGTAGACCATAGCTTTAAATGTTTCCCGATCATCACACAAATTTTAATATTAGACAACGATAACCTGAGTAAATACAAAATGCAGTTTTTAAATGATGATTTGATTTATTAAGGGAAAAAAGCTGTAAAAGTAATTTCCCCCCTTGTTAAATCATTACTTTTTTTCTTACAAATGAGAAACAAAGTGATTGAAATCTATCAGTCTATCACAAAGTCATTTCTAAGTCAGTGTGACAAACACGCAAAAAATAAGAAATCCGGAAGGGGCCAAATACTTTTTCACAGCACTGTATGAGTTTGTGTACGTGCTGCAAACAAAATTGCCCCCCAGGGACATGAAAGGTTTTCGAAGTCTAAGACTTCTGTTGGATCTATGTAGATAAGGCACATACCTGTTGTTGAGTTTGTCCTGTTGACTCTTGATGTCCTTCTCACTCGGGTGTCCGTTGTGCATCAGCTGTCGGGCGATCTGGTTGACCACGGCAACTCGAGACGCCTGGTTGTTCATCTCAGGCTCCAGACTCTCAAACCTGAGGAAGACCATCATTGTTAAGACAACACTGATGAAGAGCAGTGTTCATTTTGACAGCACTTTGTAATTTAGTTTTAGTCTTTTGAATAAAATATCTTTTAGTTTTACTCATAATCAAGTCATCTAAATTGTTTTAATTTTGGTCTAGTTTTAGTCGATGAAATCTGCTGTAAATTTAGTCGACTAAAATATAAAGTTGTAAAGGGTAAGGCATTTTTATGTTTCCTTGAATTTCTGAAGTCATGTTTTACACTTGGATAAAATCAAACATCGAATAACCCTTTACTGAATGCTAGTAAAGTCTGAATGTATAAATGAACAGAAACAAATTGAACTTTTGTGTGAAATGCAGTCACCTTTATTTAGGCTACCTGGCAGAGCATCTCAGTTACAATACCAGAACTGACAACAAACAGTGAACCTGCTCTACATGAATATATCAATTCATAAAGAGAGGAGCTCTGTGATTATTAGCTGTGATTGGATATATTCCTAACTCGTCCCTACTTTCTACATGACCAAATTAGGTCTGATTGGATTAAGTCTCTGTCAAACATTTTAGTCTAGTTTTTATTTGTTGATGAAAATGTCAGTTAATTTAGTTTGAGTTTTTGTCCATGTGCACTTGTTTTTATTAGTTACTGTCTAGTTTTCATCAGGGGGAAAAAAGGTTGTTGACGAAAACTATGACGAAAATAATTAATCAATAAAATGAACACTGATGAAGAGCATGTGTCAGTTTGTGGTTCTCACGGTCCTACCTGTGCTGGATGACCTCCAGGTCCTCCAGTTTCTCGGGGATCTCCATGCTGTTCAGCCACTGCTCCTTCTCGTCGATCCACACCTCGCAGGCGTTGGCCTCGCTGAACATCTTGTAGAGCGCCAGAGCATCCTGCAGCGCTTGCTTCCTCAGCTTGGTCAGCTCAGACACCTCCTTGTAGCGTTCCTCGATACCCGCCAGCCGCCCACGCACCTCCTCAGACTCCGCCTCCTCTGTGGAGAGGGCGGCGGCCTGCTCGTGCAGTGAGTCGATGACTGGTCGGTAGCTGTCGACCTCCGCTGAGGCATCTTTGTGTTTCCTGACCAGAGCCTGGGTGGAGAACTCGTCGTGGCCGGTCTCTCCACTGGAGACGATCCTCAGGGCGTCCAGTGTCCAGGCGTCCACGTCGTCGGCATCGGCTTGGAACTGATGCAGCGCCAACGCCTCCTCCAACTTCTTCTTCCTCACCGCCGCCAGGTGCTCTAGCCCTGCCCACTGGGCCTTCAGGTCGGCGATACGATCCTGGATCTTGGCTGAAGCGAAGTGTCCGGCCTCCACCATGGCCTGACCTTCTGCGATGGTGTGCTGCAGGTGACCTGCGCGGCCGCTCATCTCATCCTCCAGGGCGCGCTGCTGGCTGAGGAGGCGCAGCGCCCCCGTAAGGTCTTTACCGTGCTCCACAGATGACACGATCTGCTCCTTCTCTCTGATCCAGCCCTCCTCCTCCGCCATCTCCCAGAAGAACTTCCAGAGACGGCGGGACTCCTCCAGGCGGGCGCGGCGCTCGGCGGCCAGCTGGGTCAGCTCCTGGTAACAGAAGTCCAGGTGAGAGACGCGGTCCTGGATCACCTGGGGGTCACACGGCTTGTAACCTTGACACAGAGAAGAACTTATCAAGACCAGAATATTATTTTCTTAAATCTGTTAAAGGGATATGCCAACTTTTTTGTTTCCATGTCTTGCCTCAGTCCTGAGTCCATGACAAGCAGATAGACTCCATTCTTTAACTGTGCTGCAGTAACAAGGAAGAGACGGGCAGAGCTCACTCACTCATAATTAGCTTACCTCAAACGCTGGGAGTCAGTGGGTAGTGTTAGCCTGCCTCTGCCTACAGTCATCAGATAAACTCTCAGATAAGCCAGTTGTTTCTTAAATTTACATTTAAGAATGGCTCGCAAAACAAAAAAAAAGATGGTGTATCCCTTTAAGGCTGAAGAAAGCATGAACATTCGCAGTAATATTTCATCGGGCTGGACGTGATGTTCTCCTGCTCTTTCCTCTTACGGATCGTTCTGCTCACCATCATCATTGATGGAGAACTTGTTGGCGTTAGTCGACACGGCCTTCACACGATCGGCCTGGATGGCGATGTCGGCCTCCACTAGAGCATGTTTCTGCAGCAGGTCCTCCACACCCAACAGATGTTTCCCATAATCCTGGGACAGCAGCAACATCTGGAGATAAAGAGGTAGATGGTTAGGATGGACCGAGAAGAAGTGACTGAAAGGTGACGTCCATCCATCCTCATCGTACCTTCATCTCGTCCATCCAGTCCATGATGTAGAGCATCTCCTGGAACACTCTCTGCAGGCCCAGGTTCATCTCCAGCCTTTGCCTGCGAGCCTTCAGCAGCTCCAGCAGATACTCCCACAGACGGATCACGTTGTCCTTCCTCGCTGTGATGCGTTTAATGTCATGGTAATGTTCCACTTCCAGCTCCTTCGCCACGGCTACCACGGCCTGGACACGCTCCTCATACGCCGCGATGTCCGTCTCTATGGCCTCGTGTTTCTTGGTGGCCGCCTCCACGGCCTGAAGGTCAAATCCAAAGTTGTCCTGCAGGGAGGGAGACGGTAGAACATCACTAAACAGGAAGTGGGGTATGTTTGTGTTTTCCCAAAGAGGGCGGAGCTTCATCTCACCTGTGACACCAGTCGCTGGTTCTCGCTCAGCCACGTCTCTCTCATGGCGGCCTTTCGGTCGAAGCGTCTGGCCAGTTGTTCCAGTTTCTCCTGACGAATCAGCTCAGTCCTCAGAGCCAGCTCCCGCTCATGCTCTGCCTTCTCCAGTCGCTCCCAGGCCTGCAAGCCACAACAACACGCCACACAACACACCACACAACACGCCAACACGACACGCCACACTGATTACCAACATGTGACACTTTGATGTTTTTCAACATGAATGTTAACTTTTCAAAAACACAGTTGTTCCTTTATTAGGTCTCTGATTTGTGGGCCATTCCGAGAGTCCTGTTTCAATAAATAAAAGCAAACAAAGAAAAAACACACACAAAAAAACAAATAAATAGTAAATAAATAAACACAAGACTCTACTATTCATTGCTTCATTGTGCCAATTAATTTTTTTTTGTTACTTTTTTATTGTGGTTTTACATTTTTGAGTGACTTTTTTCATTTGTTGTTTGATTTTTAATTTCATTTTGCATTACCATTTATAGTTGTTTTATTATATCACTAGATACTTTCAATTTAATTATTTGTTGCTGCGTTTTTGATCGTTCCTTTGTTTTTTATTTGTTCCTTTTAAAAAAAGTTTTGTAATTCTATTTCATGCTATGTTTTAGAATTCGTTATTATATTTCTACTTACTATTGTATTCTTTAATAATTTTTTTTCTGTTTTTTGCAGCTTTTTTCCAATTTGTTTTTGTATTTGAAATTGTTGCTGTTTTTTCACAGAGTTTTAAATCTTAATTTGTTGTAGTATTTTCAATTTATTTTTGTTTTTCTATATGTGGCTGTGTTTTTCAATTTGATTTTATATTTTTACTTATTGTATTTATATTTTTACTAATTGCATATTTACTATTTGTTTCTGAATTTTTTATTTCAATTTTTGATTTTTTTTGTAAATGTGTTTCTTTATTTTTCTTTTGTTATATTGTAAAGGTATTTTTGTATTTCAATTTGTTGTTGTGTTTTTCCATTTCTTTTTGCATTTTTATTTGTTGCTAGGATTTTTAATTTCTTTTGGGATTTTTATTTTGTTGTTGAATTTTCAATTTATTTTGTGTATCCAATTCTATTTTTGTATTTATTTTGCTTTCTATTTGGTGCCCTGTTATGTAATTTGTTTTTGTATTTCTACTTATTATTCTGTTTATTGTTTCTGTGTTGTTAGTGTGTTTTTCTTTGTTTCTGTGATTTCAAATTTGCTTTTGTCCTGTCCTACTGTTTTCTGACCATCACTGACTTTGCTTTAGTCACATGTATTTAAACTGGAACTTCTCTGGCCTTGTGACTGTGATTTTAAATTTGTTATATATTCTTTAAACTTTCCATTCGTCTGTATTTTTTAAATTTGTTTTTTTTGTCTAATCTCTGTCGTATTTCTGACCTTGTTTTGTGTTTTAAATATGTTATTTATTTCCATTTGTTTCTGTATTTTTAAATTTGTTTTTCGTCTCGTCTCTGGTGTATCTGGAGCATCTCTGACCTTGTGTCTGTGATTTCAAATTTTTTTTATATTTTTTTAAATTTCAGTTTGTTTCTGTATTTTTTAATTTGTTTTTCGTCTTGTCTCTGGTGTATCTGGAGTGTCTCTGACCTTGTGTCTGTAATTTTACATTTGTTTTATATTTTTCAAAATGTCCATTTGTTTCTGAATTTTTAAATTTGTTTTTCGTCTCATCTCTGGTGCATGTGAGGCGTCTCTGACCTTGTTTTGAGTTTTTAAATTTGTTAAATATTTTTTAAAATTTCAGTTTGATTCTGTATTTTAAATGTGTTTTTCGTCTCATCTCTGGTGCATGTGAGGTGTCTCTGACCTTGTTTTGAGTTTTTAAATTTGTTAAATATTTTATAAAATTTCAGTTTGATTCTGTATTTTTAAATTTGTTTTTTGTCATGTGGAGTGTCTCTGACCTTGTTGATGTCTGAGATGAGTTTTCCCTCTCGGGGCATGTAGACCTTCTGATTGTTGGCTCTCATCTTGCTCTGGATGGTGAAAAGAAGGACCTCCAGGTTTCCTTTCTCCGTGAACCTGAGCAGATAAAAGACAGAGGGTGTTAAAGAAGACCAGGAGGACCAGGAGGACCAGGAGGACGGAGTCCTGAGAGAAGACACCATGGAGGCTCAAGTTCTCACTTTGGAGGTTTCTCCACCGTCCTGTACGTGTTGAAGGCCTGGAGCTGCTGCTGCACGCCAAGCAGAGAATTGGCGAACTTCCTGTTGTTGAGGATGATGATGGTCTGCTCGATCCACTCCAGCAGGTCTGAGGCCAGGGACTCGTACTTCTCGATCATCTTTTCCGTCTCTATGGCGTTGTCCAACACCTGGGAGCACAAACAGAGACGTCTGCTGTTAACGTCATCATCAGAAAACACGAATATAATTTAATTTTGACGGAATTTTAAAGTGAATTAACTTTTATAGAAGAGATTTTTCTTACCTTCCCGATGCGCTTGCCCTCCACCTTCAGAGCCTTCATCTTGGAGAAGTAATGATAGTAGGTGACCACGTAGGTGATGACCGACTTCTCATCGGGATGGTCCACGCTGATGTCTGAAACACAAAAATAAACAATAGTCAATAAAATCATTCCTGTTTGGTGGCGGCTGTCTGTTTGAATCATCCATACGTGTTTCTGACACGTTTTCATTTTTTACCTTCGATAACAAAATCAAGGAAACTCACGCTGTCAGATCTTATGGAATAAACAAAACACAGATCTAAAAATGTAAAAGCAATTTTTCTGGGAAATGTGGGGGATGCATGTGTGAAAGGGCTTTTGGGTAACTTTTGAGGTCAGCTTATGTAACCTGGAGACAGCAGACAGTGATGAGAAAAACTCTGAAGCAGAGGCTGTGAGCGTTTACGACTGAAAAAGGTCAAGCTGTGGACACAGACCTTCGATCTGACATCACAGAGCAGTGGGCCTTTGTTTGTTTGTTTGTTTGTTTGTTTGTTTATGCTGGTTCAAGCTTCACAAAGTGCAGGAACTGGGAGTAGTGTGAGTGCATGATTAAGTTTAGTTTTACGAGATTGTGGGTCTAGATTTGGTTATTTGACCTCTGGCTTATCTAATCTTGACTTCAGGTTTTGTTTATCTTGAGTTAATTGTAGGAGATGATCTTCTGTTCAGGTTTAGTCAATCTTCGATTGAATTAATAAGGAAATTAAAACAGAAGGATAAATCAATACATCGGTTGGTTATATTTGATCATCACTTCAGGTTAAGTTAATCCGATTTAGGTTTAAGATAACAGGGCATAATCTTGAATTCAAGTTTTGCTTATCTTGAGTTAATATTCATTTCTGTTATGGTTCAGTCAGTCTTGACTTCAGACTGAAAAATTCAGGAAATTAAACAAAAGGATAAATCAATCCATAGGTCAGTTTTATGTGATCTTAATTTCATATTAAGTTAATCTAGTTTAGGTTTAAGATAACAGGTATTCTTCTAATCTTGACTTCAGGTTTTGTTTATCATAAATTAACATTATCTTCTGTTAAAGGATAAGTTCAGTTTCTACAGCTTTCACATAGTTTATAGAATGAAGTAGAACAATATACTCACCCAGAAGGCTTTCCTGATCCAAACAGTGCTTCGGGAGATATTTAGATGCAAAATCGAGCGGCGGACATCCGTATAAATGGTAGCAGACAGGGCATGTATAGCGCCGCTCCTAAAACTGCATTAATCGTCCAAAAACTCATTAGTTTCACCAACATTTCATCATGGTCCGCTTGCGCTACCCCTCCACGACAGTCCGGTGTCACTCCATCCATGTTTTTGTGACTGTGCGGACCTCTGAACTGAAAAGTTTCTTGCCTCCGCGTCCTCCTTTCGATGAGCTCCTCATCTGTATACTCTGGCTCGAAACTGTAAGGACACCCATCATATTCAAAGTTCTCGTACACAACATCTTCATCCGATAGATATTCGTCCATTTTGCACAAAACTGGAAGAAGAAAGTTATTGTGTAGCCACCGCTCGCCGCTGAAACAATGAGCCGTACTGCGCATGCGCGCAACCGGAAAGAAACTTTTCAGTTCAGAGGTCAGCACAGTCACAAAAACATGGATGGAGTGACAACGGACTGTCGTGGAGGAGTAGCGCGAGCGGACCATGATGAAATGTTGGTGAAACTAATGAGTTTTTGGATGATTAATGCAGTTTTAGGAGCGGCTATACATGCCCCGTCTGCTACCATTTTACGGATGTCCGCCGCTCGATTTTGGATCTAAATATCTCCTGAAGCACTGTTTGGATCAGGAAAGCCTTCTGGGTGAGTATATTGTTCTACTTCATTCTATAAACTATGTAAAAGCTGTAGAAACCGAACTTATCCTTTAAGGTCAAGTCAATCATGACCTCAGATTGAATTAATCAGGAAAACAAACAAAAGGATAAATTAATTTATAGGTAAGTTAAATGTGATATTTCTTTCAGGTTTAATTAATTTGGTTAAGGTGTAAGACAACATGGCATTTTACTTTTTCTTGACTTCAGGTTTTGTTTATCTTAAGGTAACATTTTCTTCTGTTAAGACATGTCAGTCAAGACCTTGGACTGAAAAATCAGGAAATGAAACAATAGGATAAATCATTCTATAGGTCAGTTTAATTTTATCTTTCTTTCAGGTTAAATTAATTTGGTGTAGGTTTAAGATAACAGGGCACTTACATAATCTAGACTTCACATTTTGTTAAACTCATGTTAACATTATCTGTTGCTAAGGTTTTGTGAGTCTTGACCTTAGGCTGAATTGATCAGGGATTTAAACTGAAGGATAAATCAATCTATAGGGCAGTTTCATTTCATCTTTATCTTAGGTTAAGTTTATCTGGTTTAGGTTAGCTAACAGGGATTTTTTTTTTATCTGGACTCCAGGTTTTGTGTATCTTAAGTTAACATTATCTTCTGTTAAGGTTTACTCAGTCTTGACCTTCGATTGAAAAAAATCAATCCATAGGTCAGTTTTATGTGATATTTATTTTAGGTTAAATTAATCTGGTTTAGGTTCCTGTTTAGTTAACCCTGACTTTAACCATCATTAACTCCTGTCTCACCCTCGGGGTCGAGCAGCTTGGTGAGGCCCAGGTGTTGCTCAGCCAGGTTGAAGGCGTTCTGCAGGTTGTAGTGAGCGTTTGATTTCTTCAGTTTGTCAAAGTCGATCAGATCGGGTCTGAAAATCAAACACACACAATAAATCTTTATTAACACAATCATCATCACAAAAAGGCTCAAGGGTAACACAAAAATCACTAAATTATAAAAGTTTATCATTTAAAATGACATTTTTAAAACTGATTAAGGTCCTCAGTTAAGCTCTTGACAGGTCAGGTGATTGATTTCCGCTAATTATCAACAATCTTTTATCGTCAACATTATCCTGAAAGCTAATTCAAAAATAAGTTTATTTAGAAAATGTAGAAAAATCATTTGTAATCTAATTTAAAACCTAATAAGTAAGATAATTCACTCCTGAGTATAAGGTCACCAGTAATTTCGTCTTATTCTGGACATACCTGTGTTTGTGGATGAGGGCGTTGAAGGCCATCCCGTCCCTCCAGCTGGTTGTGAAGTTGTGGATGTTCACGTTGGGATACCTAAAAATAAAATAAAGGTTTAGTTTACATGAAGGTATGACAGTAAAACCAGAATCCTATGTAAACATAAATGTCCACCAGGGGGCAGTTGACTTAATGTCTCAGTGAATACTTTATGATAACGATCTCCATCTCTTGTTTTCAGCTTATTTCAGAACATTAAAATTCTAATTATTCAAACTTAAGTCCCATTTAGAGACAGGCAGATCAGAAGGGGGCGGAGTCAAGATGACTGACATGTTCTTACCATAGCAACCCGAGTAATGTCCTATCAGAGTTTGGTTTATTTAAATAGGCTCTACAGAGCTGAACAGTAGGACTAGAAAGAGGATGACAAGGTCATAAAGACAAGCAATGTTTTGAAAGAGTGATACTACACACTCCTGTACAGTAGGTGGCGGTATGCACCTAAAAGTTGTTTGCGATCCACCAATCAAACAGAAAAAGGAAAGAAGAAGAAGAAGCTGCAGGTTCATTTTCTCAGTATTCTGTCAAAGGAAGTGACCACATTTGGAGAAGGGGGTGGAGCTCCTGTCCATATATGGTCACTGTCAGTCTAAAGCAGGTGTGTTCACAGAGGTCCTCTCACCCTGCAGTCTTCATCTGACACCAGAGCAGCAGAGCGTCTTTAGCTGATCTCTTCTCCTTGTTGTCCTCAGTCTCCACACTGATGTCCTGGATCTGCACACAGACACACACACGTATTAACACACAAAATACACGAACACACATTAACACACAAAAATACACAAACAAATTAACACACAAAATACACAGACACACATACACACACATTAACACACAAAAATACACACTAACACAATAACAAATACACAAACACAAATTCACATTAACAAACATTTGCACAAAACAGTTACAAGCCAAATCCCACAAAATCAAACAAAATACACATTAAACACAATAACAAAGTGACACAAAAATACACAAGAAACACACAAAATTAAAAAAAAATCAAAGAAAAAACACATGGAAAAACAAAATCACAAACACACACAAAATGACACAAAAAACAATCACACACAAAATCAAAGAACACATGAAATCAAACAAAAAAACACAATATCACGCAAACACACAAAAACACACAAATACACAAAAAACACACCAACACACAGTCACATACAAACATTTACAAACACAAATACACAAGAAGACATTCATACAAAACCAACTGACTATAGTTTATTATTATAGTTGTTGTTATCATAGTCCTTCAGTTCTCTGTGTAAACAAAATAATCACACTTAGCCCATTAGGGATGAAAAATGTCCACAGTTAAACCCATTATAATCATGTGACCCCTGCAGCATAAAAACGTGATGTCTGATAATATGATCTTAATTAACTGGAAGGGTTTCAAATTTGTAGTTCTCACTCTCTTCCAGCAGATGGCTCCACAAAACATGAGAGTCTCCTTCTGACCACAGTGATTTATTCAAAGCTGGTTGTTTTTGAAAATCACTGAAAAGTCCCAGACCAGTCAGTGAGACTTCACACCCATTGTTTCCATGGCAACTATTAACATGTTGCGTCAGAGATGGCAAACATGACATGGTCCATTACTACTGTAAATATCATGGATTCTTCTGGTTTTAGAGGCTGTTGGACATATTTCAGGCATGTAGATGTGTAGGTGAGTGTGTGTGTAGGTGTGTGCAGGTGTGCTTGTACCTGGAAGCGCAGGATGATGGTCCAGATGAGGCCCAGCGTCAGGCGGTGGTTTCCGTCCACAATGTCGTGTGAGCCCATGTTCTCCAGGTGGACCCTCTGCTCCTTCAGGAACTGCAGAGCTTTGTCCACGTTCTCCAGACAGTGGATACGCATGCGACCTTTGGTGGGCTTCGGCTGGACAAACAAAAACAAGAGAAGAAGAAACAGAGAGGCTTTGAGAGGGTGTTTTATGATCAGTGGCACCTGGAGCTTCTGCTGGTGGGCCAAGCAAGGTTATTTACAATGAATTAAAAGAATTAACAAAATCAAAACAAAATACTAATCATCATAAAATAATTATTAGAACTAACTAAACAGATTAGGCGATTATCTATTTGTGGTTGCTATATGAGAGTATAACCAGACCCATCTTTTTTTAAACTAAAACTGTATGTCCTCCATCAAAACACAGCTAAACTGATGCTATCAATGCTAACAGTGCTAACAATGTTATCACTTTATTTCCATTACGCTCATTCAGCTTTTGTTGATTACGTCTGCTGCTGCGTTACACATAAGACTGAGCATTTGACCGGGACTTTGTGTCTGCATTTGACAGATGTATAAATGATCAGGGTTACTGATTCACTAACTTCTGAATGTGGCGAAGGCTGTTTTTTATTTGACTTTAATTTTTTAGTTATTCACCTGTGTGTATCTAGTCAAAGGTTAAGGTCAGGATTGTATCGTTTGTTTTTTGCTTTGACATTATTTTATGAATGCAATCACTTTGATAGGAAACTTCAAGTTATAAAATATCTGAAATTTAACAAAAAATAAATATTAAGCTTTTATCAGTATTCTTATCTACATGTTTAAGCTTGGAATAAAAAATAAATAAATATAATGAGCTAAACACTGAATTAATGCAAATCAAAGGTTCATTTGATGCAGTAAACTAATATAAAACACTTTTTTTTACCAGTGTGTCAGATTGCTGTTGATTTTATTTTATTTTATTTATTTATTTATTTATTTTTACAAAAGTAACTATAGCTAAGCTGGCAGTTATAAACATCTTGGTTATTGATGTTTATTTAAGTTCATTCGACCTACTTTTTTATTTGGTTCAGGTTCAGGTGGGTTTATTTGTAACTGTGGATAAACTTGTTTTGCAGCTAGAGAGCAAGAAACATCCATCATAACACACAAACAAGATGTAAAGCAGAGCAGCGTAACAGAGGAACATTTTACAAATACTAACCCAATAAAAACCCAAAAAATCATATTTTAAAAAAACATTAAAAATAAAGCGATAAAGTGCTTAAGGTTCTACAAATCAGGGCAAAAGAGAAAGAGAAAATCAACTTGTAAAATCATAAAAAAAACATCAAGTTGACAACTCTGTGAGTAAGTTTGGGTTAGAACAAATTAGGACATTAATAAATAAATAAATATGTGTTTGCATATATGGCTACAGCTCATCCAGCTCAGTAACAGTAGCTGTTTTTGTGCACATCAGGTGACTGTGCACGTCCAGATAAATGTCTTCTCAACACAACTTACTGACACCAAACAGCATTCAGTCAACTTGAGACTGCTCTGGAATCCCCAAGAAAAACAAACTCCTCAACTGAAGAACGGGGAAAAACTGTCAGTAACTCACTGCCTCAAGTTAAAGTCACAACACAGTCTCCACGTTGTTGTGCATTTTGATGGTGTAAATGACATCATGGTGGCAAATCAGACCAAAATACTTCATGGCAGATTTTTTGAAGCAATGGCCCTCGCCCTGACTAAATGGGCCACATGTTGCACACCATCACAGACCTTCAGTGACCAAACATCTGACATCACTCTGGTTTTGTCTAGAACGTCATCAGGTCCATGGTCCTCCTCCACAGGATGTGAGAAGACTGACCGTCTGCCTGACCATGAATGCAGCACAGGAAGGGGGGGGGTCACCAAGTCCATCGCTCAGTCCAGTCTGATGTTTGAAGAAGGAAAACAGGAAGTAGGACACACCTGGAGCCGCTCTCAGCCTCTCAGGGCGGTGGGCGGAGTCAGCTCCTCTGAGCACGCTCTGATACAGCAGGCAGGGCGGGGTTAGCTTAGCTTAGCATAGAGACTGGAGCAGAGGGGGACTGTTAGTCTCTCTCTGTTGAGGTAGGGTTGTCCCAAAATCAGACTTTAAGGCCTGAGATCTGTGGTGGTGCAGGGCAGAAAGTTGGCTTCATGCTGGTTCTCTGGACTAAAAGCCTTCAGGATTATTCACTGAGTCTGTGGAGGAAAAAGTTTGTGACACTTTCACATTTAGTTTATAGTGATAATCTTTATGAAGGACACCAGAATGAAAACTTTTGAAACCGGGGTCCAGAGTGAAAAGTTTTGAAAACTGATTCATTTCGGCTCCATGTAGACGACATACAGAGCGTTTCAGGGTGAAACGCTGACGTCACCGCATGCGCCGTACTCTTTCACATGAAGGCTGCACGTACATACCAGGAACAACAACAGCTTCGGCCGTCTACCAAGCAACATGTGTGCTGTTTGCTGTGCTCGGTTTGTTAACCAGACAAAACTATCCAGACAGATTTGATGTCCAGACAAGAAACTCCTGCGTCTTCGTGCGTCCACTCGCCATTGTTGTTTGTGAAAAGTTTTTCTTCTTCGTATGTGTGTTAACACCCCGGTTTCTCTGCAAACCTACATCGCCATCTACTGGACTGGCGTTTGCAGTCGATCTCATGACTCCATGTGAACGCAGATCGTTTTTGAGAACACAAAGAAAAAACTTTTTTCTGTTTCTGGTGACAAGCTTGTCGTGTAAACGGGCCCTTAGACCCCCCCACAGAGGAGGTAGTTGTTAACAGCCTGAGCTCTCTGCAGGTATCCTCCTGTACCCCATGTTGTGCTGGATCAGGTGGTTTGCTGTAATCGCCGTCAGTATGGCGGGCAAAAGCAAACTGAAACTAAAGTCAGAGTGCCTGTGTTACTATGGCAACATAAAGAAGTCCCGGGCCTCCCATGACGTGCAGATCGTCTCGGGTTCCTCTGACCTGTACAGTGTGTTGTTGTGTAGTTAGTGTGTATATTGTGGAGTGTTTATCGTACCAGCCTCTCCCCTGACAGGACCTCCAGCAGCTTGATGAGCATGCGTCCATCTCTCAGGTCCATGTAGAGGTCGGTGATCCTGCAGGACACTCTGGAGAGGTGAGAGTTCACCCATTTGGTGAACGTCTTCTTCTGCACGGCCTCACGCTCATCTGGAACAGAGACAGAAAACAGTCAGTGAGTTTACATGCAGTCAGAGAGCGCAATTCTAACACAGTCAGTGAGTTTACATGCAGTCAGAGAGCGCAATTCTAACACAGTCAGTGAGTTTACATGCAGTCAGAGAGCGCAATTCTAACACAGTCAGTGAGTTTACATGCAGTCAGAGAGCGCAATTCTAACACAGTCAATGAGTTTACATGCAGTCACAGTAGGGATGTTCTGAAAGCTAATTCCAGTTGAGAATCGATAACAACGCCCTCGAAGTATTGATATCACGTATCATGATATCTTGTTTTTTCTTATCAATTCTCTGCTTTTTGTTCTGTATGCATAGCAAATATCATTTTCCCATCAGAGGCAGTCGGCATAAATGACAACAAAGAAGTCAAATATCATGGCACAAAGGGGCAGAAATGGTCAAAATTGTGTCTTACTTTTTGACAAGAAGATGCTTACTGCACAACTTCCATGAAGTAGAAACACCAGGAACTTGCAGAAGCATTTATCAACACAGCTCAGCATTGAACATCAGGAGTATCATGTGTTTGACATTTTTGTCTCTGAAAATCTATTTAGCCCACAAAAAAAAACACAGGAATGAATAAGGGATTGGTAAAGTACTGAATCAATAAGAATAAGAATCATTAATAGCACTGGTATCAATAAATCCTTAACAATTCCCACCCCTAAGTCATACAGAGCATAATTTTGGTGTCAATGCCACTAAAACTGGATCTTTAAAGTCCATGATAACACGTCGGCCCATGTGACATCACAGAAAGGTTTAGTTTATCAAAGTCAGTCTAAAACTTCCTGATCAGATGGTTGGAGGTTAATTTACTCCTACAAGAAACATCCAAAGTGGTCTAGCTTTACTGAGCTGTGACTGATATTAATGTGTAACTAGCTTTAGCATGTTAGCAGGGCTGTATGAAGACTTCCACTCAGCTCTGCCAGATAAACATAAGAACTCATTCTAGAGTAAATATTGGACCAAACCACCAAAGCTGAATTATTCTAAATATTTAGGCTCCAAAATGACACTCACAGACAAGTTAGAAAACCCTCAGCAAAAAATAGTATACTTGAAGTTCATTTCATTTAGTATGCTTGAGTGTAAGTTGAAGTATAGCAAGTATACTACAGACCATGTACTTGTAGTGCACTAATTTAATACTTCTTCTGACTAAATTGGAACATTTTAAGTTGATAAAAGCATACTTTAAGTTTACTTTATAAAGTCATTTTAAGTTTACAAAAGTACACTTTCAAATATACAAGTACACTTATCCATATACTACTTAACATAACTATACATTTTAGTTTATTGAAGTATACTTAAGGTAAACCCCAAACTCTTATGAAAGGGACTAGAACTTGATCAATAAAGTCAAGTCAAATGTTTCTATGTTTATGATTTTAAGGTACATAAAGATAATGCAACAGAGCACACATACTATTCAGATTCAGATTCAGATTCAGATTACTTTATTTATACCCAAGGGTAGATTTGTCTTGCAGAGTGATTGCATTCCACAACACAAACCACACACAAACAATAAACAGGCAAGTATTTGGTCAAAGTGACAAGACATAAAGTGCCCAGTGTTTCACCATATGTAGCAGCATGGATCAGTAGAATAAATAAGATCAGATAGATAAAACAACAAACAATAAAACACAATAAAAATCCTCAAGAAGATAACTATAAAAACATAACAGTAATAAAAGTCACAGTAAAAGATAGAGCAAATAAATAGGATTAAAAATTAGGTAAGTAAATAAAGTGCAATGTCACTGTTTCTTATTGAGCTCAGTGATGGCGACAGGAACAAAGCTATTTTTATAACGCTGTGTCCTGCACCTTGGGACTAAAAACCTCCGTCCAGAGGAAAGGACCCGAAATTCACCCCGTAGAGGATGGGAGTCATTGTTAAGAATTGCTGAAGCCATCCTCTGTATCTGTTTAGTGTACAAGAAGGTGATACAAGACTGGGGTTCACCTATCAGACGACTGGACCATCTGACTATTTGATTCAGTGAACTTTTCTCTGCCACTGAGGTCTGACCGAACCATGCCACCAGGCAAAAGGATAAAACAGACTCAATAAAACAATAATACTATTTACTGTAAACTTTTAAACTCCAGCACTGAATGATCTTGAACATGTAAGTTAACAACAGGGGTAATACCTCAAAGCAAATGTGTATTGAGAACAACATTTTTATTTTCCTAAATTAAATATAAGAACAATGACTCGACCTTATTCTGTGACTGGACCAAGATATACTAAGTATTAGTACTTTGTGGCAGAAAGAAGTAAAAAGGATACTAAAGTATAAGTTTTAGTATTAAGGTATAAGTGTAAGTCTTAGTATTAATGTACTTAGTCTTAGACTTTTCTTTATACTTTGCAGTATAAGCCAAGTACACTTCACTATACTATTCTTAAGTATGTAAAATATAGCATATAAAAAGTAAACTTCAAGTATACTGCCTCAGTTGTAGCATAAAATAAGTATATTCATAGTACACTTGAATACTTTTTGCTTATAAATTTGACTTTATTATGAATGTGTTTATTGTGACGGCCCTAGAAAAACACAGCCCTCAGTGTTACAGGTGAATGAAGTCAGAACAAACATCTCATCTCTGTTATCTTGTCTCTGTTATTATCAGTGTTCACTGCCCGTGTGTTCATCTGCCACCTGTTAAACTTTAACCAGCAGGAGGTCAAAGGTCAGCAGCTACATCAGAAAAGGCAAGAAGCTTAGACGGATCCTTTCAAAATAAAAGCCCTCTCCCTCCAGTCAGTGAGAGGGATAAATAATCTGACTTTGCTGCGTCTCCTCCTGCTGCGCTCTGATTGGTCGGTGTGTCATCATGTGTCTCCAGGCGGACTGAAACAAACTCAGTCAGAGACACCTGAGTGATGTCATAGCTGATCATCAGCCAATCACATTCAGGCACGGCCACATTCCTGAGGGGTGACTCGTACACCAAAGCTAAAGTGTGTGCTCTGTCATCACCATGACGACACATCAGAGCGACGCCGTGTGTAAATATCAAAGGCATTTCATGAATGCATGTTTACGCCACAGTTACTCCACTTTAACACCGCAGCATGGAGAGGTAACGACTGAAGGTCATTACTGCTAAAGGCCTTTTAATTTCCCTTTTTAAAGCAGGAAGGAGTCCAAAAACACTTAAGTTAGTTAGCAAACAGCACTTTCTGGTTCCCAACCCTCCAGAGAAAATGGGATTTATGGTGCGTTTCATTCACACCAGAACTGAGAGGAGGGGAATGGGAATTACGTCTTGTTCCAGTTAGGAGCTGGTAAAGTTAGGCTAGCTGAAGACTTCGGCTGTCCGACTTCGAAATGACAAATTCCGACCAAAGGAGGGATTAATTTAATTTAATTTAACTTAACTTGCAACTAGGACGATCACAGTTCTGAGATCAACTGGATTGCACCATTTAACCGAGGGCAACCATCTTTGATGTCAACACAGGGGTGGTGAGGATTCTCCGACTTCAGGGTAGGGCTGGGTATTTCCAGCAACCTCACGATACAATACGATATGTATCCTGACAAGTTTTGATTTTTATTACAAGAAGAAAAAGAACAAGGACGAGTTTTAAATGATTCTACAAATTAAAAAACTTAAATCCAGGTCCTCAAAGATCGTAGACCTAAGTTCAGATTTGGAACGTGCTTCATCATGTAGCTTGGCTTCTACTTTGAGCTGTGCCATTGTTAACATTACCCAACGCGCATTGACAACAACGATCAAAACATTGAGGCCATATAGATTCTGTAGAATCCGTACCTCCACACATATCCCCAAGACGTGCATGACAATATTTTGCCGTATTGACATTTTAAGCACAGGTTTATTTCAGGGGTTGTCCCAGTTAAAATTTCTCACATGGAATTCGGAAATCCCAACTTCCCAGTACAACTGCACCATTCACACACTAAGAGGTCATAAGGCGTCACTCATTGGAAATATTGTAGCTGCTTCAAAGTTGAACCACCATGTTATAGTTCCAAAGCAGCTTAATAATTAGGGATGCGTGATATTATTGGATGATAATCTTTGCCAATATTTAAAGCTGATATTTTAACCATAAAATTGGCCATATATATGCCACAAATTGTCTGTATTATGGGTAAATTGCACAATGTACCATGATGTTTTACCTCATCATCACTTAATGTCCACTTTCCAAAATCAAAAGTATAATTCATTAAAGAATAAAATTTTGTTTTTCTTCCTTTACATCTAACAAAAATAGACTGTATCTATGAATGGACCTGATCAATATGAGTTTAGTTGAGACTCTGTGCTCTTGACAGAAATACTGTTATCTGCAACGATCTCTTTGAAAATTCCAGCATTTCGGATATCAGCAAAAATCCAATATTGTGCGTTCCTATTCATAATAGCTTTTTGCTATTAGTGATTATATTTAAGCTTCAAAAATGCTAAATTAGGCTATTAGTTGTGATCATAACAAAGAGCAGAACCTGTAATTTTAATGAACTGTTGTTCTCCGCAGTGATCGATCCCAGAGGCTTTAGAGGGAACCAGCACCACGAGAACTTCAGGACTACAAAAATACATCATTCAAGATCCTCTATTTATGGAGCAAACATTTTAAACTGAAAAGGAAAACTTTGGGATATTGAGTTTGGGTTTGCCTTATTTAATGTCTTAATATTCTTCTTATGATGAACATAGATAAAAACAGTAAATACAGTTTTATAGCATTAAATTACTTAAATTTGGTCCATAAACTTTTCTGTCCGACAGAAGATGTAAAGTCACTCATAACCAACCACAAAAAACCCAAAGTCCTGCGGAAATTATTTTGATTTTTTTAAAGACATTATCCTGTCAGAAATAAGGGTGTGTATCTGCGGTAATCTGGTCTTACGACATGTATCACAACACAGGGGTGACGATACAATACTCACTATATATCTTGATAAGCAGGGGGAAATATCATTTTACCGTTTTATTGATGTCATTTCTTTATTTCCTAGCTTTGGGTTGTAGTTGTCTTGAATGTCTGGTTTTTATAACCATCACTAGAGCCCCAGAGGCTTGTTCTTCTCCAGGTGACGGGTGGACCAATTCATATGAGTTGACTTATTTATATTACTACATACTTATATTTGTTCTTATATTTATGACACATTTATATCTTTTTACTGTAACTACCTCAAACAGGCACTTTAGACCTGTCTGCACTTTATAGGCCCACTGGCTGCTCTGTCTGAATGTGTATTCCCTGTCCTGTTGTGTAACATTCATCTTTACATTATGTGATGTGTATCTTTCTTTTCTTGTCCTGTCACCTGTTAAGAGACTACAAATGTAAATTAGGTTTTTGCTAACTTGGGCACATTTACATGTGTATATTTATTAATTTACTGTTCATTAATGTGCACTGTACCTTCTACATAAAATAAATAAATAAAATATTTTTTACAAATGGTTGATTTTTTTTCAATAATGATTATGATATAATGAACCCACAA
This sequence comes from Cetoscarus ocellatus, assembly GCA_037902135.1. Classification (NCBI taxonomy): domain Eukaryota; kingdom Metazoa; phylum Chordata; class Actinopteri; order Labriformes; family Labridae; genus Cetoscarus; species Cetoscarus ocellatus. The sequence continues at coordinate 136,578 of JBAMNC010001274.1, read as the reverse complement.
TATAATATGCTTGAAAATGCACTTCCTAATCAGTACTACTGATGAAAGGTAGGGATGTACATTGTTGGATTTTTGCAGATATCTGATATTTCCCAACTCAGTACTGAGTAGAGTTTCTACTTTACTTGAATTGACCTGTTCCTTCAACTCCAACAGTTCATTCGTGTTAAAAACAACGTGAAAAAAACAAAAAAAAATTTAAATAAATTACACTAGTGACTTTTAAATGTAGACATTCAGTGATAGTAGCATGAAGCATTATGACTACAGTACAGCCAACATACAGGACATAAAAGGCTGATATGTGCAGCTGATTGTACCAGCTCTAGATATCAGCACTGTAAGTGAACTAACGTTACGTTAGGCTATGTTTCAGGCATAGTCCCTGAAACATGGCCTAACATAACTGTGTACCCCACTGTCAGAAATAAAAACAATAAACGTAACCGAGACGGAGAGCCACTAAAATGTGAGCTGAGTATCTGCTGCCAACTAGAGGCTGGAGGCTAACTACAACATAAGACATATGGATAGATAGATAAAGATAAGATAGATAGAATCACAAAATAGAAAATAAATGAAATATAAAAGTATGAATAAATCAATTGTGGCAGATCTCTATAGAATAAATCATTACTGAAATATTGATGCCGTATTGTGACTTCAAACCCTGGATTTGTTCTACAACCCGGTCAGGAGCATCAAACCAGCAGCTGTCACTGATTCTTCTTCTTCTCTTCTTACCTTGCAGCTGTTTGAATCGACCCTCCAGCAGGTTGAAGCTCTGCTGCAGGTGAACCGGCTCTGCTGAAGCCCACTCCGCCTCCATCACAGCCAAAAAAACTAAACCACGGCTACTAAAACTACTACAGGAGAGCAAGGCCTGATGGGTAAGAAAAAGAAAGTCTGCAGATCAACCCACTGAGACGACAAGGCGCGACGAGAACATCAGAGTCATCGTTTCACTTCAACAGAGCATGACCACGAGCAGGGACACACACCACGCCAGAGAAGAAGAGGAGCGGCTGACCCCGAGACCAAAAACTAACTAAACAAAAACTGAACCAGGTTTTACAGAGTCTGCCTCTGCAGGGTCATTCACTGACAAGGTCCTCTCCAAGGAACAGTCCACATAATCCTCAGAGCATCAGAGTTTAACCATTAAAAATCCAAACTCCAACAGCACAGTCCTCCAAATGTTTTTAACTTCAAACCACAGAAGAAGAAGATTGAGGTCAACTGAAGGCGTCCGCGTGTTGCAGAGTCCAGAGGTCAGAGTGACGCTCAGAGGTGTGTGTTTGTATCCTGCCCTGCCCAGCACTCCTCTCACTCTTCTTCTGCTGCTTACTCTGATTGTTCTCGTTTCCCTCTGAAGCTCCACGGAGCCACGCCCCCTGCAAACATGGAGGCAGCCCGAGGGGGCGTGGCCCATAAGCAGTGAAAGGTAAAAAGGTGAGATTCCTAGACGTGAGAAGAGTTCAGAGAGCACAAACCTCCTCCAGAACACTCAAAAAAACTCCTGGATCCACATCTGGGTTCAGTTTACCACCAAAATCTACCCAAGTCTTCTTAGTGCCGTGACCAACAAGCCCTGAAAATGTCATGAAAATACGTTCGTAACTTTTCCAGTTATCCTGTGAACAGACAGACAAACGCCAGCAAATCCATGACCTGCTTGGCAGCAGCAGTAATTATTTTTTAATAATTAATTGATTTGTTCTCCAAATCTTAGAGTGTTTTGTCTTACAAAATACATCCATCAGTTATCTATACTGCTTACCCCCCTCAGGGTCAGGGGGTTGACATTGGGCAAGAGGCGGGGTACACCCTGAACCAGCCGCCAGCCAATCACAGGGCCACATAGAGAGCTGGACAACCAATCACGCTCACACTCATACCTAAGTGAAATTTACAGTCACCAGTTAACTCAATGAGCCTGTTTTTGATCACTGGGAAGAAGCAAGAGTGCCCGGAGAGAACCTACACATGCACGGGGAGAATATGCAAAAACCACACAGAAAGGCCCTGTTGGACACGGGGGTCGAACCAGCAACCTTCTTGCTGCTAGGCGCGCGCACTGCCTGCTAGGCCTGAAAGATTTATCATTTTCGGATCAAAATCACAATTTCAGAAAACGCAATCATATGATCACCAAAGCTGCAATGTTTTGCAGCGCTCCTGACTGACCCAGGATCTGTTGTGTCAACTATTTTACAAACTTTCATTTAAGAAAAGCTTGCGAATGAACGTCTTACTCAAAACTGCCGATCGGTTCTCATTGTTCACTTCAGAGAGCTGTTCAAAAGAGTCGACTCGTTTGTGAACGTCACATCTCCACCATGGAAGTGCTGTAAGCAGGTCAACAACACAAAGCCTCTGTTCAGGAGTAGAAGTTGCAGTATCCCTTAAATAAAGAAACAGATTATTTATCATCAATATTAGATGATGAATAATGTGTTATGTGCTTTTGATCATTGATTTCCTCACTGTTGTCTAAACTGTAAACATAGTGATTATTACACTGAAGCTTGATTTGAAGAAAATTGTGAAAGAATTGAAATCACAATATCTGCCAGAAAAATCACAATTCGTCATCATAATCGTTATTTATTTATTAAGAATATGATAATTTATTATTATTATTTTCCTCATGTTTGTTTCTTCATTATCATTATTGTAGTATTGTCATTACAATCATTGTTTTTTTTAACTATTTATATGAAATAATGTTTTATTGTCTTGTTGAATTTTAAGAGTTTGAAGAGTCACATAAAGAGGTCATGTGACCAGTTTGGTATGAATCTGAATAATTAGAGCTTTCAGCTGGATGAGACGGTGACCTCGTTCTATAAAGAAAGAATATCCAGATATTCTGTTCATTTATACACTCAAACTTTACTAGCATTCAATAAAGGGTTATTAGGTGTTTCATTTTATCCAAGTGTAAAACATGACTTCAGAAATTTAAGGAAATATAAAAATGCCTTACCCTTTACACTTCATATTTTAGTTGACTGAATTTACAGTAGATTTCATCGACTAAAATGTTGTGAAATTTCATCAACTGAAACTAGACTAATATTAAAACAATTTAGATGGCTAAATTATCACTAAAACTAAAAGGTACTTTTTTGTTAAAGATTATTTTTTGGTATTTTGTGCCTTTATTGGTAGGAGAGAGAGTGACAGTGGATCGTCTCGTGAGAGAGAGTCGGGGAAGATACTCTGCTAACTGGCCACAGGCTGGATTTGAACCCGGGCCGGCAGAAGTCTGTACATGGGTAAAAAGATACTTTAGACAAAAGACTAGAACTAAAACTAAATTAGAAAGTGTTGTCAAAATTAACATTGGTGAAAGTGGACATATTTATTCAATAAATTTTGAAAATGCAGAAAATAAATAGTTCACACTTCATTTTTGTTTTGGAGACCCCCACACCCTCTTAATCTAATGGTTCCAACTGAAAGGGCAAATATATCTAAGTTTTACACAAATGATATATTCTAAGTTCAGTATTTGTACTTTTGAAATTATATTTACGGATATAAGATTGTCTCTGGTTTGGTTAAAAAGAGAGAGTAAAAAGAATTGTGATAACATCGAGATTGTGATGCTGCCATAAAAATATCATGATACTGCTGTTTTCCATATCGCCCACCCCTAGTCTAAACATGATGGACCTCTTGATGGTGTTTGATCAATGGACCATTACGTGGACTGGTTCAGGTTCTGTCTCACGGGTCAGAGCCTCTGGATGTCCGGTCTGTTGTGACAGCTGCTTCCCAGCCCTAGTTTAAGGATGATCAGGTTAAAATGTTTGTGATAATCTGAGTCTAAAGTTTACGCTGTTAACTTATCTACATGTTTAGACGATGAACTTCTACAGTGCATGGTGAATTACTGTGTGTTTATTTGAGTGCTGATAAGGGGATCCACCAGCCAATAGTGTTACAGTGAAGTGATGATGTCATCAGGGTGTGAAAAGGAGCGGGGGGTATTTCCCTTCATTGTTCCCTTACATTCCCGACTGAAGGACAGGAAGTGAGACACAAACATCCTGCTCGTACAAACACACACACACATGCGTGTTTACATGATTTGTGAAGACTCGTGATAAAAAGGTGAAAATGAGGACGTGTCAGATTTTTGGTTTCGAGGTACTCTGGAATGAGCTACAAGACTGCAGGAAGCTCAGAGGAAGAGAAACTGAATAATGTCCTTGTATTTCCAAGACTCCTCATATTGAGGGTGTGTTTTCAGACAAGTGTCTTCATTAGTCATGAGAAACAAGACACAACACACACACTCTCTCTCACCTTGGCCGATCACCAGCATTAAAGACGGAGGGCTTTTATCAGATGTTGCTGCATAAATAGACACACTGAAGGAGACTCTGGAGCTGCTTTACAGTTTCATATAAACAGAAATCAGGGATGTTGACGTCTGTTTGTTACCATGGCAACCAAAGTGCAGGTTGTGTCATAGATCAGCAGAGCTCTGGCATAGGTCTGACACAGGGGTCTAACCCAGGCTTTATGCTACAGCAGAACCAACATTTAAGCTCTGAATTGCAGTTCCGCCTGTGTCCACTAGAGGCTGGCCCCTTCAGTGAGTCAATCCCCATAGAGCTCCAAATGAAAGAGTCCATTTCTGAACATGCCTACAGCCTGGTACAAAAACGACAGAGAGAATAGAGAAAGAGGTCCTCACACCAGCAGCAGCTGGAGTTTCTGAAACAGTGGGGCGTGACCCCAAAGGAGGGCATGACCACACACCAAGGGACGTACAGCTTGTTTGTGTAGGGGCGCGGCAATATTACAGCGCTGGCCCCCTTCCCTGTAATTCTGATCGGCCACCCAGGATGGCAATCCAAAGTTATTCACTGTAATTGGTTAATTGCCATGTCAGAGGTCACTGTGAGGTGATTAACAACATGGTGGCTTTTTGATGTTAATGTTGTTTAATGTGGAAAATTTTACTTGTTAAAACTTAGAAATGTGACTCTGAACTCAGATCTTCTCCTTAAATCTTCAAAAAAACATATGTTTTCATTCACACTTTGTGGTTTTTATCTTTTCCTGATTTAAGACACTTAAAGGCTGTCATTTTTAAAAGTAAACCTTATTTTTCCAAGGACTACTTATTACTTTATTTAACTTAATTTGCCATGGTACCCAAACAGGTGTCAGATATCAACTTTCTTTACTGATATTGTATTGGCTAAATATCATTTTATGTGAAATGCCCTGTCCTATAAATCTAAGCTCTTCTCTTCAATGTTGTTGAAAGTCCTTGAGGAGCAGAAGAACATGACACCTTTTACTAAACTCTCAGTTCACAGAGAAAAACGCTCAGTCCCTCTTTGAAGAAAATGCCTCTTTAAATGCTCTGTTTTTACTTCAGAGGTTTATGATGTCATAGCTATACAGCCTCCACCTATATGTGTGTTTTCTGCTCATCACAGGCAGACGCCATGACTGTTTTGAAAGTCCCCTCCATCCCTCCCATCAGACATCATTTGGGCAGCCAGTCAATCGGTACAGAGCTAATAAATGATCAGAGTGTTTCCAAAGGGGAGGGTAAAAGAGCTACATCTGATCCTCCACAGAGAAGACATTTTTCATTTATTTATTAAACTTAAATCAAATCCTTCATTCATTAACACCAGTGACATGATAAACAGTCAAGCAGACCAGAAGATGGACTTATAAATAATTAGCTGCAGAAAATTCAGAATTCTGACTGTAATCCTGAGAAATTTGAGTCAAATTTTAGATTACTAAGATTTTAATTTCAGATTGTTCTGACTTTACTCAGATATTTCTGTTTTAATTTTAAAATATTCTGAATTTTATTCCCATATTATTCTGACTTAAATCTCACTTTATTTTGTTTTCCATCTCAGACGATATTGACTTTGGTGTCGGATTATTCTCAATTCTCCTTAATCTCAATTTATGCTGATTTTAATGTCTGATTATTCTGACTTTAATCTCAGATCATTCTGACTTACTATGCTCCTGTTCATCTTGATTTACTATGACAATATAAATAATATAGAGAAATGTCTGAGTGTAAATCTTCTGCCTTGAAACAAGAAAGAACCATGAAGGAGCTGCAGCTGGTGATGAAGTGTAAAAACCAAAGGCACCATCTAGACTCAGTTTACACATGAAGACCACTGTGGACCAGACCCCTCAGGAACAAAGTGACCAACATCAGTACCTTCAACGGTCTGTAAAATACTCTGAAGGATTGCTCTTAATAAACATGACAGAGATAAACCATCTCTGGATATTTCTGGTCAGTTGTGATAAAACCTCCTCATTCCTTTTTCCTCCTCTTCAGCCTTAAGCCTCGCCCCTCTCCTCCTCACGCTCCCCCCCACCACCATTTCCCACTCTTCCCTTTTAATAACCCCCCCCAACATAAACTAAATTTGATTGACAGCTGGATGGTCCAGCCCACCACAGGAAGTGATGTCACGTCTGTGGGGTCATGAGAGCGAGAACAAAAAGGCTTCTGTGTGATGTTTGTGTTTCTGCTGCTGCCCTCTGGTGTTCAGATCGACCATCACAGCTTCAATCTGCTCTCATAAAAATAAACACTGTACAAAAATAGAGGCAGAGGTGCATCATGGGAAGTCTGCAGCATGAATGTGGCTCAGTCAGTGATGTTTTTATTCCTCTGAATAAACTGGAGCTCTGATGACCACCTCTGCTCTCAGCTGTATTTATATGCTGTGGCATAAACCTCACACTGGGTGGTGGTCTAATAAATTTATTAAGCACCGAATATGACTATTGATCCATCCTCTAATTCCATCCAATAATTATACCATCTTATAACAAACACTTTCAGATGGAGGCTGTAGGTGCAGACTTGATCCCCTGATGGACTGTTTCGCATGTCTACAGCAGAGGTCAGAACATATTCGAACTCAAGATCAACAGTGATGCTGGGAGAAGCTGAAACTACCACCCTTAACACACAAATAATACATGATTTATGGTCGCTTTCACAGGATACTATTAAAATTACCAAAGCTAGTAGATGAGAAAAAAAACTTAAAAAAGAGCACAGCCCTCCACCGAGGCGTTTCCAGTGACAAACTGCTGAGATGTTAGCAAACCACTCAGGAAATTACTGCATCCTCATCTGGTTTGGATCGCCACAAAAATCTAAACACTTCTTCAGCCTGCCATGACCGATTTTCTCTAAAAATTAAATTAAAATCATCTTATCATTTAAGGTGGTATTTTCAAGGGGTGGGGCTAAAACCTGCGAGCCACATGATCTAGGAGTGTTTGCAGTCTTAGATATCATTTAAGGCGGTATTGTCAGGGCGGGCGGGGCTCTTACCTGCGAGCGCCTTGATGCGGGAGCGTTCGAAGAGGCGGGCCGAGCTGTTCTCGTTGTCCCAGTCGTCGTCCCAGCGGTTGTTGACCGTGTCGTTGCTGCTGTACTGCTGCTGCAGCTCCATGTGGTCGAACTCGGCGGCCACCGCCGTCATCATGACCTCACGAGTCAGACACGCTTCGATGTCAGCGGAGACTCGTCCACATCGACAGCTTCAGGCCGAGTCCTGAGGGACGACACGAGAGGCAGACACTGAGGGTCAGGCTTAGAGACAGGATCCGTAATCAGGATTATTGATCAGAGAATCTGTAAACAGCATTAATGAGCTCACAGGGAGGAGACACTGTCAGCATCACAGACAACAACAACAGAAAGAACTAAAGCTACAGGAGGAACCACCTGATCAGGATCATCGATCAGCTCAGACTGTTCTTCAGTAAGCGTCATTTATGAGCTCTCAGAAGGAAAACAAAAACAACATCATAACACCAATAACAACAATCAGCTGTTTAGCTCCACAGCTCGGGCAGAAAAGCAGCCATGAGCTCAAGTCCCGATAATTAGACTGTTTTCAGGCTGACATCATGGATGGTGTGATGTCACAGTGAGTGTGATGTCACAGTGGGTGTGATTTTAGAAAGGGTGCGATGTCAATATAGGTGTGATGTCACAACAGGTGTAATTTTAGATTGGTCATGATGTTACAAAAGGAGTGATGTCACAAAGTGTGTGATGTCAGAAAGCGTGATATCTTAAGTGTGATGTCACAACAGGTGCATTTTTACATTGATTGTGATGTTACAATGGATGTAATGTCACAATGGGTGTGATGTCACTATCAATGTAAAATCACTGTGTTTGCTATGTCACAATGGGTTCAATCACCCGATTTGTGAAATGTTGTGATTTGTGTGATGTCACAAAAGGTATGATGTCACAATGGATGTGATGTCACTCTGTGTGATCTCTTGCTAAAAGCCTCCATGCTGAGCTCCTATTAGCTGCTGCCGGAGCTGCCCTGAGTTAATGGAGGAGCTGAACGACTCCATCAGATGAACATTAGTATTGAGCAGCAGAGGAGCCGTCAGAGCACTCAGACATCCAGAGGACGTCCACGGGGAATACTCCCCCTTAATGGATCAGACTTCCCAGAATGCTCTGCCTGACCATGGAGACAGATCAGCTGAGAGTCAGACGGAGGTCAGAGACGAGGGAGCAAAACACTGACGATGGAGGTAGAATTCAGGGATAAAGAAATATCACAAATAAATCTGTCTCAGTGAACATCAGGCAGACAGCAGGTTTAGTCCTGGACCCCTCAGAGGGTCTTACTCTACAGCCAGACCTGTAGAGGATGATATTAAATGATTCCTATCAGCTGGTTACCATTTATTCAATTATTTATGCATTTTTCAAATTATTTCTATTTATATCAGCTGAATTGTGCTACAAAATACAAGAGCATCCTCAATACCAAAACCTGCTTAAACATCCAGACAATTAAATATTCTTCACGTTAAACAGCTCTCTCTGTCTTTCTTTGGGTATTCTGGGCAAAAATCAGACTGAAAATCGGCATGAGCAATATTAAAGGAGATCTGGGGTTATTTCAACTAGACTGTACCGTGATTTATATTGAACCAAATGAGGAGTGAATCAAACTCTGTAAAAACCTCCAGACTGATGCAGCTGCAGCTTAAAGAATTTAAATCAAATTAAAGAACCTAAGAATCCAAATAATGATCCAACTATTAAGTATATGAAGAGCCGTTTGAGCATAAAATTGACATCAGTGATATCAACCGTAGTTCAGCTCTACTAGTACTCAAATCTCCGTACATGCACTCAATTTCAGTCAAGAAGTGCGCAAGTAGACTTAACTGGTGAAGCATATATTGTCACTTGTTCTACTAGTAGACTGAAAAAAGTTCACTTGTACTATTAGTAAGCATAATATGCTAATATGGGGGCAGGGAAAAGCAAATTCGGGGCTCCCATTGGCTTTCAATAATATTACAACCAATCAGGGAGCTGGATTTGCTTATAATTCCTCCTACTTCATTTGCATTAAGTCTAATTGGACTACTAGTAAATCTTTTGGCTTTACTAGAACTATTAGTGACTAAATCAGACTACTATTACTATTAGTGAGATATTTTGAGTTTACTGGTAGTTCTAATAAACAAAATTTTGTTTTACTAGTAAAGGTTTTTGGCACACTAGTGTGCTCCAGTAAAACTTCGTAGTAAAGCAAAATCATCTACTAGTGGACAAATTTGTGTTACTAGTACTATTAGTAAAGCTGTTAGTTTGTACTTGTAACATTTTTAAAGTCTACTAGTACTACTAGTTAAAGAAAACTGTCTACTAGTAGATGGTTTTCTGTTACTTGTAAGGTCTACACACACACTAAAGTGCCAAAAACCTGTAGTAGTAAAACAAAATTTTTGTTTAGTTGTACTACTACTAAACTCATAATAGCTCACTAGTTGTAGTACTAGTAGAGTCAAAAGATTCACTAGTAGTACTAGTAGACCTAATGCAAATGAAGTAGGAGGGATTATAACCAATCCAGCACCCTGATTGGTTGTAATATTTTTAAAAGCCAATGGGAAGCCTGAATTTGCTTCAACCCGCCCCCTTATCAGCATATAAGGCTTACTAGTAGTACTATTGAAATTTTTAAGTCTGCTAGTAGTACTAGTGACACTTCTTGTTTTACTAGTAAGGTCTACTTGTGCACTAGTTGACCAAAACTGAGTACATGTACTCCAAATCTGAGTACTAGTACAGCTGAACTACGGTTGGTATCACTGATGGTAATTTTACGCCCTAACAGCGCTGCATATAAGAAGGACCAGCAAACATGAGGACAAAAACAAATCCTGAAACACTGATGTAAGGAAGTTTTCCACAAAGGCTGAGCTCTCTGCTGCTGCATTAAAAAGAGAAGAAGAAGGAGAAAGCGTCCTTTCTTCTGGTGTAAAATGATAAAAATAGAGATAATTTGGTGTGAACGCAGAGCGAGGAAGAAATGAAGGTTTAAATGGGAGGAGGTCAGGAAGTGTTAGCAGACCCTCCCTCTCCTCTGGGACGGTTCTGTTTGGGTTTAGATCAGCGCACATACTTCAGACATGACGGCACGCACACACACGTGCACGCACACGAGCACGCACATGCATGCACACACATGCATGCACACACACCCTGATTAATCCCCTCTTTTGTTGCCGATGGTGTAAATGCTGCTGTTCTCTCGCTCACTCAATAACGCTGACAGTCTTCAAACAGATGATTAAGACAGGGACAGACCAAACAGACGGGTCACCAAGCATTTTCAGAAATACCAGGCTGGGACGGTATGAAGTAAAAGACATGAGTGCTTTGAAACAATGTGTAAAGAAAATTCGATTGATTTGTACTGTGGGTAATGTTGTGAGCTGTATTAAGCTGTATTATTTGATGTTTCTTTGAGTGCCTGAGACTTACATTTTTTTAGTTCATTTTTGGAAAAAAGGGGTAGGACTAGACAAGTTATGTACTTCACCCTACACCCTTTTCGAACAGAAAAAAAGGAGGACTCATTCTGAAAATTCTATACTGATCCTGCTCTACTGTATCATTCTGTTTTGTCTTCCAATGTATATATACATTTTTTTTTTCCTCTCTCATTTTTAAGATGTTTGAAATAAATACAAATAGTTTTTATAAACAAATGACTGTTCCCTCGGAGTAAACATTCAAGTAAACACTCCTGAAGCTCCTCTGAGCCTCAGACGTTCCTCACACGTTGGCGTGATGGTCGTCCTGCAGCTGTTAGACGACAGGTGACATGCCCCGGCTGCTCTGCTGCGAGTACGCTCTCTGCTGTGCTCTGAAAATGTCCGAGGCGTCTCCGAGGGGCGACCATTTGTTCACCAACACCCCAGACCCGCATTCCAGTGGTCCACTCCCCTGAGGGTGCAGCAGCACGTCCCCCCGTGGAGCTGGTCTTCAGAGAGGAACGGACTCGTCTGTGAACGTGACCAACTCAGGATTAACCTGAGATTAAGTCACACATCAAACATGATCATCGCTCTCACACGGACGCTCTGCAGAGACCGTCTGATCAGAGGAAGTCCAGTCTAGGGATGGGAATAAAACCAACTACATCAATAATAAGTAACTCAAAGAATAAACATCATTCCTCTTTCTGCTTTTCAGCTCCTTCCACTTAGCTCTGGATGCTTTGTTAGTCGTCTCACCCTCATGAGAGGCAGTCAGCAGGAACCACAACACAGAGTCAAAGACCATGGCAGATGGGAACGGTTAATACTGGGGCTTAATTTCATCCAAAGACACCGTTGACACGAAAAACCTGTTAAGGTCAACTTCTGCCCACACAGGAAATCCACATGAATCCATGAAGAACTGAATCAACAAGCAAAATCGATAGCAGCACTGGCGTCTATGAGGGCTGGGAAATATATCGATTAAATTGATAAATCCAAATTATTTTCTGCAGAACATTCAAAAACACAAAGTCAAGTTCTTTTCTTGACTTACACTTACTCTTATTGTGAGTTGTTGCAATGACTGAAAAAAACATAAACACTGAAAATTTCGTTTTCATGATGGTCGACCCTGTCAGGTTTTGTACAAGCACTATTAGAGGCTTGTATTTGTTTATCAAATAAGATTAAATTTTGTTTCATGTTAATATGCAATGAAAACACCTCAGCCTTCAGTGTTTATGTAGACAAACCTGTCTATGTTTGAACTAAGAGCACAGAAATTACACCAATTAGAAGGGCTGATAGATGTTGGGAAAGATCTAACTGTGATTTTTCTGCCAGATATTGTGATTTCAACTCGATTCACAATCTTCTTCAAATCAAGCTTCAGTGTAATAGTCACTATGTTTACAGCATACAGTAAGGAAATCAATGATCAAAAGCACATAACACATTATTCATCATCTAATATTGATGATGAATAATCTGTTTTCATTATTTAAGGGATACTCCAACTTCTACTTTGTGTCGTTGACCTGCTTACCAACACTTCTGTAAATGCAACCTGCTGTAAATTTGTAAAAAAAAGTCGACACAACAGATCCTGCGTCAGTCAGAAGCGCTGCAAATACAGCAGCTTTGGTGATCACGATTGCGTTGTCTGAAATTGCAATTTCAATCTGAAAAAAAAAAAATCTTTCAGCTCTTCCAACTAGTGAAAAATAGGAATGCACAATATTATCGGTACGTTATGGCTGTCGATGATTTTGAAATTTTCGCCAATATTTACAGATTATATATTAAGCATACACATTGGCAGATATCATCAAAGTACACTAACATACCAGATCACTTTACCTCTGCATGAGCACCTTTAAAAATCAAGAGTTTCATTTTTCAAGAGTTAAATGTTGTTTTCCTCACACAGAAAGACTTTAACCCTAAAAGAAACAAGTCAGTTTTTATGAAGCAAAGACTTCATGCTCTTGATGAAAAATATCTAAATCAGTTTCTGCAAAAATTTGTTTGGATGTATCGGCATATCGGATATCAGCAAAAATCCAATACTGTGCATCCCTAGTGTAAAACAAGAAAATAAAAGGAGGTATAAATATAAAAAATTAAAGACTATAGATACTAGAAGTGCTCAGAGAGCACAAAAATTAACCAAGGCATTTCCAACATTGTTGAGCGAGTTCTTGTCATAAATGTTTAAAACTGTCCTCTCACACAGTGCTCACAAATCCTTCAGAAAGTCCTGGATCCACATCTAGATCCAGATCACCCAAATTTAATCACTCCTTCTCTGAACCATGACCAACATCCACTGCAAATGTCATGAAAATCCACTCATCAGTTTTTGAGTTATCCCATAAACAAACAAACAAACAAACAAACAAATGCCGACAAAAACAAAAGCTCCTCGGTGGAGTAAAGCAGGGGCAGACTGACTGAACCTTTATTTCTCATTAATCACTATTCAACATCACTGTTAATAATAACAAACATTAGAGCACAGACGAGCGCTGAATCCTGTCAGCATCAAAGCCTCTGACGTCCGTATTAAACCTCTAATCAGGATATAAACCAGCGCCTCACAGTCGACTGTTGGTGTTCCAGAAACAGCAGAAGAAGAAGAAGAATGACCTCAGCCGGCAGAGCGGGTGGAGTTATTGGATTTATGAACACACAGTCGAGTCATTTCCTGGTTCACCCCGCCCTTCATCACAGCAGCTCCATCACTGAAGCTCTGAGGAAAGACGCTCAGATCTGCTGATTCACACCGAAAACACACATTTAGGCTACACACACAGCTGCTGAAGCTGCAACAGCACTCTACAAACAAACATGTCCTCATGGTGGACTGACCTCATCAACATCTGCTCGGACGTCCAGGTCCTGTCTACGCTGTGTTTTCAGCTAAAGCCGAAGCTCCAGACCTTCACGATTGGTCTGCATGGACGCTTCAGACGAGGACGAGAGCGAAGGCGGACATGTACACTCACAGTGCTGCTCTCCCCCACTGAGCCTGCAAGCTCCCCTCTCCACAATATCACAGGTGAAAGTCAGATTTCACGAGTTGCAAATTAGATATGACGAATTTCCTACTGGAAATTTTTAGCTACCCCGACTTCACCAGCTCCTGACTGGAACATGTTAAAAAGGGATTTGACGCAATCAGTCTTAATTTTGACACCACTTTTTAATCGAGTTTTAGTTTCTTTGCCTATAATATCTTTAAGTTTTAGTCATAATTAAGTCATCTAAACAGTTTTAATATTAGTCTAGTTTTAGTCGATGAAATCTACCGTCAATTTAGTCGACTAAAATATGAAGTGTGAGTGAATTTGTATGAACTGTGCTATATAAATAAAATGGATTGATTGATTGATATTATTTTACTTACTAATTATTTTACTGCTCTGGTGTCGACAAATTCATTTTTTCTGACCTGACCTGTTAGTGTCAGGGACTAGACGGGATAAAAGCACCTCTGGAGCCAAAGGAGGATCATGAATCGCCCCTTAAGAATCCAGATCAAATCATATCATGAGACAGATAAAGATTCATATCTCTGGTTCATTTATCGACTTAAAGAGGCGGCGTGACCGAGTCTTCAAAGACTGACCCTTCACGTCTCAGCTTCTGGGAGAAGGACCGGGATGAAACAGTTCTTCACTGAATACTCCAACGATTCACTACGTTAGTGTGAGTCTTGGTATTTTTTGGAAAACAGGTCCCAGAGTAAATAAATAAACGCCCTGGTGTTTCCATGTTTACAACAAATACTAGGGATGCAGGATATTATCGGTTTGATATTGGTATTGGTCAATATCAGCCTAGGTCAATTTACAGGTCAATTAAATCCAAACCTGAGGTTTACTAAAACGTATGTTGTCTGGGAGATGAAGGATCTGCAGCAGAAGAACATCGGGATGTTTCTGAGCAGCTTTTCGCCCTGTCTGGTGCCTATTTAACTTCTGTTTCTGTTGTTCTATCAAACTGGTGTTTTTTCATTTCACTAAAATTATATTAACTGTTTTAATTATCACGACAGCCCGGCTGAGAGAGGACGTTTGTTTCTTCAGTCTGAAGTTTCACATCCTGGAGATGAAGAGCGGGGCTGTAATGACTCTGCAGACGAGCGTCCATCGATCTGCGTTCATTATTCATGATAACGAGGGTGAGTCCAGGTCAGCTCTACGATGTCTGTGTTTTATACATCATGTCTTAATGCTCCAGGAACAACACTCATGGTCTGATCATCAACAATCTGCTGTTTATGATCAGTCAGACTCTTTCTAGGGCGGGACAACGTGGACCAAAAATCACAGCTTAGCCAATAAGCTGTGATTTTGACAAATATCAGTGATTTTCATGAGGCGATGAACAGTCAACGCAAAACCAACATGAATAAGTTTTATATGATTTAGTAAATATCAGGGATGCACGGTATTATGGGACCAATATCCCTATTAGCGGATAACTGCCTAAAAAGTTGATTATCAGTGTCGACAGATGTGGACATTTCTGTCAAATATTTACAGCCAATCATTTGCAGGTACAGTTCAGCTTAAATATCCTGATTCATGTCTGAAATTCATGCAAAATGAGCAAATGTATCGTGATTGTTTACCCATCATCATCAAAGATGTTATTTAATAAAGAATAAAATGTTGATTTTCTTGTTTCACATCAGTTTCTAACTCTGTTACTGGACCGTAACCACAGAAGGAACAGGTCAGTTTTAGTTTATTCAAGGTTCTGTGTTCTTGAAACAAAATATCTGTGATAATGACTTAATTAATATCGTAATTAATATCCAATATTGTGCATCCCTAGTAAAAATAAAATAAGTCACATCAACAAAAATAGGAGGCCAAAATACTTATTTCAAAATGAAAAAATCTGTTTAAAATGCTCAAAAAGGCAAATCAACTTGTTTTTACTGATTCACACAGACCTTAATCTAATTTTAAGCACCTGTTCAATTCTTGATGAATCAAAATTTACATTTTCAGAATTATCTGAAATCCAGGCACTTCTAAATACCCTAATTTTAATGATACGTGATTAAATAAAGTTATAATGAATGATCTTCGTTAATATTTTTAATAAGGATGCACAATATCATGAAGTCCAAAAATGTAAAAGTTTGTCTAACAGACGTACAAAACTATCCCTGTGATTGATTTCTCGGCATGAGGACAACCCTAAGTACTTAAATTATTTTAATAAACTGTTTTTACTTCCTGTTTACGCACTGAGCAGCCATGTTAGCTGACAAACTCGGGGTCCGTGACCTCCTGTTTTTGGGTGATGTTTACGGGAAAAAAGGAAAATTCAATCCATGCAGAGCGTGATCATCAACTAGTGGCCCGGGGGCCACATCAGGCCCTCTGGACCTTCCCATCCGGCCCCCAGAATATCATCAAATTCAGAAAACATGAGGGGGAAGAATTTGTTGTACCTTCTGTTGTGAAATCCTCATAAACTACTGATCCAACCCCCGAAAACAATTTGGACTGAAACACTGTTGACTTAATACCTCCACCAAGGAGGTTATGTTTTTGTTTGTTTGTTAGAAAGATTACTCAAAAACTGCTGGGCACATTATGCTGAAATTTTCAGGAGATGTTGGTAATGGCCCAACTTATAAATGATTCGATGTTGGTGGTGATCCAGATAACCACCATCAGCAAACGATTATTTTTGCTCAATTACTGTCTAATAATGATATCAACTTGATTCTGAGTGTTAGTGTGTGTTTTCAGGGTCATGAATCATATTATGATGGTAACTTTGTCATGAACTTTTGCTTATAGATGTAACAGTAATATGTGAGCTACCTTGTGGAGGTTTGCGCTCTCTGAGTGCTTTCTAGGACTTGATCTGTTTTTTTTTTGTTTTTTTTTAAAAACACCTATCAGATATTTTAGCCAAAAATTTACCAAGAAAATGGAAGTACTGGAGCAGTCTAAGTGACAAGGACTGATCTCACTGTTGAAAGCAAAGAAATCCATATAGTTTGGAGTAAGCAAAGATATTTGATTCAGTTAGACTGAAACATTCATATCTATTATTTAACCAATTTTAAAATATGGCCCCCATAACATATGTCAATAAAAAAGAGCCCTTGTTCAATTATAGCTGATGACCTCTGACCTAAAGTGTCCAATATTGAGAGTTTGACTTCAGTGTTTGTTGGCGTGACGAACAGGAGTCAGCGTCGTATATATATATTTAAAAAACCGTAATATTTATCCCTGGTACAAATCCAGGGATTGACAGAATCCTAAAACAGGAGATTTTAAAATGCTGAAGCATAAAACGTCTCAAAGTAAACATCTGTGATCACACAGGATGAAATAACTGAGAGTTAATGTTTAAAATCAATTTATTTCCTGTAAGGTTCCTCTGACCATGTTGGAGAAGCTCCATCGTATTGATTCTTTCAAAGATCATCTCCAGAGGATCCAAACAGTCAAACTTCACATCCTGCCCTCTCTAATGAGTCCTCTCAGCCTAAAGAGCCTCCGTAAAGACAGAGAGTCCGTTAACGAAGGAGAGTCAAACCTGCTCCAGCTCTCATGTCCACAGTCAGAAGACTTTTAAATAAATCAAAAGTCTTTTCAGGTTTTAGAGGTTCTATATTGAACTCTGAAGCAAAATCAAACTTTATTAACACCAGCTTCATCCAACAAGAGCAAAAACAGACAGAAACTGGAAACTCAAAATTTAGAAATTCTTGATTTTAGTTTGTTTTTTTATGTATAAACTCTTTTACTGCATGATTTACTGAACCTGAAGCAGATTCTCTTAAAGCTTTCATACGCCACACTGCTGTCCATTAGGGCTGGACGACACAGACAAAAACTCATATCTCGTATCTCTTGCCATATTTTTCCAGGTAAATAATTACGGATGCACCATATTGTATTTTTGTCAGTCTGATATGCCGATGTCTCTGAACTCATTATCACAGATACCGATACTAAAACTGATATCATTACTTTTTTGGTGTTAGATACGAACATGAAGCAAGAAACAAAAATGTTTTCTTTAAAATGTTCGTCTGAGATTTTAAACATAAAAAGAAACTATTTTTCATTTTACCACCCAGCCTCATTTAAATCAACAATAACGATGTAAGTGTGAACTATGCTGCCTGAACTTATACCTTGATTAAAAATACATCCATATTTTTACAGACTTATTGCCCTGCCTTATTCAGACTGAAGGGGACGGTCCTGGTGAAGACTCAAACTGATAAACTGAACCCTCCAACCTCTGACATTGAAGAAATGGAGGAGCTCCTCTGGGCAGCGTGCTGGGCCCACGACTCTTTCCCCTTATAGCTGCTTAAATGTTTGATAACTTTGATATTTTGTTTTTAAAAAGTCCAGTTTTATTATTTTAATGATAACAATAGGGCTGGACGATATGGGCCAAAATGTACACCAACATATTTTAATTTAGATGGCAATACTCAATAAATATATTGATATTTTTTCCAGATAAATAATTTAAAATCACAGGTTAATGAAGCTTAAAGACTTGAGGTTTTTGTTGCTAATGTTAAAGGGGAAATTTGTCATGCTCAAAGATTTAGCCACCTGGCTAAATTAAGTCTTTTTTTAAGAGCATCAACAAAATACTGTGTAAGCATTTATCATGATTGAAAATATTTCAGTGTTTTTTAGAAACTCAATACTTCTCCAGCCCTCCTACATAAACACACAAAAACCTAGATTTCAAAATAAAAGTAAAAAAAAATACTTGTTGAAAAAAAAACATCGTCTTAAAGGTACACTGGCTTATTCGGGTCATAATAACAGTTTTTTTAATTTTAATTTTTTAAAGGTTAAAAGGACTTAAGTTTAAAAGAAGGTAAACTCAAAATAATTTATTTTAAAATGTAGTTGTTTTGTGGGAAAAATGGACTTTTGAAAGTTTAAAAGTCAAAAATAAACAAAGAAAGGTCAGGATTTCTTGTTGGAAGTGGGTGACGCTTAGAGACACAAAACTCAAAAAAATCAGAACACAATGTCCTTTTGATGGAAAAACAAAAAACATATTTTAGAAAACACTGGTTATAAATCCACACGAAACACTTCACTTAAAAGTAAATGATTCACAGTAAAACTCGACATTTCCACAGTAAGGCCTTCAAATTATGAGCAACCAAACAAAAAGTACACTACATTTTGGATTTTAAAAACACTACTAAATTTAAAAACAATAAAGACAAAATTTACCATATTTAAAGTTATAAATTCAAGAAAAAAAACTTTAAAGTATTATAGTTTAAAAGTAATAAGTACATTTAGGTGAAAATAAAGTCAGCATTTGAGTTTTAAAAGATGAAACGCTCTAAAAAAAATAATTTGGAGCCTTTTGTTTTAGACCCAAACAGATTTTTAATGATCAAAAGCTTAAAATAAGTCCATCTATTTCATCAGTCACTACAAACAGCAGGAAAACTGCTGCAAGCTGTTAAAGTAAAAATCTGAGTTTGAAACGTTTTGCCATTATTCAGATTACTCTGCAGATTTTGTTTTTTAGTGCCGAAACAGATTGAAGGAGAGAGAGACTGTTAGATAATCAGGATTAAACGGACAGAACGACGTCAGTTTTACGGCTGTTTATCGATCAAACATGACGGCAAATCCAGTCAACAAACGACGGGTTTTATTTCACTCTCTGAACTTTGATGTCAGGGCTGAACATCAACATGAACGTGTTCTGTTTTCATGTGAATAAACTTGGGTTTAAGACCCTCAGACTCTCTGATAGAGAATTTATTACAGAAATAATATAAATACATAAATAAACTGTGATATAATGATGATAAAGGCACGTTTGGTAATGAGAAATTCACTCAGTGTTTTGTGTGTTTAAATGACAAAAATAAAAATATTATCAGCAGCAGACAGCTAATTAAAGGCCCTCTGAGAGTTAAAGGGTTAGGGTGTCCCAATTCCTCTGGTATTTGAACTTCTCAGACTGTTTGGATTATTTTGAAGTGTTGGGAACACACATTCCTCTGATTGTTCTGTCAGAGTTTGATCCTGTTTATTTATGAAACCAGAGCCTCGGACGGCCCCCCTCACTCGGGGGGGGGGGGGGGGGGGGGGGGGGATTAGCTGCTGCCCGGGGCCCCTCCCGTCCTGGACCCGGGCCTGCATGAAAACAGGACGGTTAACGGGGCAGGTTTAGGAGTTTGAATGGGCCCCACCACTGATCTCCAGACCACATCAAACCAGATCTGAGAGGGTCTGCGGGTCTGCAGGAGCTCCGGAGGCCCGCGCCATCTCGGGTTTTTCCGCCGCTGCTCGGTGAACCGCAGCCCGGCCTGCGGCTCCCAAAGCCGGACACCTCCGCTCATTCAGCCGCTAAAACAAATAGACCCGCAAACGTCCAGAGCGCGGAGTTCGAGCCCAGTGTTTATTGTCCCGAGCACACACACACGAACACACTCATGAACATGCACACGCACACGCCTCCTCCCGCGGCCACGCCTGTTTTTGCGTCCATGGCGCACCGTTATTCCTCCATCCTCCTCCGGCCCAGGCGCGTAATGGCTGCTGGCGGGGCGGGGGGACGAGCGGCGGGCAGGCGGGATAGGGACACCCGCAGCCCGGCCACGGAGCTCGGAGCAGGCCGGGGGAGAGGACCGAGCCCCCGGGGACACCCCGAGCTCCGGGCCGGTCACCTCGAGCCAACTGGATCCGACATGAGGCGAAGTTTGCGGAGGAGCCGAGGCTCCAGTGTTCCCGACCGCAGCTCCAATCACAGCAGAGCCCCGCACGGCCCCGCAGAGCCCCGCAGAGCCGCGCACGGCCCCACAGACACGCGCACAGGAGGGAGAAAGATCTTACCTGGTCTGAAGGTGACACGCGCTCCAAAGTCTGAGCTCCGAGGATCCAGGTCCGAGAACTGAGTCCACACAGACAGAAACACAGACAGGAGGAGGAGGCTCTGCTGCTGCTGCTGCTGCAGGGGCTGACGGGAAAGAATCCGCACTGCCCCCCCCCGCCTCTTCATCATCACCCCTCCTCCTCCTCCCTGAGCCCCCTCCCCCTCCTGTCTGCATCAAAGCAGGACCATCAAACATTATTCTGACTTTATTCAGTCATTACAGATAAAAATATTAGAACATACACAGACGCCTGACTTTGTGATGAGTTCAAGGACAATCTGACATCTCGGCTCCATCTCTGATGAAGGAACATTTAACGGCCTGGATCCTTCATGGCGCCCCTTACAGGTGGCAGAGTTTATTACAAACACATCAGGACAGAGAGGTTGTCAACATTAGATTTAAATTCACAGAGGGGGATCAAAAAATAGTGATAATATATTTTCTTAGCCAGGGAAAGATTGTGAGATTAAAGTCAGAAAATGTTTAGAGAATTCTGACTTTTCAAATACCAAGTAACTTTGATCTCAGAATTATGACTTTGATCATAATATTCTGACATCAAAGTCAATCTTGACTTTTTTAATGTCGATGTTATCCTGTTTTAGAGTTCCGACTTAAATTCAGAATAATAATTTGTGAGAATTTAGTTTTCAATTTCAGAAATCTGACATCTCAGAATGCTGACTGTGTTCAGAGTTCTGTTTTCTTATTTGAGAATTATGACTTGTAACTCAGAATTCCAACTTATTGGGAAGTCTGACTTTGATAACTTAACATCAGCGTTCTGAGATAAAAGTCAGAAAATATTTTGGGAATTCTGACTTTTCTCTTGATTCTGCAGTGTCTCAGAATTTTTCTTTTTAGAATATTTACTTTTAACTCAGGATTATGACTTCAGTCTCTTTTTTTCTTTTGCGAATTCTGACTCGGATCTCAAAATTGACTTTGATGTCAGACTGCTGAGATCAATGTTGGAATTATAAGTTTGATCTCATGATTCTACTTTGAAGACAGATTAAATACTGAGCTTTTTTCCAATTCTGACATTAGTCTCAGAGTTCATCATTTTAAAACTCAGATTTGAGCTCAGAAGAACTCAGAAGTGAAAATTGTCACTTTTTTTCAAAGATTTGACTAAACTCAGAGCTCTGAGTTTAATCTCATAAATACTGATTTAAATCTCAGTGTGATGTCACAATGGTTCTGATGTTACAGTGGGTGTGATGTCACAATGGTTGTGATGTAACAGTGAGTGTGATGTCACAATGGTTCTGTTGTTACAGTTGGTGTGATGTCACAATGGTTGTGATGTTACAGTGGGTGTGATGTCACAATGGTTCTGATATTACAGTGGGTGTGATGTCACAATGGTTGTGATGTAACAGTGAGTGTGATGTCACAATGGTTCTGTTGTTACAGTTGGTGTGATGTCACAATGGTTCTGTTGTTACAGTTGGTGTGATGTCACAATGGTTGTGATGTTACAGTGGGTGTGATGTCACAATGGTTGTGATGTAACAGTGAGTGTGATGTCACAATGGTTCTGTTGTTACAGTGGGTGTGATGTCACAATGGTTGTGATGTAACAGTGAGTGTGATGTCACAATGGTTCTGTTGTTACAGTGGGTGTGATGTCACAATGGTTGTGATGTTACAGTGGGTGTGATGTCACAATGGTTGTGATGTGTGGCCCTGTTCTCCAGTAGGTCCTGGTCTCCATGGAGCTTGAGAGAGTGTCCTTCATGACCCAAATAGGAAACAGTAAACAGCAGGAGGACAGGACAGTCAGTGAGACAGGATACCTCTCCTGTCCCTGGCTGCTCTCTGATTGGTCGATGCAGAAACATGAAATCATGGATCTGTTGTGTAAAGTGATCCGTGCTGAGCGTCAGCACCGAGCCCATTACAGCCTGATGGAGCTCTTTAATGATGGCTGATGGGAAACTCTGCTGCCTAACGAGCTCTGTGATTGGATAAAAATGCTCAGAGTGCTTCAGAGAGCTGAGGTTATGAACCAGAGTGCTCTGGCTGCTGTCACACCGAGTTTACACACCCATTCATAACCTGAGGATATGCTCGAGGCAGCCATCTTTGATTTACAGAGGCTGGAGCGAACAACAAACAGTGATTAGGTTCATTTTCACCCCTAAAGCTGTTTCAGTCAGTGACCTGCACTGTGAGGGGTTTTGATCTTTCAACAGGGATTTATTTTTTACCTCTGAATTTATGTCTCTGAAAACTGCTTCACAGATCTGTGAACTTTAAAAATCAAAGTTGTCACCTGACTCGGCATCAAGCCCCACCCTCTTTAGTAAAAGTTACAAGGTTTGACAAAATCTGTTGTTGTTTTCCTCTTTTTCAGTTAAAATAACTAAACATAATTCACCCTTTGAACAACCATTCAATTAGTGGGATCTGTTTAAACGTACCCTCAGTAAAAAACAAATTAATAAATAAAAATATAGAAAAAAATAATTTATTGTCAATAAAATTTAAAATCTTTGATAAGTCAAAATAATATAAAGTATAAAATACATAATAATGAGGGGAGGGGAAAGAAGCCTTAAAGAGTCAGGAGCTCTAACAGAGTGTCTCGGACAGAGAGAGAACAGAGGTGGATCAGGCGTACTTAGTATGGGAACACTGCAGGCTTTGGACATCAGTGATTAAGAAAATACTCTGGCAGACATCATAAATATACATAAATAAACGTAACTGTTTCCAAACGACATTAAAGTCACTGTTTAAGTCATAATCCAACAAGTTCAAAGTTGTAAATAAAAACATTTCAGTCCAAAGGTT
The DNA here is from genome assembly GCA_037902135.1 of Cetoscarus ocellatus. Classification (NCBI taxonomy): domain Eukaryota; kingdom Metazoa; phylum Chordata; class Actinopteri; order Labriformes; family Labridae; genus Cetoscarus; species Cetoscarus ocellatus. The sequence continues at coordinate 112,997 of JBAMNC010001274.1, read as the reverse complement.
CAGAACTTAGATGTTAATGAATGAATGAATGAATGCTTTATTTCGGTTTAAAAACAAAAATAAAATCATTTTTTTTACGAAAAAAAACAAATTATCAGACAGCAACTTAAAAAGAAATAGGCTGATGCCCCAAGGCTTATTTTTGCCCATCCTGTACCATCATAGGATTAACTGAATATTTTTACAATAAAACATCAGTACTAGTACATTATTCCAAAACACATGATAGCTTAGACTGAAAAATCGAATTCAATCAAATTTCACTGTAACCTTTGATAATTTTAGATTTTAAAGTCTTCTTGAAAACTAACACAGAATTACACATCTTTATTTCATCGTTTAGTCCGTTCCATAATTTTACACCCAAACCTGAGACACATCTGTAGGTTAGTTCTGACTTTGTGAGTTTCAAACGTTAGCAACCCCCTTAAGTTATAAATCCCCTGTCTTAGCCTAAACATTTTTTTAATACAAACAGGAATTGTCTCATTTTCCACTCGAAACATAATTTCTAATGTTTTTAAATATACAATGTCCAGAAATTTTAATGTGTGTGATCTTATAAAAAGCTGATCAGTAGAATCACGGTATCCAACTTCATTTATTATCCAAATAGCTCTTTTCTGTAGTTTAATTATTGGATCTAGGTTCATTTTATATGCATTTCCCCAAATTTCAGCACAGTATGTCACATAAGGCATCACAAGTGAAAAGTACAGTGAATGAAGGCAGTTCTTATTCAGTAAATCTCTTTTTCTGTAAAGAATAGAAACAGACTTGGATAATTTCTGCTTTACATGTTTTATGTGAGGCTTCCTACAAACTTTATCTTAAACTTTAACTTTACATTGTTTAAATTCAGTTTTACCTCAATGTTAGTCCTTTTACCACCAAACAATATACATTTAGTTTTACTTTCATTTAGCGATAGCTTAATTAAAGCAAACCATTTGTTTAACTTCTTCAATTCTATTTCTACAGTTTTTAACAACTCCTTTATGTTCCCTCCCGAACAAAATAAATTAGTATCATCTGCAAAAATAACATATTTTAATGTATCACTTACTGTACAAATATCATTTATATAAAGTATAAATAACTTTGGTCCCAACACTGAGCCTTGTGGAACTCCACAGGTTACATGTTTATGATGGGATTAAATATCATCAATGCTCACATATTGAAACCTGTTATTTAAGTAACTTCTTAACCAAAGTTGTGCTATACCTCTTATGCCATACCGTTCACATGTCTGTAGTCAATTTTAGAAAATTGAGGCAGTAAAGAAACTGGTCGGTAATTTGACACAAATTGCTTATCTCTGTTTTTATAGACTGGGATCACTTTGGCTGTTTTCATTTTTTCTGGAAAAATACCAGTTTGCAAAGATTTGTAACAGATATATGTTAATGGCTCAAGGACACAAAAATAACCTCTTTAATAAGTGACATATTGAGGTCATGGCAATCAGATTTTTTGCTTTTAAATTCTTTTACTATTTCTAAAATGTCACTTTCACAAACTCCCCCAAGAAACATTGTGTTATATTTATTCAAAGTTAAATTAAAGGTTTCATCTTTTCCACCTATAAGGGGAATCTCTTTTGCTAAATTAGGACCTACATTAAAAAAGTAATCGTTGAACTCATTAACTATGCTCTCAATATCCTCAGTCTCTGAATTGTCACCTTTAACAATTTTTGTTGGAAAACACCTGTCATTATGATTTTTGATCACCTTATTCAATACACCCCAGGCAGCCTTAATATTCCTTTTATATTTTTGAAGCAATTGTTCATAATACGTCTTCTTTTGACATATAATATATTTATAATTACCCTCCTTTTCCTTTGTTCGATACTTTAAAAATTCCATATATAGCTTGTTTTTCTTTTTCTTTTTACAAGCCTTCTCCAGTCCCTTTGTTAACCATGATTTTCTCCTCTTTTTAGAATTTTGTGTAAACTTTTTCACTGGACAATATCGGTCATAAAGTGTCAAAAATGCATTATAAGCATCATTGGTATCCTCCACATAAACTTCCTGCCAGTCATGATTTGCCAATCCCGTTTTCAGAGCTGCAATTGTTTCTGGTGTTTTCACTCTACCTGAATAATGAGTCTGAATTTTCTCTGGAAAATTAATCTCATTGTTCCTTTCAAGAACTGCAAAAACAGGCAAATGATCACTGACATCTGTCACCAACAGTCCACTATTTACCTTCCCATCAGTTACATTTACAAAAATATTATCAAAGTAGCACGTCCTCAGTTATCCTGCTGGGCTTCAAGATCAACGGATAGAAACCAAAGAATAACCAAGATTAAATTTTCTAATTAGCAAGATTAGCAATGTAATTTAACAAGACTTTTTCCAAGAATTAAAATGTAGTTTAAGATTAAAATCAACATACATCATTAAAAGTTTTAATGAAAAAATAACAAAGATGTCATTTTACAAAATTAAAGTTGTAAATTTACAAGATTCAAGTTGTGCAATTACTTAATGGAAGTTGTAAATAACCAAAATTTATATTATTAAAGGTGTACCTCTATGAGCTTAAAGTTGTCATTTTACAATGTTTAGTTCTAAATTAACAAGAACTAAGATACTGATTAACAAAGTTAGAGTTTTTAAGTATAAAGAATAAAGTTGTAAAAGAAACAAGAACATGATTTTAATTAAAAAAATAAAATAAAACAGCTGTTCAGTGCTTATCCAAGAGTTGATTTTCAAAGTATAATTTAGGGGTATTTTAATGTTTGTTTTTTTTTTTTAAATAAATATTTAACATATAAAGTTATCAGTGTTATAACAAGACATTTAAAACACAAAGCCCATTGGCTTCAGGTCGAGAGGCTGCCATCTTTGACAATTCGCAGTTTAAGTTCAAGGCTCCTTACCTGCATGTCATACCCCACTCTCCCCTAAACATTCTATGAACTCCACTTTTCTATCTAAAAAGGCAAAACGCCCAAAAATGAATCTGTAAAAATATTTTTAAATGTCTTAACAGTAACCAGAGTGGCAGCTCGTGCTTAACTGAAATATCATCAAATTATAAACCACATGTTTCACATCTGTATTTTTATTAAACTTTGAAATAAATAGAAAATTGATGTTCTGGATTACAGATCTGTGAGAAAATAAAGTGAAGGAATGATGATTGGGGGAGACGAGCCGTCAGAAGTCCAACCACTCGGTCATGTAGATGCAGTTCGACGGAGAGATTTCTCCTCCTTCATGACAGTCGTCAAACACCTGAGGACGGGAAAAACTGTTTGATTCAAACATGGACAACACTTTATCAGACAAGGGATGAAATTCTAGTAAATGAATTTCATGTGTCTTGATAAATAAGCTGAAGTAAAATAAACAGATTTCAGAGGATGTGTGAATGCGTGCTGTTACCGGACAGAGTCCGCAGGGCGTCCTGACGAGGCCCGTGGGCTGCAGGATGGGGTTGACGCCGCGATAAAGTTTCATCTGTCCGTCCACGCTGCCCACCGTCCCCTCCTTAGCGGCGATGACGGTCATCTCCACCTTACCGTCATAGATCAGCGTGTTCAGGATGGTCTCGATGTCGTCCATGGACAGATCCACCTGCACGCACACGGACCTGTCTGTCAGAAAAGGGTCTCAGGCACGTGTGTGTGATGTCAAACAGTGGGCGGGGCTTCAGGGGCGTCACCTTGCTGATTCCCAGTTCACAGATGTATTTCCAGACTTCGTGTGAGGTGGCGAACGAGCTGTTCCTCTGGACCATCGGGCTCTGTTTGCTGTCCCTCGCTACTTCTGCCTAAACACAGACAGACAAACAGACAGAGGCGTCTTCTGAGAGTTTTGTGCTTCTGTTTCTAAGATGGTTATGATTTTAACACCTTTTTTTAACCAAGTTTTTATTGAAATTCATACGTAATTACAAACATACTTTTGGTTATATCAGATCCTTTTTTTCCTCACATACATAAGAAAATGAAAATTTGTGTAAGAAACGTATGAGCTAACCAGCTGAACTATAAACAATTCAGCAAACAATTCAAATTCATTGGGTTGTTTCTGATATTCCTCGGCACAAATCACGATTACACCAGGACAGTTCTCTTCATGCTGCACAGTTTGACAGTGTTTCACATTGGTAAATTAAATATTCACTTATGGGAGCCCATCTAGTTTTGGAAATGTCCATCCTAAGATGAAGGTGTGCGGTTATCTTCTCCTTCACATAAACCTTCTTCACTCTTTCATGCCACTGAGGTATAGAAGGAGGAGGTGGCTGTAACCGTGACAGAGTGATCATCTTCCTGGCTATTAACAGAAGGACTTGCAATATAAAACATTTCCTTTTTTCTAGGGAGTGCTCTAATAATATCCTTTTAACACCTTAATCAATAATCGGCTTTATTGATTAAAGGGTTTCTTTTTTTTTTTTTTACCTTGCTCTGTAGGAACTTGAAGCACTGCTGGTTGAGGACTTCCACAAACTCAGACTCAAAGTCCTGGTCGCTGTACCAGGCTCCCCCCGTCACCGAGCGGTCGGGCTGCAGGTTATACAGCATGTACACCTTCTTCTTAGACGCCTGGAACACAAACATAGCATGTAATTTTAATAATAATAATAATAATAACAACAATCTTTTCTTATAGCACTTTTCAAACTCAAGTTACAAAGTGCTTCATGACGACAGGAATCATTTAAAACAAATAAAACACATAAATTATCAATTAAGAAACAATCAAGAAAATACATAAACACTTTAAAACAAAAAGAAATAAAATCATTTTCAAGGAGAACTCGTTTAAAGTAAAGGGACACCAGTTGGTGATCATCAACCTTCTGTTAAAAGAGGCTGCTCCACTGAGACCCTAAACCGAGTCAGACCATCATCTGTGGTCCTTCTGGATCTGCTGAGAGGTTAACGGAGGTCAAACGCGTGAACTCACAGCCACTGATTTGACGGCCTTGATGAGCTTCTTACTCTCCAGATTCTTCAGGATCTTATTGATCTCAGTCAGAGGGAGGTTACTCTTAAAGCGGATGTCTCTGCTCCAGATGCCTGCGGGGAAACAAACAGAGACATCAGTACGGTAAACAAACAAACAAACATCAGAACAACAATGTAAACACAGGGTCGGCTCATCAGGCTCTAAGGCTGGTCTCAGCTTGGTCTTGGTTTCTTTTTGATCCAGACCTGATCCGGACCTGACCTGGACCTGATGATGAGGTTCTTCAGGTGTTCTGTTTGAGTTGGTTACCTTTGTTTCCTGCGTCCTCGATGATCTGATAGACCAGCTTCTCCTGATTATCCGAGCCCTTCATCTTACTGGAACATAAAGAACATCAGTTTAAGGCCACAGAATCAGAGTCTGCTTTATTTCATTTGGTCAGCGGTGCAGTGGTGGTGAAGCTCCTGCAGGTGGCGTCAGGTGAGTTTACCTGGCGCTCTGCGAGTCCTTCATTCTGTAGAGCAGACCGGAGCTGTTCCTCATCAGATCCAGCTGACCCTGAAACCATAAACACATCATCAATAACATCGGTACCATATAAACAACAACATGTCACCGCTGTGACATCATCATCAAACTGACCAATGAGAGCAGCTTGTTGATGGCCATGGCTCTCTGCTGAGGCTCCAGGTGAGGCATGTCATTCTGGATCACCTGATCCGTGATACCGTGAGGAAACTGCTGACACAGCTCTTTGATCCTGAATGAACAAACAAATATAAATAAGAAACTGCGCATTTTGACCCTCCAGGCAGCTTAGGGAACCAAATGTGTAAAATCTGCTTTTTGACATTTTTGATTCTATATAAATCTCAATTTAAAGGCTAAATGTATGAAGCTTCTGAGGACAAAAATGGCAAAAAAAGAGATAAAAAACAAAAAAAAACAAAAAAAAAAAACAAATATCTATGGTAGGTCTGAATTTTTTGAAAAGATCTGATGTAGGGATACACAATATCAAAATTTTGCAAATATTTTAAAACTCTTTTTGGCCGACAACTATATGCAGAAATGACTGAAAGTAGTTTTTTTTAGATCACACTTATGCCATATGTAAAATGTTTTTTGACAGTAACCATAAAATAAAGCTTCATCTGCCCTTTTAAAGCTAAAACACTGATGTACTTACCTGTTGACAAAAAACAGGCCTTTTTTGGGAGCTTATTTTCTAAATTTAAGGTTAATATGCAAAAAAATCCTCAATCTTGATGTAAATATAGGAGGCTTAAATATTGGAAATTTTGACAGCAATTGCTATTTCTGCTGATACCATACAGAAAATCTATGTATCCCTAATTTGATGTGGTGAAAGTGAAAAAAAAAATCATAAATCATTTTTACACTTTTTTAGAGGGACCCTTTGGGACCTCAGAGTAAGAAATTATTGAATAAACTCTCTTTGCTCTATAATGCATCAAAATCAATATAGTTATTAGTTACTAACTGCATGAAGGCTGTAATAACCTCATTACAAATTTTAACTTTGCACCTCATTTTTGGAAAACATTGCATATCCTGTGTTTTTCCCAAAGAAAATCAGGGGTTCCTATGACAAAAAGGGCAAAAACATTAAAAAACATTAAAAAATAATAAAGAGCTTTATATGTATGTTTACATCTGAAGTTACAGAGGAGATTTGACGCAGTGAAAGTATAAAAGTAACTATAAATCACATTTTTGCTACACTATTATGGGAGGGACTATTTTGGGACCAAAAGGCAATAAGTGTGACTTCATTTTTCAGGGGCCTCAAAACACATTTACTTTAAATCTATAAGGAAAGGTTTAGCAGCGTCTTTAAGGCCAAACAGGGGAAACGAACCACACTTTGGAAGCACTGATGGGATATAGTAAAATTACTTTTATTAATTCTGGTTACATAAATTTTAAAAGCAAACATAAAATAAATTATTTAACACAAACTTGTCAATAACTGAAAAGGTGCAGGCTGAAGCTCGTGGCTCATTTTTGCATACACTACACATACTTGTTTGCTTGCTTTTACAATAATGATAAACAGTAAACAGTAATCTAATGTAAATAAACAACAGAAATGCAATTATAAGTTAAAATAATATACTATACCTATGAACATGTAAATCATAAAAAGTAAAAGTTTGTTTGTTAGACTCTGTCGGTTTCTTTCCACAATTGAGACTGGTGGTTTAAATCATATAAATTATGACTTTAATGAGGATTTATCATCTTTATTTCTGTTGAACCTCCTTTAAAGCATCATGTCGGATTCAAAACAAGTAGTTTATCTTCTGTAACTGCAGCACCTACCAAACTCTGTTTCAAATATCATAAATATATTTCAAACTGACTTCTTCAGTAAAACAGTGGATTTAAAAAAAATGTCATTACACATTTCAAAATCTAAAAACAAAACCCGAAAATTCGGCAGAACATTTAAAACTCAAACTTTACCCTTAACCTTGATTTTTGGCTTTAAAATGGTCAAACCGTTGGTTATCGGTTAACACTCCACCTCCGTTAAAACGGCCCTCAGATCAGTAAAATGAGCCGTTTATAGACTCAGACTGAGTCAACACCTGGACACTAATGTGAGCTGGAGAAAAAGTGACTGTTATGAACTAAATTATATGTTTTTGTGCCTGAGTCCTGTCTGTTAGCGAGGATAACCCGGTAACCCTCAAATTAGACAGAATGTAAACGGAGTCTGGTTCATCGGTGTCTCGGTTTAAACATCCCCGAGTTTAGCTCTGTATGGTCGGACTGACCTGTTCTCCACCTCCGCGGGGTCCGAGACGTCCGCCTCCTTCTTCACCTTCACCTCAGACATCTTTAATTTAGTCTGTTTTCTGTTTACAGCCTCACATCCACTACGTTAGCCTTTAGCCTTCAGCTAATGTTATGGAGCAGGCGTGCTGGTTCAGGGTCCTAAAAGTTGGCTGCCGGTGGGAACGTCCTGAAATATGCCTGTTCAAAAAAACGATGGGCGAAAATAAAGAACTTTTTCCTTTTTAGAATTTCTATGAGGCAGTGTTTGAGTTGTTTTTTTAATTCAATGCTTTCAATTTAATAACAGACAACAACAAATTCTGCTCTACAGTAACAGAACAGCAGAGGGACTCCGCTCTATGATTTACATGATCCTAATTATGGGAAAATATCAGATCTATGTAAATAAATGGAAACACAAAGCCCCCCCATTTAATGGTTTTAAGAGCTAATTTAGAAACTATTATACATCCTTACAAGTCATGTCAGATACACAGTCAGGGGTGAGAACATCATGTAAAAAAATGTCAAAATCTTTATTATTTTGAGGAAGAAGTCTTTATATGAATGCATGTAAGAACTCTAAAAATGAGATTATTATGGCCATAGCCATGCCTAAGGAGAGCAGTGCCATGTACTTCTCCAGTTTTTGGAGGCACTGACAGAGTGTTTGTATGTATTTTAGACATGGACATTTTTATGTGTTTATTCTTTATCTTTTTCTCCTTTTCTTCCTTCTTCCTGTTGTTGTGTGTCCCTTGTAGTATATTTTATACTGGCCAATACAAGTCTGAAATAAAGATTGATTGATTGATTGTATTACTGTAATAATAAACTAATCGACTTTGTCTTGAAACCTGGAGAAAAAATGGGGAGAGAGAGCAAACTGACTGAGAACTATTATGTGAATGTTGGTATACAGTGCCTTTATGCAGTCATATCTTAAAATATGTACACTTATACAACATTTATTTACATTCATAATTGTTTGAAATTTATTTTTCTTTTTTAATAAGAATTTGAAATTTTTGTGTGTGTGACTCCTTTGTCTTTCATTTTTCTGCCTCTATGTGAGCACTCTGAACTGTAGGCTAATTGAATAAATGGTGAAATGTGCTTTATAAATAAAGTCTGAATGATTGATTGAAGTCAACCACAAAAAAAACTATTAAATATAGGTATCTGCTTCTTGTTGCTTTAGTGTTAAAGATCTCTTAAATTACATAACATTATTACATATAAAAAAAACTAGGGGTCAGCATTACAATAGAAAGAGTTCAAATATGACTGGTTAAATATTAATAATTTAAAAAGTCCCTCCCTCTACAGTGTTTGTGTTAAATATGAGGAGTTAAACATCATGTGGAGCAGACATCTTTGGATTATTTCACCTTCATTTTCTTAAATATAAATAAAATGGGTGACTTTCTTCTCGAGCAGCTCGTTTGAACTATTAAAAAAAGAAAAAGGGGCAAGAATAGGCGTATCCCGGCGGGGCGAGCGGTGATTAGCTCTCGATGGTTTCGCCTAACCCCGCCTCCTGCTGGAGTTCCCTTGGTATGAAACAAGCGCACGCGCGGCTGGTAGAGTCCGTTGCTATGGTGACGCTTCCACACTCGGTCACAGGACGCAGAGCCGAGGTTAGAAAACTGTCCTGTTATCATCTCCACCTTAACCTCAGGTAAGGCTGTTTATTTACGTCATCATATAACTTTATACACGAACGGACATGCGCAGTGACGTGTCTGATTAAACTGAGCCTGTCCCGTTTGTTTGAACCGTCTGGACTGAGCAGAGATTTTCGATCCTTAGAGGCAAACTCGGCCAAAACCGTTAAGACCCACTGACACGGATCATCGTATCAGGGTAGAGCTGGGCCACCAATCAGGTATCAGGAGGACTAACGTGGACCACAGGTGCCCTCGTGACGTTTTCTGGATTCATCAGTTTTACTTTCATCATTGTGTAGCCTATATTTTTTATTTTCTCTTGTTTATTATATCTAAATTAGTCTTGTCCGAGTGCTCAGTAGATTATATCAGTGATCAGGTTTAGGCTCTCTGTTGACATGGATATGATGATTAAACTGTGTCACCTGAGCTGAATCTATGAGGCTTCACCTGAGTGCAGTGTGCTGATGACGACAGTGATTTTTGATTATAGAAAAAAACAAAAAACTTGAATACAACTAATTAACGGACGTCTCTGTTTACAGACAGTCATCATGGCGGCAGGGTCAGTGTCAGCGCCGCTCATCATTCCAGTCATCCAGCTGCAAACAAGACGAGCCAAGAACAACATCGACACAAACACACCTGTATCCATCCAGTCAGGTAAATATGCACATATACAACACACCTGTATCCATCCAGTCAGGTAAATATGCACATATACAACACACCTGTATCCATCCAGTCAGGTAAATATGCACATATACAACACACCTGTATCCATCCAGTCAGGTAAACACACCTGTACAGCACACCTGTATACATCCAACCAGATAAATCACACCTGTATCCATCCAATCAGGTAAACACATCTGTATCCTTCCAACTCCTCACTTATCCATCCGTCTGCTCATCCATCAGTCTATCTCCGCCTCTATAGTAGTCTTACCACGGTCACCAGGTGAACCTCACAGGTGTTCTTTAGACTCTCCAGGTGTGCAGATCTTCTTTACTCTGGACGGGTCGAGGCCGGCGGCGGTGCATCGAGGGTCAGCGGGCAGCAGCAGGAAGTACAGCGAGCCAGTCCTGCTGCCCGCTGGTCGAGTCGCTGTCAGAGCCTTCGCCGTCTCCAGGTGAGAGCTCCGTCACCTGTGACATCACCTGTGGCATCACCTGTGACAAACTTCATCTTCAGTTGGAGCATGAGGCTTTGTGATCTATTTGCAGAGACGGCAGAGAGAGCTCCACGGTGACCAAGGTTTTCTTGGTTGAACATGTGGAGCCAAAGAACGTGAAGGACGAGGAGACCCTTCTGCAGAGAGACCAGCTGGTAAAGCCCCCGTTTCTCATGGCGACTGTGCACGATTGGCAAGGCTGGTTTGATCAGCGTGATACGGGAAGAAATGACTGTTTCCCCGGACATCCACCGTCAGTCACGCTTCGATGGCGCTTCGGGGGCGTTTGTATTGATATGTAGGCATAGGCATCGGTGTACCGATCCAGTTTTTCCAGTGAGGGGATGTGCAAACACATCTAAATCAGACATTTTTTTTTTTTATTTACAGCGACAAAAATGCCAACCAAGACAATGTAGAGAAAAAACAATTGAAATACTCACAGCAGGAACAATACAACAACAACAATAGGACGAGCCCCCAAAATTATGTTACGCGACCGTCTGGGGGGAAGATACATAGCATATTAAAAAATCACTCTCGGTCTCCAAATCTTAAATAACCAAACAATTACCAGAGTTTACACAATTTATTTACAGAACAAAAAAATAAGCCCAAAGGCCAAAAGGTATGTAGAAGAAAACAAATTAAAAAGCCGAGATCTTAACGGGTACAAAAACAAAACCAGCACACCAAGAGTCCATGTTCAGATCAGTTTTCAGGAGGCCTCCATCCTCATCAGTCATCTATTTTCTTCCAGCGTCCACCTGAAGGAACCACCTGGTCTGCTGGGAACTCTGCTGGTTCTTCACTGAAGCCTCCAGGTATGTTCTAGAAAGTTCTTTAAACCTGTTCAACTGTTTTTACAGTTGTATTGGTGAAATACGAGAACTTCAGGGTGGTTTCACACGTAGGACTGTGAACAGATCCAAATCCACATCAATGTCAGGTTCAGTTTTGGCAGTCTTTGGCACGATGTCCGTTCCCCAGTACTAGGTGCTGCAGTTACAGGAGATAAACTACTTGCTCTAGTACGGTGTCAGTGAGAAGAGGCAGCTCAGAAAGTAGGGTGGTACAGATCTGATATTTTGGTTCCTTTACCAGCGTTTGACAGTGAAGATGGAAATAAAGGCATAATGAAAATGAATGGAGCTGGCCCACCGTAAAGGGTTACGCCAACATTTTTTCTTTTCGTGTCTTGCCATAGACACCATTCTTTTGGCTGTGCGTGCAGTAACAAGGAATAGATGGGCAACGCTCGCCCACCGCTAATTAGCTTAGCTCAAACACTGGGAGTCAATGGGTAGCGTTAGCCTGCCTCTTCTTACAGTCATCAGATAAACTCTTCAGCAACTCTAAATGGTCCTGTGTGCTTGTTGTGATTTTTTTTTTACCACTTTATGTTTTTATCTTTTTTTAGACTAAGATTAGCACTTAATATAATTTTCAAAAGAAATACATACGAAACTAAACCGCAGGATGTATGTGCAAACCACTGCGGACGTGCTCGTAAGTAGGTCAACAAAACAAAGCCTCTGTTTATGTGTAAAAGATAATACTATGATAGTAGAAGATAACGTAACATAAGAATTGCTGAAGAATTTATCTGATGACTGTAGGCAGAGTCAGGATAACGCTACCCACTGACTCCCAGCGTTTGAGCTAAGCTAACAAGCGGTGGGCGAGCTCTGCCTGTCTCTTCCTCGTTACTGGATGCACAGTCAAAAGAATAGTGTCTATTTGCTTGTCAAGGACTCAGGAGTGAGGCAAGACATGAACAGATACTTCCAGCAAACCAGAACACTGTTGCTGACCTCACATGCACCGGTAACGTGATTGCATGGTGTCCTGTCCAAATTAAGGCAAAAAGAAAATCCAGTCATTTTTTTCTCATGATTTAAAAAACTGTTTAATTGACCACCCTTGTTAGCACTATGCTTAGTGCTAGCCTAGCTTGGTGCTAACACAGCATAGCTGAATATGTCTGTAAATGAACAGGATGTCTGATGACTCCTTTTCCTCTTTTTTTGTTTTGTTTTCAGAGCTGAGGATGATGGGTAACATCTCTCCTCCCTCAGGTCCTCGTTTCCTAAACAGTCGACTTGGTTCTCCAATGACTTTGACCCAGACTGGACCGGTTCATCGCTCACAGTCGGCGGTACTCAAACCGTCCTCCAGATAAACTAACTCCACCCTCCTCCGAGGTCACTGAGACAGTTTTGACTTTCATTTTGTTGTTTCCTGTTTGTCAGAGTCCAGGTGTGTTGAGGCACCTGAGCAGCACGGAGGCGTCCAGAGTCTGCAGAGAGACCGACTTCCTGAGGTACGAGCAGGAGCGCTGATGTCAGATAACATATCCTTTATTAGACTGATTGATACGGTAGGCTGACATGTTCAGTCTTTGGAGCCGAGGTGAACCTGCTAACACTTAGCATCACACTTTGTTTCTGTTCTGATGCTGAGCCAGCAGCAGCAGACGTTACGGGTTTGAATTGAAGACTTTTTTATTGTTTATTACACCGTTAAGGGGAGGTCTGTTATGTTAAAGTACATTTCAGAATATTCTGCATGCACGTAACAGTCATACAAGACTGACAACAACAGTGGTCCGAAGTTAGAACCCTGAGGAGCACCTCAACTGACAGTGTTCTATATAAAACTATGAGGCCTGTTAAGTTAGTGTTACAGATAAACATGAAATATTTAATGATTAATGACAATAAATTACCCAATCCAGGATGCCTGATGTTTATGTTTGTAGTCGTTTTCATGAAGTTCAAGTAAAATCTTGTAAAATGTTAAAATTCTGGTGTCCTAACATCCCTGCCTGTCTCTCTTCCTGTCCATGTGTCCAGGTGTGCCGGTTGCCTGAGTTATCGTCCTTCGGATCCTTTCGCTCGGTTTTGCTCTCAGTGTGGAGCTCCAGTTCCTGCACTACCAGAGCAGAGACTGCCCCCTGCTGAGGGGGGACAGGTACTGCACACACACCAATTTGATAATGAGAACATTGAATATACTCAGTGTCCATTTTATATACAAAGGAAAAAAACTCAATAAAATAAATACTCTGGTGCTTTAAAATGTAAATAATTCATTTATGTTTATCTAATAAACCTGATTATAAAATTACTTCTGACTTCTAAAAAATAGAATATTTACTGGCTCATGTTCGGTGCTCTCTGAATTTATCTGTGTGTGCGTTACTGTGTTTTGTTTTTAGGTGGTGGGTTGTGTGTTCTGTAACACTCTGGTTCCTGTAAACACTTCGACATGTTTGATCTGTGAGAACGCCGTCCATCAACAACTAAGACCACAATCCAGCCGCAAACTGAAGGTATGGACACTTGGACACATTTTCATATACAAACGACTTACGTGATGTATGGAAAAAGGGAAATATAAAAACTGCAGTTCCTCTCCTGTCCAGAAGAGGGTGTGTTTGAAACAGCAGCTGTCCCACCCACCCTCCATGTTCAAATGTCCAAATTTACAGCAGGAATAAACATGTTTACAGCAGAAATAAACATGTTTACAGCACAGTTAAAAATGTTATCACAATGAAACATGTTTACAGCAAAGAAAAACATAACAGCAGAAACAACTTGAAAGCACTTGGCGAGCACAAACCTCCATCGAGGTAGCTCACATATTGCTGTTACATCTATAAGCAATAGTTCATGATAAAGTTACCATCATAATATGATTCATGACCCTGAAAACACACACCTAGCACTAAGAATCATGTTGATATCACTATTAGTTTGACAGTTATTGAGCAAAAACGGTTGAAACGACAGTAGGATGAAACAATTAATAAACATCTGAAACTGGTTTCTGTCTACCCCACTTTAATTTCTTGATGGCTGATGTTTGAAAAAAGAGCCAATGTCGACCGATGCCGATGTTGAACAGATGCTGATTGGCATCTCTAGTTTTTATGTCCTCTCTGTGCGGGGGGAAAAACTGACATTTTATGTGAAATATTTATAGTACATGTTCTGCAGACACCTGGTGGACACTTGGGGAACTGCTGCTTGTCCTCAAAGCTGGTGTCCTGGGCTCAGATCAGACCTGTGGCTCCTTTATCACGTCATTCCCCACTTTCTCTCTCTCTACCAGATTAAAGACTCTATTTACGGTCCTTTAAAAATAGAGGCATTAAATTTGAATTAAGTTTTGAAAAAGGTAAATGTTTTATCAATATAACTAACTCCACTCTGTGTCTGCAGGATCATGTTGTGTGTGTTTGTTGTGGGAGTGGAAACCCCGCCCACATCTCCACCTGTTTGACCTGCGAGAGCCGCCTGCAGACAGTAACACACTCTAATACCTTTTATATCTGATTATTCTGCAGAAATTTATCGGAGTATTTTCATTAATATGTGTCTCTGCAGGGATATGTGGGAAACAGCGCCCCCTTTGTCCCCTCAGCAGACAGCAGGATGTTGACATGCTCCAGGTGTAAACGCTTAAACCGGAGTGACTCCAGATTCTGCGACTGGTGCGGCTCAAAGGTAAAAATATAAAAACAGTCAATCTCACTGGAATCAGCCGAGGCTCAAACAGTGCGTCCATATAGCAAGTAAGCAGCAGAGGTGAGCGGAGCAGAGTTGTATTTGTTGTATCAAACAGAGAATTGTGGGTAATGTAGTGTTGTATGTTTTTCTGTGTAGCCGGGTCATGCGGTCAGCTGTGTGATCTGTTGGCGGTGTGGAGCGAGCGGACACCCGTACGCCGTCCACTGTGCAGCCTGTGGCGTCTTCATGGAGGCACCAGCCCCGCCCACATCCAGTGACATCATCACACAACAGGCAGCAGGTGCAGGCGGTAAACAGGTATGCTATATCACCCACATCATGATCATATAATTAACAATAAAATGTGTTTTAAAAAAAATGAATACTGATTTGATTTAAAATATTAATCATTATTTTCATAAGACCTGTAGGGAGAGGAGTTTGTCTTATGAAATAATTGTGTCTAGATTTGATT
This sequence comes from Cetoscarus ocellatus, assembly GCA_037902135.1. Taxonomy (NCBI): domain Eukaryota; kingdom Metazoa; phylum Chordata; class Actinopteri; order Labriformes; family Labridae; genus Cetoscarus; species Cetoscarus ocellatus. Next base: position 97,409 of record JBAMNC010001274.1, on the reverse strand, counting down.
TAAAAACAAATACTCACAACATTTGTTCACTGAAGTGTGGCCAAAGTATTTATTTACATTTAATTAAGAGTGTGATATTAAACTGCAGTTTTTAGTAATCAGAATCAATAAATGTCCAATATTGGGTGTTTGAGACTTTTAATTTTGTTGCCATGGTAACAGTCAGGCATAGACATTTTTTTTTTTTTGGATCATATTAACGTTCATAAGTCTGCCGTTAATGAAAACCCAACATCACACATGACAACCTCATTTTATCGTGTTTTACAAACAGACTTCAACACCAACCCCCCACAATGCAACCTGGCAGGCTGCGCCCTCATCTGACCCCGCCCACAGCAAGAGGAAAGCCCCGCCCACTGCAGACCAGTCCACGCAGACTGTCGGACTCTATTACCCATCAGCCACCGAGCTGCAGAGGGCAGAGCAGCAGAGGGCGCTACAGCTCAGCAGGCAGAACGCAACGAGAGACCGCCAACCGCTGCTGACCGCCATCAGCCCGGGGAGAGGTGACACGCTACTACAGTACTAATACAACAAGTACTACTGATACTACGGCTGATGGCGGTCAGCAGTAATAGTATCATATACAAGCACCAATAATTTTACTGATTTTACTAAAACTAAAGCAGGCACAATTGCTAGCATCACGTTGGGAAGAGGTGATGTTCACACTGCTACACATACCACCAATAATACCAGTACTACACCAAGTACTCCTGAAAATACTGCTGCCTGCCATCAGCCCAGGAAGAGATGAATAATAATTGATCTCAGCTGAAACTACTTCCTGTTTTTTTTTTTTTTTTTTTTTTTTAGGTTTCTGGAGGAAACAGTTGGATCATGTGTGTGCTCACTTAAGGAGTTACGCTCAGAACAACGCCCCCTTCAGGACTCTGCTGGGAGAGCCACGCCTGGGACGGGTTCGTAACTCCTCAGGATGGTCCATTCAGTTTAGCTCTGATCTTTCTTTAGTGCACTGAACCTTCTGTTTGGACTCACTGCTGCACCACTCTGTTTCTGGGAGAACAACGATGGGGTGTAGAGCAAGAGCAACTGACTGCAGCTACAGCCCCGACTAGTGGCAGGAGGCTATTCTACACAACAGTTAGCTTTGGTCTGCTTGTAAAGAGCAGCTTGAAATAAAACCAAATAAAAGATACAACAAAGCCGAAACTTCACCCCTCAACTGAACCAAGTCCACCAAACTTTCGATGTGAAAGTGGTCTTGGACTTGAGCTTGTGTAACAGCAGGTCACTACTTTCTCTTCACTTTTTGTTTGACTTGAGTTGTCATTTTTAGTCTTTGTAGTTTATTAGCTAAACATTTTCTCACTGGTGCTCTTTAAGACAATTTGAGCCTAAATAAAGGAGAAAAGTGGTTAAAAACTTTTGGATTATTTCATTTTTTAAATGAACTTCCTGTTTGTTCAGATGGTGTCAGCTGTGATACAGGAGGATCGATATGAAGTCAGTCTGACCATCAGCTTCGGTTTAGCAGGACGAGAGACCAACAAAAAGGTTTGAGCCAATCAGATCACCGTTTAAGAAGGGAACTGTACTGTTTCAGAGGAAGATGTTGTCCGTGTGTTGGTTTTCAGGTGGAGCTGTTACCTGATGATGGGGTTCCTCCGAGTCGGACAGAGACTCTGAGCAGCGTCACTGAACGTTCAGCTGACAGCAACATGCTCGGTAAGAAACAAGTCAAGGACGTCTGTTCTGAAGTGACCATAACTGGACAAAAGGGTGGGGCTGGAGAGCAGCAGGGATGTCCAAATATGGTCACTTCCTTGGACAGAGCTTCTTTTAGTCCAACCAGACCCTGGACAGAACGTTTCTATGCCACCGGGCCTGAGGCATGTTGCTTTCAGATGGTCTGTACTCAGTCTATTCATTAATATTGATGATGTTTGAACATTGGAGAGTCTTCAGAGTCTGTCCATGTGCTCCTTTTAACAGGAAGCGAGCGTCCCAAACATGTGCTAAAACAATCCAATCAGAAGCTGACACCCAAACCTCCAGTAAGGAGCTAAAAACATACTTTTGATTCAGACTCATCCTCTGCTGCTGTACTAACGCTCCTCTCTGATTGGCTCTGCTGGTTCCAGGTGAATGACGTGCAGCTGTTGAAGGAGTTAAGAGGTCAAGGTCAAATCAGTGTGGTCCAGCAGCTCCTGGACCAGGTATGAGCCGATAAACACAAGCGGCCTCCAGCTATTATTTTTTCTAATTTGGTATATAAGGATTTTTTTAAAAAGAGAAATCTGCATAAAGCATGTTTTAATTTTCATCTACATTACATTTCAACTCACTGTGACATTTTTTCTGATTCAGCTCTTAATTTACTTATTCAACATCCTTTTCTGTATACAGAAGTGAGAGGGGGTTACTATTGTTTACAACTCTGTTATTGTCTAAAGCAGGGTCCACACATAAGGATTTTCTAAATCTGAAGAGATTTTTTTATCTGTTAGAGAGCCCACACATGAAGAGAAAAATTAAGGCACTGAACAGTTGTGTACTGTGTGTGGTGTGCTACAATAATCTCAACACAGCACACCACACACACAACACATTCTGTCCCACCACTGATCTAGAATCTAGTCCTCAAAGACAGAAATCTGATCAAACCTGATCTAACACAAATGAAGAAGAAGCATAGCAACAACCATAACTGTTGTCCATGGCAACAACCGGAAAACACAACATGCAACATGGGAGAGGACATACCAGAAGAGGGAATTATGGTGGTCTTTGGACTATTTTTGATGGAAAATCAGGAACTAAATAAAAGAAAAGACTGTGGAAAAATCCTGGAGGCAGCGTGAACACGTGAGCTGGACCTCAGTTTCTTAGGCCCACTGAACTTTATGTTTATGTTTCAGGTCGGCCATGTTTGTTTATATTTACGCCTGCTTCCTTGTTTCTCAGTCAGCTTGCTTCTTGATTGGCTACATCCACGTCACAATTCACAGAGTCGAGACTCGGGAGTTGTTGGCTTTCCCCACACACAAAGATTTTTGGCCATAAATACTGAACAAGTTTAATATTTACGATTGTTGGCCCCGACCCTTTTCAGAGCCGATTATTGGGACAAATTCACTCTCAACACACCTCAGACCACAGGATAATCTTATAAAACAGAAGATAATCTGGAGTTTGCCATCTTTGATCGGAGAGGGGGAAAGTTGGGACAAAAACAGCCCGATTATCTTTATGTGTGTACCCTGCTTTACCTTGTTTTTGTAACCAAAAAGACAGTCAGGCTTTTGTCTAAGTGTTATGTTGATCCTCTACAGCTTTATTATGGTGAAAACAGTAACAGCTACATTAGAAATACATTTAACTCTGGCTATAAGGTTTTCTTTTGGGTGGAAACATCATTTTCACCTCTATTTAGAGTGAAATTTACATTTGTGTTTGGAGTGGGACAAATTAGTGTAACTTCTGAACTGAGTTTATTTTGGCAGTAGAGTGAGCATCAGATCCCTCCTGGGTTTGGGGGCACAACAAGCCTAAATGATCAACTGCACTTTGGAACAAGCCCAAAAAAACACAACCCGCAACTGCCAATATTTACAAGCAACTTTTCAAAAAAAGTAGCCCAAAGTCGCTGATGACTGGAATCAGCCAATCAGAGGCCTCCCCTGGATAAGGATATTCCTTATGAATCATATTTACAGTTTTATTCCTGTTATACTGTTGATTATTAAAGTAAGAGATGCTAACTACATTTATATAATTTACTGGCGAGTGTTTGACTTTTTTGTTCCTCTCCTTGACCACCAGGGGGCAGACCCCTCCTGCTGTGACAGTAACGGTCGTCCCGCGCTGGTGGTTGCGGTCATGAACGGTCACCATGATGTTCTTCCCGTGTTGGTGCAGAGAGGAGCCGACGTCGACCAGCAGTCTGGACCGTAAGACAGAAACACGACCCTGTAACAAACTCTTGGAGTGTCTCAGAGTTCTGCAGTGACTGAATGAATGTGGACTCTTCTGCAGGATGAGGAACACGGCTCTGCATGAAGCTGCAGCTCGAAGCTCTGATGGTCTGCAGGAAGCCAAAGTCCTCTTAAGGTGGTATTAATGAGTTTGACCTCCTGGTCCATCTTAAAGGTCGAACTGAAACTGTTATACTGATTGGTCATATCAAATTACGTAAATAAATTCAACCCAAAAGAAAGATGTGTTTTTTAATTGATAAAATGAGTGTGAACTACTTTTATGATACGAGCAGTGACATCATCATCACCTCTCTCTCTCATTGGTTCCAGCTGTAAGGCGAGTGTGAGGCGGAGGAACGCTGGCGGTCAGACGGCGTACGACGTGGCGGTGGGCTCAGGCTGTAACGACATGGTGTCCCTGCTGGCTGCTCAGACCGGGCTGGACCTGCTTGGAAGACTGGGGAAACCCAAACTGAGCCTGGACCTGGTCTGACAGACCGGGTCTGAGGGGGTCCATCCTCTGATGGGAACCACCGCTCGCTGGTGTCATGGCTTCAGGGGGTCAGGGGGCTTGAACATAAGGCCCGAAGACCCCTGTACAAGATACAGTTCTGGATCCCAAGATTGGCACCAGATTGGTAACATCACTTAATATTTTGATTTTATAAAGTTCAATGTTTTTCTGACGTGTTTTTGTGACGTGAATCTGGATCAGATCCAGAAATTTACCTTGATGATAGAGACATGGACCCCATATTATCCTGTAAAATTGGAAGCAAATCCATAAAAAAATGGCAGAGATATGATTTTTTAAAATTCTGCCCAATGTTAACTTATATGAATTTTTTAAATTTTGGGAATTTTATTGCATCCTGACAAATATATGTATCACCACCAAAATCTAACAATTTCTAAGTTGGGCCATTACCAACATCTCCTGAAAATTTCAGCAAAATTCGTCCAGTAGTTTTTGTGTAATCTTGCAAACAAACTAACAAACATACGCAGGCAATATACATATACCCTGAGAAAACAGGAGATATGATGAATATGATTCTGTATGTGTGATTACATATGTAACTGAAATAAAAATGAAGTTAAAAAAGAGGCCGATTTTCGCTGCTGTGTCTAAGAGGCAGTGGAAGGAGCAGAAAAACAACCTGAGAGAATCTCATCCTGCCTCCAGTGGGTCTTCAGTGAGTGTTTCAGCCCGGCCGTCAGCACTCAGACTGAATAAAGTGATTCAAACGGATGATGAAGAAACGTTTTACTGTAAAACATGAGACATTCAGACATGATTTCATTACAGTCTTGACCTGATATTCTGCTTTAAAGTCAAATTTCTCTTCATATCAGAGAAACAGAGAGATTCTGTGGACTGTGAGACTCTTGAAAGGTTCTGGTTTCATTTTGTGTCAAGATGAAGAAGATCTGAGAGGAACCTGATCAGCTTCTGCAAAAAGCAGTTCCCCTCTGAGGTACCAGTGTATGATCTTTCTCTCACTGTTCTTGGTACCTGGGTCCCTGGTCCTTATCTGCTGAAGTTCCAGGTGAGACGAGCTGACCTCTGATTGGTCACCAGTGGGATGATTGACAGGACAACAGGAATCAGACCGCTCTGGTGGTCTTGGTCCTGATGAAGGTCTTCCCAAACTCTCCTGGACTCCTCAACAAGATCCTGTCTCTTTGTTTTTAACTGTCTCTGGAGGAGACCCGGACTGAGACCCAGCTGCACCATCAGGACCATGGAGCTGCAGACTGTCCTCCATCAGGTCCTCAGGAGTCGCCGTGCTGGTGTCAGCGTCTGAGTCTGAGGAAGAAGGCGTGCCTGCACTCGGCGCTGTCCACGGGATAATATTTATCGTAGAAGTCCAGGATGTACTCCTCGGCCTTGAACCCAAACTTCTGGTACAGCAGCATGGCAGGGTTACTGGCCGACACGTGCAGCGTCACGTCTTTGCCCATGCACGTCTGAAACACAGCGAGGAAACGGCGTTACAGAGCGACCAGCCAATCACAGGAGAGAAATGTGCCCATAGAGTTAATCTGAATTTAAGGAAGCTGCCAACAGCACTTTTTAATTTAGTTTTAGTTATAGTCATAATTTAGTAATCTAAATTGTTTTAATTTTAGTCTAGTTTTAGTCGATGAAATCTGCTGTAAATTTAGTCGACTAAAATATGAAGTGTAAAGGGTAAGGCATTTTTATGTTTCCTTGAATTTCTGAAGTCACGTATCCCACCACCACCAAGCTAAGGCAGCTGTGATTGGATATATTCCTAACTTGTCCCTACTTTCTACATGACCAGATTAGGTCTGATTGGATTAAGTCTCTGTCAGACATTTTAGTCTAGTTTTTATTTGTTGATGAAAATGTCCGTTAATTAAGTTTGAGTTTTTGTCCATGTGCACTTGTTTTTATTAGTTACTGTCTAGTTTTCGTCAGGGGAAAAAAGGTTGTTGATGAAAACTATGACGAAAATAATAAGTCAACAAAATTTACACTGGTTCATACAGAGGATCTGAAGTTAGAATAAAAATAAAAACATCTTTTTAAATATTTTATTCACTGATTTGTGTCCCCCCCCATCTGGTGCTATCTTCACCTTCAGTCCATCTGAATCATTTCCCTCAGTGATGTTATTTGGGGATGTACCACCTCCCCCAGATGGAGACGTTCAATGAGCCGGGTGTTTGTTCAGCCCACAGGAAAAAGGATCGTTTGAACGATTTAGAAAAATAATTCAAAATGCTGATTTACGTGTAAATGCTAAGAATGAAGTCGAAATGTCAACAAAAAGTCAAAATGTGAAAGAAAACAAAAATAATTTTGAGATAACTAAATAAAATGTTAAGGAATAAGAAAACTGAACAACATTCAAAATATTGAGACAACTTGAAGTAAAATGTTGAAGAAAAAAGTCAAAATGTGAAGAAAAATAATCCACAAAAACATTAATCTAAAAAATTGTTGAAAGAAAACTAGAAAAAAAGGCAAAACAATAAATGATGAACAATAGGAAAATGAGAATCAAACAACATACAAAATATTGAGAAACTGCTCAACTTATTTTTATTAAAAATATTGAATAAAAAATGCCAGAACAAATTCTTATATTGAAAACTGTCAAAATGAAATTTTGGGGAAAGAAAAGAATTTATGGGAGCAAAATCAAAATGTAAAAAAAAAAGATTTTTTTTTAAAATATCAAAATGTTGAACAAAAAAAGCTTAAAAAAATCAACTCTCATGAAGTTTTAATTAGAAAAAAAAAAAACATTTTTATGAATAAAGTAAAGATAGAACAAAAGTCAAGATGCTGAGAGAACTTTGAACTACCATTTTTACATTTAAGACACAATGTAAAAACGTTAAAATAAAATTTTCAGAAAAAAATAAAATGTTGAAAATAATCAATATAAATTCCTTACAACAACATGGTTGTCCCAATGTTGATAAAAAGGAGAGCTGCAGAGGAACATTTTAGAATACAATTTTAAGGTAAAAGTAAAAACACTGAGAATCATATGGTAATAAAATATCACAATTAAAGTTCATTTTTTTCTCTAAATTTTATTCCCACTTCTCCAGATTTGTCTCCCAAAGAACACGATGAGAAGAGTCTTCCCTCTGATTGTTTTTTTGTTGTCTCGTCTCACTGAGGTCTCAAAATGTATAAAACCATGGGGGCGTCATTTTCCCTCAGAGGTCTGTTTTAATAAATAAAAGGGTCTCACTTGGCATTTAAAAAAAAAAAAAAAAATAGACTAATCATCTGGAATATTAACATAAATAAATAAAAAACAGACGCCTCACCCGGGATTTATTTAAATAAATAAATAAATGAATAATAGTCTTACCTGGGATTTAAATAAATAAATAGTAGACTAATCACCTGGGATATTAAAGTAAATAAATAAATATATAAATGAATAAAAAATAGACAAATCACATGGGATATCAAAATAAAGACAGAAAGAAAAAATAGATGCCTCAACTGGGATTTAAATAAATAAATTAATTAATTAAAATAGACTAATCACCTGGAAATTAGATAAATAATAGATGTCTTACCTGGGATTTAAATAAATAATAGACTAATCACCTGGGATATTAAATAAATAAATAAAAAACATGCGCCTCACCTGGATGAGGTGGTAGATCATGAAGGTCCCGATGCCGGCCCGTCTCCACTCAGGATGGACCAGCAGGAAGGAGATGTACGCCTCGTTGTACTTCACGTCCGGCACCATGAAGCCAAACCCGATCACCACCTTCTTATAGAGCGCCACCACGCTGAAGTCTGGGTACTGCAGGCACTCTGATAGGTCCACACCTGGAGGGGGCGGGGTTAAATGAAGGTGAGTTTTGTGGAGACTCAGCGATGCCTTCAGTGAACACACGGTCAACGTACCAGGCCAGAAGCTGTCGTGACACATGGCGTTGACTGACGGGATGTGATTGGGCCGCACGTAGCAGTAATCGATGGGGGCGTTGGCCTCGGGGAGCCAATCAGGATCGTTCTTGTGGGCGTGAGCTTTAATCTCCGACAACAACTTCATCTTCACTGGACGGCTCTCGTAATCCCTCCTGAACCACAGAAGAAGAAAGAAACATCACGACTAACAACGACGTTCAGGGTTTGATTCAAGCACTCCGCGGTCTCTGCTAAAGGCTGAAGAGCGCCCCCTGATGGCGTCTGAACACCTGGACTCACGTCAGATCTGTTACCTGATGTACGGCTTGAGGATGCGTGCGGTGTACGGACTCTTGATGCTCTGGTCCAGACTTCCTTCAGCTCCCATCAGACGATTCCAGAAAGACACCGACTGCACCTGAACGCCTCGTCTGCTGGAGAAGTTCGTCTGCGCATCAAAACAAAACAAAAAACACACTTCAACTAAAAAAAGGATTTGTTTGCCTTAATATCAGCTCTTCTGTAACCAAACGCCTCACATCACTCACTCCAACGTATCAAACCACTGGTGCTGTAGTGCAGGGGTGCCCAACAGGGTGCCCACAGGAAGCCAAAGAGGTGCCTTCAGGGACATTTAAAAACACAGAACTTCGTATAAAGAGCTAATGTCATGTCTTGCTGATAAATCACACTAAATAAATGTTTTTGTTTATGTCTTTTTTTTGTATATATCTGTTTATCTGTAATACATAACTCCTACTGGAATCTTAATTTCCCTGAGGGAGTTTTTACAAGGGCATTAATAAAGTTCTATCTAATCTAATCTAATCTAATAACAAATGTAACATGCTTTACATTTTAAAACCACCTATTTTTCCTTAAACTTTGACCTACATGGGGTCAAAGTTCACGCTGATGCCGTCACCTCTATCAGCACGAGCCAGAGCCCTTATGTTTTCACTTGCACACAAACTCACAAAACTGTGACTGTTGTACATAGCAGCGAAGTGTATCAGAGAAAAATAATTCAAGATAAGTACAAGGTTCTCATACGTTTTCATAATCTTCAGTAAAAATTGTTATAAATTATGAAGAATTTTTTTTGCCTTAATCGACAAACAGTTCCATCGTGATGCATTCAGCATCAGCTCAAAAAAATGTAAATCAGACAAAATAAATAAATACGTCATAATAATGTGTTCAAATACATTTAAACATAAAGAAGTTTCAGGTCTGCTCCTGCAGACTGGAATCTGCTGCAGGAACAGCTTCATCTTAGAATGAATGAACAAATTAATATTTTTACTTCATTTACATAAATGTTAAGAACAAACATAGAATACAGTCATTTTATACAAATTAATCAATTACTAAAAACGGTATAGACTGAAGCTTGTGACTTATTTTTTGCCTCTCCTGTACAATCTAAGATAAATTTGACACATAAAGCATATATAATTCATCCTTCTTTAAATCATAATACTGTAAAATCATTATTCCCTATAAATATTAATTAATTTATGCTTTGAGGTTTTTCTGAACTTTAAGATAGATTTACATCATTTTGATTCATCACTGAGCTTATTCCAAAATTTTATCCTCAAAACCAAAACACATCTGTATTTGATATTTATCTGAGAGAGCTGCTCTCTCTGAAGCAGATGAAAAGTGTTTGACTGATGATTTTCTGCCCTGTGACTCTCATCTGTGATTTCTGTAGCAGTGTCTAATTGTTTTTAACTTTATAAATGTCCGTCTGTAAATGAGATTCTTCACCTCAATGAGGCTCTGCTGCTGAAATAAGGTTTGAATTAAAAGGTTAGCTCAGGTAGGCTAAAAGAGCATGAAAGTGTTGTTTCTTTAATGTGCTTATTTTTCTATTAATATCAACAACTGCATCAAGAATGTTTATGGAAGTCTTTTTTCTTTTACTTGATACTAAAGAAGCGCCAACTGATCAGCCAAGGATTTGATCAGTAGAATAACCTTAAACAAATAATGCTGAGTGGGGATTAAATTTGTTTTCTTAGCATTATGAAATAATAACAGCAGATACATTAAGTTACTAAGTTAAATTCATAAACTTACTGCCTTTTATTTATTAAACTATTTGAGCTGTTTTGACCGTATGATTGAATTAATAGAGTTAGTCGGTCTGTTTCTTAAATAACATTCATAAAAACAAACGATAAAGAAGGCTTTTTATTGTGTAATTCAGATGTCCTTCCTGCAGGCACTATATTGCATCGCTCCGTGAGATCTTTTTGTTCACTGGTATCGGCCAAGAAAAGCCTGAACAGGACATCCCTACTTCAAACTTCAGAGAAATTGTTCAGGAATGATACCAACTTCTTCTTCTCAGTGACTCCTCACTATTCTTGTAAAAGTTCCCAAAACACCTCAGAGCCGAACCACGGGCTCACTGCAGTGTTGCATCACTAGTTCATTCTTTCATTTCATCCATTTCGTCCTAGAGGAGGAGATCAGAGCATCTCATGGAGCTAAAAGCTCACTCTAGAGCTGTGATGGTGTCATGAAGCAGAAATACTTGCACCGTGGATAAGTGAGTGCTAAACCTAGGTATGAGCTCTCGGTCTGAAGGAGAACAGGTGATGTTACCTGGAAACGGTCCAGAATTCTCAGCTCCTGACTGTTGGTGCCGTATTTTCCCATCACCCCTCCTCTCCTCAGAGCCCCCCCCTCCTGAGCGCCGTAGATCCCGCCCACGAGGCTGAGGGTGGCGGTGACGGCTCTGTCGATGTCCAGCAGGGGGAGCCCTCTCTGCCGCTTGGCCTGGCGGACCAGCAGCTTCCTGTGGAGTCGTTTGGCCTGCGGCGTGACAGCGAGGGCGAGCGGGCAGGCGTCCAGCCGCCGCAGCAGCATCCTCTCCTCGTATAGGGTGAGGGCGGCGCAGCGTGGCGTCTGGGAGGCCCCGCCCACTCCGTCAGATTTCTCAGGGTGGGTTATTCTTCGTCTCTCGGCCCCGCCCGCTCCAACGCATCCGGCCGCGGAGAGAGACGGGCCCCTGCCCCGCCCTACGGCCTCCTCAAAGTCGTCCTCGCGTTCACGGCCGTCATCGTCCTCGCTGCTGGCTTCGCATTTGATGTGAGGCGGGGCTGGGCGGAGCTTCTTACGGGCGGCCATGTTGGAGGTGGGAGGTGGGAGATACTCCATCCCGGGGTCGATCATACCCTCCGTCTCCATCTCTTCATCATCTGGGGGTCAAAGAAGACGCACCAACAGATGGTTAAAACAGCAAATACTCAAACTCTGATGTTTCATCCTGCTGGATATTTGACGTTTTCATTGACCATTCTCCTGATGGCATCGTAACTGTGGCCTACTCGCCTTTTTTTTTTTTTTTGGAACTTTTATTTTTTCCACATACAACAGATAAAAGATGAAGATGTACAGAAGTTGGACCACATCTTGTTCAGTCATAAAAAATTCTCACGAGTCAAACATAGATCAAGATCACATATTTTAAAGCAGATATCAACAACGATCTTGAGTTTTGACGTTTCTCTAATATTTACTCGCACTGGTAAGTAAACTACTAAAAAGCAACATATGTAAATAAATTTAAATAAATACATTTTTGGGAAAAAAAAGTGTTTAGAGCTCTGGTGTTGCTTGTAATATCAGTTTCCATCTTCTTTCAAATTTGTCTAGTGTCAGTTGTAATCTTGCTGTAGTTTTTTCCATAATAAAAACCTTTTTTATTCTGTCTGTCCATTGCATTATGTTGGGGGGATGTGGCTTCAACCAACTGATTGTGATCATTTTCTTTGCTATCAAGAGCAGAACTCTCAACAGGTAGCTGCTGTCTTTATCTATCAGGTCTTCATGTAATATCCCAGTATATACAGGGTCGGGTCGAAGTGTAGATCAATACCCAGAATTCTTGTTATTTCTGTTTTCACCCCTTTCCAAAAGTCTCTGATCTTAGGGCAATCCCAAAATATATGAGTGAAGTCACCTACCACGCCACAGTTCCTCCAACACAAAGTTGATGTTTTGCTATATTTTGCAGTGACAGATGTGGTGGTAAAGTAACGCATCTTCACTTTCCACTCAAACTCCCTCCATGTTGGACTGTTAGTTAATTTATGTCCAGATCTGAATGTTTCGTCCCAGTCATCATTCGTTATTATTATGTTTGCTTCCAATTCCCATCTTTCTTTAACATCCATGTTATTGTCATTGGATTCATCTTGTAGTGCTTTATAAATGTTTGAAATCAGCCCTTTTTTTGAGTCTTCCTCTGTAAATGACATGAGCAGTTCTTCAACTACTTGCCTTTTATATTTAAACATTTTTATTTTTACACATAAACACCGTCTTTGAAAATATAACCTGATAAGTTTGGTAAACTCATCTCACCGTGAAACAGCGCCTGCGGCGGCATGGCATCCGGGATGAGGTCGGCCTCTGACAGCAGGCTGGGCGTGGCTGAGTGAGAGGCCGGCGTCCCCGGAGCGGAGAAATCAGGTGAGGGCGACGGAGACGGGCTGGTGAGCGGCGTGCGGTCAGACGAGCTGAGGGAGGAGAAATCGATGACCTCACCCTTCTCCAGGACGAGGTCGGGGCGGCGTCCGGCGCTCCCCCCGCGTGCCCCGCCCAGTTTGACGGGCGTGGAGGAAGCACTGCGGTCGGTGTATCCGCCCACGGCCTCCTTCTGAGCGCGGCGGATGTCTTTGGCCTCCTGCGTGCGAGAGCGTTTCTCCTTCAGCTGCATGGCGTTCTCCACAGGGTTCCTCGCTCCACGCTTCCTCAGACCCTCCACAGTGATGATCGGGTCCACGGACGGTTTGGACGCTGCAGGAGGAGAAAACATGAGCACTAAGCTTTTTATCCTACAATACAAAAAGGAATTTAAACTAAAAAAACATCAATTCAAAAACATCAAGCTGCAAAAGTATTTTGAAACATTAAAAAAATATAATTAACCCTTTCTTGGCACCCTGATTGGTCCACTGACTAACCAATCAGAAAGCCAGCAGGGAAAGCTCAAGAGAGCTCCAAAAACATCCCACAGGTGAACAGGTCAGCGGATACAGGTGAAGGTCATGATTGGTTATAAAAGGAGCATCACTGAAGGACGAGGAAAGGTCACCACTCTGAACTGTGAGAAAACAGTCCAACAGTTTCAGAACGACGACGTAATGCACTGAGACTTTTTTAATTTTAATGAAAAGTGCTTTACAAATAAAAGTTATTATTATTGTACAATTTAATTAATTTATGGATTTCATCCTCTGTGGTCCATAATATCATCAAAAGATTCAGAGAATTAGGGAAATATTTTTTTCTCTGAATTGAATGCCTGTGACCTTCAATCCCTCAGGCAGCGCTGCATTATAAACCAGCATCATTCTGTAAAGCCACATCGAATGTGAACTCAGACGATGCTGCTGCAGGGCCATCAGCTGCAGTGTTTTGTGGTTGGTAGATGAGAGAAAAGGATACAGTTGGAATAATTTCAGCTTTTACATCCTAATATATGATTTGATCGCAGTGAAACTCAAGCAGACGTGACGTGCAGTCCACACCTGTCTCCACTGAACATGTGAGGAGCATCATGAAGAACAAAATACAACAACAGAGACCCCCGACTGTTGATACACTGAAGTCGAAAAATCAACAAGCGTCAGAAAGAATTCAAAGCTTCAACAGTTAGTGATGTCACAGTGGTAAACATGCCCCTGTCCCAGCTTCTTTTGGAACATGTTATAAGCATCAAATTCAAAATAAGTTAATATTTGCAAAAACAGCCAGTAAAGTTTATCAGTTTGAACATTAATGTCTTGTCTCTGCGGTGTATTTCATTGAATAAAGGTCAAAAAGGACACTTTATTGATTTGGGGTTAGTAGTTCATGTTTTTGTCCTCAAACTGTGTGAGGGCTGAATTTATTTATGACTCAGAGGCCAGTCATGGAGAATCAGGGTCGTGGCTGATAAGACTACGGGTAGGTTTGTATATTGTTAATGTTAATATTGTAAGTTCCTTAGCCTTGTTCATAGTCTCACTTTAATTATTTTATTTACTTTTGTTCAAAAGGAAGTTGATATAGTTTACAGATTCAGAAACCTGCTTACTTACTTTTTTACTTTTATGCTTTAATCTATTTTAATGTCTTTATTTGATTTTCCTGCTGCTATACTGAGCATAAGAGCAACTGAAACAGCCAAATTTCCCCTTCAGGATCAATAAAGTATTTCTGATTCTGATATTGGCCCTGATCCTCGTGTGGTAGCTGTGTGTCAGCAGGATGAGGTCCTGCTTTAGCTCCGCCTCTTTATTGGCTACATGAGGATCTAAGGTCAGTCTGAAAACATGTCCACATGAAGACCCAGATACTGAAGGACGGATTTACCTTTAGACTTAGTGGTGGATTTGTCCACTTCAGGTCTCAGGGTTGGCGGTCTGTTCTGGACCAGTTTCCACCAGCCGGGCTCCCCGAACTCCTGAGCTCCAGAGCGAAAGAAGGTGGGACTGCCGACGGAGAGGCAGCCGGCGACTGTGCTCCACCACGTGGACGTCTTCTTCCTGAAAACACAGAGACAGGACAGGGACAGTTATCACATCTTTGATTTACTTTTACTCTGCCACAGACTGCACGCCTTCTATTGAAAACAGTTAACTGTAACGTGGACACAAATGTGTCGGTACGCACACGTGTGTGTACTTATATACAAATGTACTTGTGTATGTGTCTAAACCTACGTGTGTGTTTGTATGTGTGAATATATTAATGTTTAATTATTTATCTTAGTTTTGAATCAAGATTGGATCTCTGTTAACTGAGGACAAATATACAACAAACTATCCTTTCTTTCTTTGTTACATTTTTTTTCCACATAATTACTTTTCTAGGGGGAGAAGAGAAACTCTATGAACTGATTGGATATGTTCAATGTGCGAACTGTAGACCCACTGAGAATAAATATTTGTGAAGACGGGGCTGTCCTCATTTATTTATCTACATTTTTACTACTATTTTTAATTCTATTTTATTTTCTTATATACATTCTCTTTTTCCCTTTTTTTAACCTCTCCTTTCTTCACCATCAGAGGCCAAATGACCTTTTATTATTATTTTTACTCCTGTTATTATTATTTTGTCGTAACTCTTTCCCATGGACTTATAAAAAAAACAGAAAAACGAAGGAAAAATTGTATGAATTTGGTCTGATATCGAGAAAATCCACAAGTCTAAACTTTGGTTGTTATTTATTTATGTATGTATTTATTGATTTATTTTTCCTTTTCTGTCTCCGTTTCTTATTTAGTTTTGAATTTGTGTTCAAACGTTTGTGTTTTATGTTTTATCAGTAAATTAAATTGCTATACTCTGTGGCAAATGAAAGTAAAAATAAACATTATGTTGGAAAAAAAGAAAATGAACATAAGGCAATGGTGTGTTTTAGTTTTTGTCCAAAATCCACCTCTCTGGGACTTTACAGGAAGGACAAGAGACTTCAGCGTTTGGTCGGGACGCTTAAACTTTTGCAAAGATCTAAATATTAAATTCATCTAAAAAAGACATTATTCAACATGCTGAGTCAGTAAACTAACTCCAGAGGACATAGGACAGACCTCGTCCCGAGCAGGAAGTTCCAGTGTCGTCCAATAAAAGCGCAGATGTCTTCCTTCCACCTGAAGTAGCCCTGGCGTCCCGTCCCCTCCAGAGACAGGTTATACATCGCCAACATCACCACCTGGACAGACACATGGAAAAACGTCCTTCAGTGACCTCTACAGACTGATGTGGGATGAATGCCCTGCGTACAGGAAGTGGGAGTGTTTTCACTGTTACCTGCTGCCAGGTGAGCCTCATCCTCTCAAAGCTCTCCTTCCCGTCCTCGGAGCAGTCGCTGCAGGTGAATTTAAAGAAGTTGTCTCCTTTCAGGTAGCTGGGCTGCTCCCCGCGGAGCTGAGCTGAGAAACACCAACAAGGTGAATTTAACTGACTGACACAAACCAACGCTCCCAAAAAACAGCCAATCACACGACACATCAACCAACTCACCAACCAACAACCCAACAAACCAACCACACTACACATCAACCAACTCACCAACCCACAACCCACACATCAACCAACCAAGCAACTCACCAACCAACAATCCCATCCATCAACCAACCATAAAACTAACACACCCATCAACCTACCAACCAACCAAATGCACAAAACCAATGAATTTATCCAACCTACAAAACTTCTTAGTTCCCACAAAACCAGCCAACTACCCACCAACCATCCACCATCTACCCAACCCACCTATCTACCAATCAATCAATCAATCTTTATTTGTGTAGCGCTAATTAATAACAAGTGTTATCTCAAGACACTTTACAACAGAGCATTCTGAAGACAAACTCCTCATTTATATATACACATGTATACATATACACATATATCAAGTACACATATACATATACACACATACATACATCAAAAACCCAACTCAGAACAATCATGGCTGCAAGAAAAACCCTCTGTTTAACAGAGGATGAACAGCCATCCACCAAAGCTGTGTTTGGTCCTCAAATACCAATCACCAGCCAACCAATCAACGACCTACCAAACAACCCACCTACTTACCAACCAATGACCTACCAACACTCCCAACCACACCAACAAAAGAACCTACCACTCACCAACTAACCTATTATCCCACAGCCGTTAATGTCACTCCCCTCCTGCCTCCTGAGATTCTGACTCTATCAACACCCCGAACGCTTTGATAGAGAAGACCAATCACAACACACGACCATATCACCAAACTTTCACCCAGGCTAGGGATCAAGTCCTCGTAGGAGGGGCTGATCTGCAGATTCATCCAACCCAGAAACACAGAGCTGCGATCGGCCGTCTCACCTGCAGGGATCCATTTGTGGCAGCGGTCGCAGTAGAAGCTCATGTCCTCGCAGGCCCAGCCCCCGTCGCCCTCCTCGCCGATGTCGCTGGTCAAAGAGTCCCCACTCTGGTCATGTGACAGGTCGACGGACCCCTGATCCTCCGACTCCACGATTAGCAGCGTCTCCCCCTCCACCTCGCCCTCTTCCAGACCCTCTGAGGCTGACGTGCACGCCGCCTCATCCTCGCCACCTCCAAGGGGCTCGCTGCTGCTGTCCATCACTGAGGCTCAGTCACAAAAACACCTGGACAGGTGAACAGGGAAGAACATTCAGTCAATAAAGCCAGAATATGACTTCAGGGGTAGTCTGAGGACGCCTAAAACACCTTAGAAAGAACCTTACAGCTGGCTGATACTTCCATAAACAAAACAACCCATTCAACTGCACTTTGACAACTGATCAGCCAATCACATGGCAGCAAATCAATGCATTTAGTCAAGTAGGACATGGTCCAGACAACCCGCTTAAGTTCAAACTGAGCATCAGGATGGAGGAGAACGTGGCATGATTGGTAAGTCGGGCTTATCTATGGATTGTCACACAACACCATCTCTAGGGTTTACAGACAATGGTCTGAGGAAGAGAAAATATCCAGTGTGCAGCAGTACTCTGTTCGGTGATTTAGGTCAGACTTCTGGAATTAAAAAAGGTCAGGAGCCTTAAATTAAAGTCAGAATTTTACGATTAAAGTCAGACGCTGAATTCTGACTTAAAATCCAGAATTCTGACTATAATCTGATATTTTCATTCACAGAATTCTGACTTTAATCCCCCAAACTGAGTTCTGTTTTTAAACTTAAAATTTGATTTGAGCTTAGTTTTACTGACTTAAACACCAGTAATCAGACATTATTTTCAGAATTCCAACTCTATTGAAATAAAATGTTAATCACAAAAACAAAATATAACTCTAATTTTAGAATTCTGACTTTAATCTTATGTAAACAAACTCAAACTCCATTCACACCTGCAGTAAAACCCTGAAATGATTCCAGATTTACCCAGGTGAGCTGCATATGTGAACCCAAACAGCAGACTTTACCCCGACATTTACCTGTTGACCCCCCGATGTGTCTGTCCCCCCCCCCACTCCTCCATAGACAGACATTCAAACTGCAGGTAGACTTCCTGCTGTGAGGGACAGGTGTGAACATGAAGGTCAGGGAGATTTCTGGATAGGTCATCCAGGTATTTTCTATGGAGGGAAAACTCTGGAGATGACCTTGGTCAGTGGTCTTGTGGGCAGAGCTCTGCCTCTCGGCGCTGTCTCTCCTCCTCCAGGTGTTTGGTCAGGATCCTCTGCTCCTCCAGCAGACGGAGGTTCTCCTTCTTCCTCTCCAGACGCTCCAGATCTCTGACCACGCCCTGGTGGAGACGCTGGAGCACAAAAACACAGATATAAAACAAAACAAAACAAAAACAGGCGTGTTGAGAGGCTGCAGACGTGTTCATAAACGAGAAGTTTTAAACAAACATGTTTCATTCATAATCTATCAGGAGATGAACAGGTTTTACTTAAAGTTATATTTTAGATTTTAGTTGAATCATTTTAATTTTAATAATTTTAATTTTTTGGTGTCAAAAACCTTTCCCATGGGGCATCATCGATTTTCCTCTTTAACTTAGTGACTGATGTGTTATGTTGCTGCTCAGTGAGCAAAAAACTACTTCCTTTTAGTGCCTGACCCTTCAGAATAAAAGCTGCACCCCCAGATTACAAAACAAACGGGTACCAAGGTCAAGGACGAGTTTTTGTTACAACAGCTTAGGGCTGGGAAATATATGGACTAAATCGATGAGTTAGAATTATATTCTGCAGAAGATTTCAAAATGAAAAATCAAGATTTTTTTCTTGACTTACTCCAACTGGAAGTTGTTGCGATGTTTGAAAATATAAATACTGAAAATTTACAGTTTCATGGTGGTAGGCTCTATAAGCACTCCAGCTTCCTCCCACAGACCAAAAACATGCTAATTTGATTAATTGGTGACTGTAAAGTGCCTTTAGGTATGAGTGTGAGCTTGAATGGTTATCTGTCTCTCTATGTAGCCCTACGATTGGCTGGTGACTGGTTCAGGGTGTATCCCGCCCATTGCTCAATGTCAGCTGGGACAGGCTCCAGCCCCTGTGACCCTAAAAGGAATTATTGGTATAGATAATGGATGGATAGATAGTACTTGCAATGATGTTCAATGAGCATTAAAACCATTTGATGTTTTCTTCAGTCAGACATGCACAAAATCAGGAAAACGTGTGATATTACCAAATAGTGGACTAATGATGTAGATCATAATATATTTACAAAATAACAAAAAGGTTAGTAAACAGGATTATTAAACCATGAAACTCTGCTTGACCACATTAAATAAGTTGTTTTTAAGAGCATTCAGGGCAACGGCTTAGAAGACAAAACATTAAAATTATGATTAATGACGCAGCCCAGTCACTCAGTAACAGATGCGAAGGACTTTTTAATTTGTTGCAGTAATACTAAAAGAGTATCAGTTGATCAGAAGTTTTTAAATTCTGGTACTACGACAAACCAAGCAGCTGGTTAAGGTTGGACCAAAATTGCAACTCACAAAAAAAAAAAAGAAAAAAAAAAAAGAAAGACAAATTGTTCGTATTATGAGTATGTATGAGCAACATGAAGACAAAAATCAGGAGGAGCACTGATCAAACTGTTATTTTCTATAAGTACAAACATATATGTAATAGACTAAGAGCTCCCACGCTACTTTGACTATTTTTTAAAGAAGCTTTGTTCTTTTAATCAGTAAATTTTAGGGTGACTTTTTTCAAATACATGTTATATCAAAACAATATTATTCCATTTAATTTCTTTTATTCTTTCTGGAAAATGTCCCTTGATTGTTTTCTTTTTTGCATCTACTAAGGATGCACAACATCATCTGAACAATTTCAGTATAGGCACATATTCACCTAAATAGTTGATTTTTGGTATCAGCAGATATGACAATTATTGCTGATATTTTGGCCTTTCATTTGGCATAAATATCCCATATATTGGCTGTATAGTTGTAGGATATACAAATGTGGTATAATAGCTCTACAGAGAAGAAAGTTGAAGTCTTTGTGCTCCTGATGACAAATACTATATCAGTATCATAGACAGTAACCTCCGAAATATCAGATATATAAAAAAATCCAATATCATGCATCCCTAACATCTGCTTATCATGAACATCAGTATTATGCACTCTTATTTATACCTGTGTTAACTTTAACAATACACACATCATGAAACTTACTTGGCAAAAATAAAGAGTGCAATGTTTTAATGTAAAGATATTCTTCCGAGATGCCATGCTTGTATGCTGGACGTGTTTATATTGATTATCAACACCTTTAGAGTGGTTATTTGGATGTTATTTAATTTGTTGCATTTTTCATACATCAGCTAATTTCATTACAAAAAAAATGATAAAACAAAATGTAACTTACATGGAAACAAAAACATAACATTCCTCGGCGTTTTAATTATTATGAAGGGCTAATAAATGCCCACTAAGGTTTCAAAGATTTTCAGACGCCGAGACGTTTTAACACTTTTTTTACTTTGAAAAACATGCACCGGAAGTTCGTCCTGTTTGATGGAGCGGACAGACAGAGCTACTGTCTTTATTAAATAATTCATATTTATAGACATTATTTCACTTTATATCTGTTTGAACGTTAAAGACAGACAGTCGCTGTTAAATCCTTATATAATAAAATCCTCCCGTTACCTTTCGGTGACCTCAGCTCTCCATTTAACCTCCGCAGCTAACCGTTAGCCCTGTTGTTAGCCCTGTTCCCGTTACCCCAGCCCGGCTCGGCTCGGCTCGGTTAGGCTCACCTCTCGGTCCCAGGTCTGTTTGAGGTGCACACCTGCCACGGTGCTCAGAGTGAGAACCACAGAAACACCGAGAACAACCTTGGAGGCTGTAGACATCCCGTTAGCTTTACCTGTTCGTTAGCCAGATGCTAACTGGCTGCTAGCTCTCGTGCAGACACCGCTAACGCTTCTTCTTCTACGGTTTCGTTGTGACGACGCTGATGAGGGTGACGCAGTGTGCGCCATCTTGTGGAGTTCAAACAGAACAGAGAGCGCAGACCTCCGCCAAGCAGCTTCAGTCCACTTTGGCGAAAATGGTCCTATCTGGCAATGTTAAAGAATCCTTTAAACAATTCCTGTATCCGGATGGTGATTCGGATCAGTCCCAAAATCTAATCATTTCTTCCTTATCCCATTCCACACATTTCCTGAAAATTTTATCCAAATCCGTCCATAACTTTTCAAGTTATCTTGGACACAAACAGACAGACAGACAGACAGACAGACCAACGCCGGAAAAAACATAACCTCCTTGGCGGAGGTAATTAAACATGAAAGTCAGAAAAATAAAGACTGAACCTGAAATGTGTGATAAAATAAAAATATAAAAACCTATTCATCATGTATAATACTCTCACTGGCCATTTCATTAGGTACACCCATTCAACTGCTCTTTGATAGCTGATCAGCCAATCACATGGCAGCAAATCAGTGCAAATAGCGACGCTGACATGGTCCAGTCAACCTGTTGAAGTTCAAACTGAACATCAGGATGGAGACATGGTGGCAAGGTTGGTCCGTCGGGGACTGCTGATTTACAGGATTTTTACACAAAACCATCTCTAGGGTTTACAGACAATGGTCTGAGGAAGAGAAAATATCCAGTAAGCAGCAGTTCTCTGTTGCGAGATTAAAGTCAGACTTCTGGAATTAAAAAAGTTCTGAAGTCTTAGATTAAAGTGGGGAATTAATTGTGACTTGAATACCCAAAACTGACTTTGACAGAAGAATTCTGTTTTAATCTTGAAATTTGACTTTGATCTTAGTTTTCTCCATACACCAGTTTTCACAAACAATTTTTAGAATTCCAACTCAAATTTAAGAATTCTGACATTAACCTCATGATACTGACTCTAATGCTAGAGTTCCGATTTTGGTCTCAAAAATCTGAATTTGATCTTGGTATAACGATTTAAACTGTGAATTCTGACTTAAATCTCAAAAATCGGACTTTAATGTCAGAATTCTGAGTCCAATATTGGAATTTTGATGTTTATCTCAAAATTCTGACTTAAATCTCAAAAATCTGATTTCAATCATAGAATTTTGAGTTTGATCTCAAAATTTGGACTTTGATCTCAGAAGTTGGGCTTTAATCTCGAGATTCTGACTCTAATCTTAAGATTCTGACTTCGGTCTCAAGATTCTGACTCAAATCTCGAGTCAGAAAGTTAAACCTCTTCTTCTCCAGCAGCCCTGCTCCTCCTCTTCAGGAGTAAACATGTCCTTGTTCTTGTGTATACCTAAACACCATCTCCCTTGCTCACCTCTCTTTGTTCTCCCGCCTCCTGACTTCCGCTTATCTTAAAGATCTTTGATTGACGTCCTCGATAACCAATAAGAATCGGCTTTGCCGGTGGGGGCGGAGCTTTAGGTCCCGTTCACAGAAAGTGCCACGACTCTGCAGGCTGACAGACTCCGCTGAGGTGAGGAAAACTTCTTTATCCTGATTTTCAATGACTTTACATCGATGCTCATGAAATGTTAAGACTGAAAATGAAAAGTTTACCAAAGAATGAAGCAGAAAAGTTAGAGAGATATTTGAAACTAAAAGTATTTCAGTACAAAATTACTTTTTAGTGTAGAATTAGAGGATGTTATTTTAGAGGCTGAAGTGGAGAAAACTTTAAAATCTGAAGTTATGTGAAGAAATCTTCAGTAATCACGTTTTGCTCATTTCAATGGTTATTGATTTATGATTGATAAATCAGTACAAACACAAACTCTGCAGCTGCAGGAGATTTTGGGCTCAGATTGACGATAAAAGGTAAAAAGGTTATTATCGTTAGAATAAGGAGCTGAAACAGAGTGTCGGTGCGGCATCGTGCACTGAGGACATGCCCACGGGTTTTTGCTGAATTTGAGGTTTTTAGTGGGTTTTAACATAAAGTGCTGAATGTGAGGGTCCCAGCAGAAACCCCCACAGAGTTACATAACAGTGTGTTCACGGTACAAAGGGTTAACTGTGGACTCAGACACGTCAGTGCTGCAGACCCTCTGCCCTGTGGCTCCATACATCCAGGAGCTTTACCTGTAGGATGGCAGACATCAGGGCCTTTGTTTGGGATTATATAAACGTCTGCAGGCTGGTTTTAAAGAATTAAACTTCAATCATTATGTTTAAAATCAAAGTTTGTGATCAAAACTGCCATTTAAGTTAAAATGTTGTTCATGTGAAAGTTTCAGGACAAAATGTTCAGGGATATAAGAGTGAATCTCTCCAGGCTCCATGTGTTTGTGTTTCATTCATTCATCTTCATCACTGATGCTTTAAGATGCCAAATGATTGTCTAATACTGAAATTAATCAAAATTTATATTCGACTTTAATTTCTTATGGTTGATACACCTTCCAAACTGTTAAGCTTTTCTAATTTAGAGACCTTAAAGTCAACGTTTGTTATTTAAATGTGGAGCTGGAGAAAGTACAGCATGTTCCTCGGAGATGAAGAGGCTCATGGAAACTCACTTAACACTCAGAAAAAGAGAGAATAATTCAAGATCATCTAAAATACATGTTTTCAGGTCAGTGTTTTAGTTTATTAAACCCATTGGGAGATGGTTTTTAAAGTTTTCACGCCTTCACTTAAGCTGAATAAACTCTTTTAGTACCTGCAAGTGTGGAGAGAAGCACATTTTGGATATATAAGAATATAAACGTGTTTCCGATACAGGGGCCCAAAGGGGGTAGGGTTAGGGAGATTCTAGGGGCCCGTGTCTGGCAGGGGCCCTAAGAATGTTACAGTCTCATTTTGTCAGAGCTGTGTCTAGATTCCTTTTGACCAAACTTACAAAAAAACACTGTTTTTCCTGCAGAAAAGTGACATTCAGGCGTCTGAATGACTTAATTCGCATAAAGTGACATTTATGCAAAAAAGGACCTTTAGAAGATTTAAGGATTTTATTTTTTGCATGTTGATTAAAATGTCTGAATGTCAAAGTTAAACTGTTTAAGACATTAATTAATTACTTTAAAATAAAAGGCTCTGGAGTAAGTCAAGCCTTCAAAACTTCAAAACATCGACAAAGTTGAAGTTCAGAAATTTGGGAGCACTGATTATGTTAGACAATAAAAACATGATAAATGCTGAAAATGGTCCAAATGCTTGAGAGTTACTGATAAAAGATAAAGTAATTAACTGTGTATTGTATGATTTTCATCTTCTTTCATCATCATCTTCTCTGTTTGAGGCTTATTTGTGTCTTTAAACAGAACAGCATGGCTGTAATGACTATAAGCCGATCATTAAAATATCATAATTTAATTCATTTAACTCGTTAATCTATTTATTGGCTTGACTCTTGCCTGATAAATGAGCCTCTACACAGTTGCTTTTTTTTATTTAACCAGAAAAAGAAACTTGTTGAGATTAAAAATCCATTTTTTAAGAGCTGCCTGGTCGAGAAGCAGCAGCAATGTCAACAAAGTTACTCACAATAACAACAGAAATACAAAAACATACACATAACCTGTATACGTGTATAGCCTGTGTGTCAATTGACAAACTGGACCATGAGAAGAAACAGAATCATCCGTCAAAACATCTGCAGCCTGATGCTTCAGAGTGAAACCAGCTCGTTGAGGTTCAGGCCTGTCTGCAGCTCATTTGGGACGGGGCCCAATGGGAAATCTTATCTCTGTCTTATCTTATCTTAAATATCTGGCAGTTCCGCTGATTAATGAAAAAGTATCTCTGTAAAGGTCTGCATGGTACAGGCTCCTCAAACAGATGAAAGCTTCAGCAGCAGGGACCGCACTTTTTATCATCATTGAGTTTTTATTTTATTCAGATTTAAAAATAATCTTGCACAAGGATATTTAAATAATCCCACTTCAGTTGTTTCCCTTCATTAAACCTTGTAAACAAAGCACGAATTAAAGGAGCCTAGAAATAATTCATAAAATGTTCTTAAAGTTAGCACAAAGTCTGAAGAAGATGGATGGAAATGAAGACATTCATACCCCTGAATGTGCAACGTGTCCTTGAAGATACAGACTGTAAATAACATCTCAGGTTAAAACAAAGACAGGGTTCTTGTGGAGCCTTAAAAAGTCTTAAAAAGTCTTAAAAAGCCGTAAAAACCTAAACTGAAGTTATCAAATTAAGTCCATCTATCTTTAGAGACGAGATCTCCTCGCTTTGCCTTTGAAAACAAAAGTTTGGTCGAGTTGAACCAGACATTATCCAAAAGTAAATTCTGATAAAGATTTTTTTTTTTTAAAGGAATTACTTTTTTTTAACCTACGAACTGCTCTGAAGTCAAAAGCTCCTGAATTCACAGTGATGATACAGAGGGAGACATTATATAACATCATGGTATTGTTACAGGCAGATACACAAATTTAAGATGATATTTATGACCTAAACATCTGTGAAGAACATTTTCAGTCACAATCTCTCTGTAGGCTCAGTTATGTTAGTTATTTATACCCTAAAATATGAATACAATAGTTTTAAAAGTCTGTTAAACGAGAGGATTTTCCTTTTTTTAATAAAATTATCAGAGTTTATTGAGCCAGTTAAAAACTAGAAAAGCACAACGCAGACCTCCACTAACCAAGCTGGCATTGCAAGGGAAGCTGGGTAATGCAGTGACATAAGCTTGAAAAACGTTGACGTCAGTTTGCAAATAAACTACAATTCTCATAATGAAATGAAGGGGGCGAAACCCGCACGGCAGCCAAGGAAAAATGAATGGGATTTGCCAATATAAACTTCAATGTTTTTTTATGACGTCAATCTGGATGGGATCCAGAATAAATTTACCCTGATGATAGAGTTATATTATATATATTATCCGGTAAATTTTGAAGCGAATCCATCAAGTGATGTCAGAGATATAATTTTTTTTTTAAATACGGCCTAATGTTAACTAAAGGGATTTTCAGAAAATGTTGGGCTTTTTTTGCATCCAGACAAATATGCGGATCACCACCAAAATGTAATGTCTTCTTCCTTGGACCAAACCACATCTCTGGTAAAATTTTCATGTAAATCCATCCAGTAGTTTTTGCGTACTCTTGCTAACAGACAAACAAACGGACCCTGGCGAAAACATAACCTCCTTGGCGGAGGTAAACTCGAGTGAGCAGATGATCAGTTTGATGGCCGTCCTCTGTTTGAACGTTTGTTTTTCTGATCACCGTAGGAGCCTCCTGATTGAATCAGCGAGCTGATGAATGGTGACCTTTGACCTCCACTCAGTCATCAGCAGCTATCACTGCAGGAGCTGGTTGTTCATTAGGCTGCAGAGTATCTGCAAAGAGATGTTTTCATGATAAGAAAAAGCAAAGTGCCATAAAGTCATTTTGTTTCAATATAATTATTTAATTTGTCAGATATTTTCACCGACTTCAGGCAGGTTTATAAAAGAACGACTTTATTTTCAGAAATTTATCACCTTAAATATTAGTTAACTTTTTTAATTAATTATATTTTGTATGAAAATACACAAAAAAATAATTATTTTAAATCAGCAAATGGTAATGGACTATCAGTGATGATCATCAGAGTTTATTTCAGAGTATTTTTGATTTTTTATTCCGTTTCACTTAACCTATGGCATCCTAAGAGTGGAGACATGAAAAAATAAACAAAAATATATTTATATTAATGCAGTTTTCTACTTAGTAAATATAAAAATACTATATATTTTTATATTTACTGATGTCAATAGTCTTAAACATAATAATTTATGGAACATTTGTATTTATTTAATTATCATGTGCTGCGTCAGTTTGAAACA
The DNA here is from genome assembly GCA_037902135.1 of Cetoscarus ocellatus. Taxonomy (NCBI): domain Eukaryota; kingdom Metazoa; phylum Chordata; class Actinopteri; order Labriformes; family Labridae; genus Cetoscarus; species Cetoscarus ocellatus. The sequence goes on along the minus strand of JBAMNC010001274.1, from coordinate 70,256 downwards.
ATAGCTGTATGATGTCCTGATGAAAGTGGAGCCATCTGCTGGAAAACTGTACAAACTACAAATCTGAAGCCTGGCCTGAAATATGGAAATATATTATCAGACGTGACATGTTTTACACTGAAGGGGTCACATGATCATAAACCAGAGTTTGAATGGGTTTAAATGTGGACATTTTTGGACTTAACAGGCTAAGAGTAATTATTTTGATCACACAGAGAAATACGTGACAATTATAACTTTTTTTTAATTAAAAAAAAAAAATCCTTTTGCCAAATTGGTTGAAAAGTGACTTTTTGATGGAAAAATGTTCTTTAAATAAAAAATGTTGATGACCCCCAGAAGGACCCAACAAGTTCTGAGGGTCACTTTGGTCCTTTTTGATTCTGAACTTTTAAAAACAGGAGTTTGTGAAGTGACTGGACATAAATACTGGAACATAGCGGAGACAAAGTCTCAAGAACTGAACACCATGAACAAAAGAACCGTTTTAAGCAGAAAAATACACAAAAAACAATCCTAATAAGACTAGAATCCACAGAGAGGAGAACTCAGACAAAACAAGAACCATGCACCATGAAATGATGACTGTGGTGAAAGTTTGTGACCTTTAAGCTCCGCCTCCACTCTCATCTTTGTCCTCCAGACTCCCCGTGGACCTTCCCATCAGTCATGGACGTCTCCGACCCCCAAACACTCGGCTTCATGGTCTTTGGAGGCTTCATGATCATCTCGGCGGTGGGCATCGCCCTGGTCTCCACACTCTCCATGAAGGAGACGTCCTACGAGGAGGCGCTCGCCAAACAGAGACGCCAGCTCATCCAGACGCAGCCCCAGAGATCAGAGAAGAAGAAGAAGGACAAGAACCAGGACAGGAAGAACAAAGGGAAGAAGAAGGAGGAGCGAGCTGAAGTGAAGCTCCCTGAACCCAGCGTCGATGTCAGCGAGGAGCCCGAGGTCGTCAGCTGTACCGAACCGGAGTCCGATCCAGAGCCCCCTGCTGAGCCTGAAGCTACGCCAGAGCCTGAGCCTGCACCAGAATCAGCACTGGAGCCAGAACCAGAACCCGCTGTAGTGACCGCCGCCCCTGTCGTAGAGTCTCCTCCAGTCCCGTCCCCGAAGGAGAAGAAGAAGAAGAAGTCGGCAAAGGTGGAGCCAGCTGCTGTGGTGGAAACAGTGGCGAAGGAAGTGCTGGTGATGGCCATGGCTCCGGTGTTGGAGGTTCCTCCAGTCAATGAGGTCTCCAAAGATCCACCTCCTGCCAAACCCGAGGAACCCAAAGAACCCAAAGAACCCAAAGAAGTCAAAGAAACATCCAGTAAGAAGAAGAAGAACAAGAACAAGCAGGAGCCAGGTGAGCTCACAGACAGACCAACACCAATAACGGCTATGTGAGAAGTTTCAGAGTTAACAGATTTTACCTACATTGGGTTTAGATTAGATTAGATTAGATTAGACAGAACTTTATTAATCCCTTTGGAAGACTCCCTCAGGGAAGTTCCATTGGCAGTTTGTAAAGCAGATAAAAAGATATTTAAAAAAAATAGATATAAACAAAAATATAAATAAAATTAAAAAATATATATATATGTATAAAAACATGCCTACTGGCTTCTGCTCCTTCCCGTCCTCTGTCTCCCTGTTACTCCTCCTCTCCCTCAGTGAGGAGTTGTACAGTCTGATGGCCTGAGGGACAAAGGACTTTCTCAGTGCGTTGGTCCTGACCTTGGGAAGGATCAGTCTTTATGTTTCAACTTTGGTGTCACACTCCTGAGCTCAGAAAGTGACTGTGGGATCCAAACATTATTATTAAGTTTGTTTTCTGTCTGGTCACCTGGTAGATGCAGTTATTATTACTGCAGATGCTTATACCAGCACAGCGGTGTGATGAGTTACCTCGTCACCCCTCTTGTTTCGGTTCCTGGAGTGCTTGTGTCCTCGCTGCAAATAAACCGCTCCAGGTGTTAATGGGAAGGGAGCAGTGACCACCTCTTTAGGCGAGCTTGGCGCTGTTGTTTGTGCCGAAGCAGAGATCAATTGTTGTGTTCATAGATATTCAAACAAACCTGCCGAGCACAGAATGCCCACTTACACCAGAACAACTCTAACAACCGTGGAGCACTACCTTTAATCGCCATGACCCTGAATCCCCTCGTCCTGGACATTCCTGATTCCAGAACAAACCTTAACACCACAAAACATTTTTTGCAACAGAAGTGACAAGGCACAGGCAGAAGTAGTAAAAACACATAATACTTATATTAATGCCTGTCCTGATGAACAAATTAAGCTACCCTCCACATATTTATAATATGTGTAATATATTTATTTATATGGATATTCTAATATCAGGTCAGAGAGAGAGAGACAATGACATTAGAGCATTTAAAATGCAAAGTGCTAAAGTGCTTGTGTTCATTACACGTTGCTCTATTGCAGTAGTTTTTATATGGAAAAGAAACAACAAACAAAACCACAACTAATACAGTAATCAATCAATCTTTATTTGTATAGCGCCAATTCATAACAAGTGTTATCTCAAGACACTTTACAACAGAGCAGGCTGAAGACAAACTCTTCATTTTATGGGTACACATATATAAAATACACATATACACATATACACATACATACATCCAAAACCCAACATGAATCCATCATGGCGGCAAGGAAAAACCTTCTGTTTAGCAGCCGGAAATCTTGAATGTGGATCCCAGTCCCGTGATGAACACCAATCCACATTATGCTGTGCAGTAATATAAATCATTAAATATACAACAAAACTTGGAAATAATTTACGAAATCATTTGTATTTGTTACCCTGAAAAATTACTTAACAAATCATTCTTTTGAAAAAAAAAAAAAAGAGTATTACACACTCGCAAATTAAAATCGGCACCATTCCATAATCGAACCCCTATAACAAATATTCATCTCCTTAAATCGCTTCTTTTGCTGTTTGTACCCTGGACATCAGACATCACATAATGAAAAAAACTTTCTACACAGTCTGGAAGTAACTTTGATTTTGCTCTGTACATAATTTGCATTATTTTAAAATATACCAAGTCATCAAATTTCATAGCATGGGCTTTCTTAAAGGAATAGTATGTGCATGATAATCAGCCTTATTGGTTCGTTTTTGTTTTTGTAGGAGCCCTAAGCCTAACCCAGTTAGGTTTTATCACAGTTTGATTCTTGGAGAAATGAAACAGCTGTTTTAATCTTTCAGTGGCCGACTCTGCTGCCCCTTCTGTTACGCTGACGTCCAGCGAGCTGCTGTCGGCCGTGTCCACCATGACGCTCAGTGACGACGAGATGAACAAGCTCATGGAGGTCCTGAACCAGAAGGCGGGCGTCCCCCAAGAGTCCTGGCAGCTGGTAGGCCAACAGTGACACAACATTGGCAGCTAACATTTGGTGCTAAATGGATCTCCATAAGTTCAGGCATTAGCGTAACGTGTTAGCGTGTTCAGCACAAGTGCAAACAGCTAACATGGAGACGCCATAGATGTCGGCTAAGCCCTCAGTCCCATCTCAGAAGGTCTGACTCTTTTTGTACCGTCAGGCATGTCAGAAAGGAGACCCCCTGTCCACTCTGAAGAAGCAGCTGGAGGAGAAAGAGAAGCTGCTGACGACCGAGCAGGAAGAGGCCGCCAACGCCAAAAACCGCCTCCGCGAGCTCAGCAAGGTGAGACTCACATCATCGTGATCTGAACACTCGCTAGATCAGGTTTCAAGAGCTGGGTTGAGACAAGAACTTCACCATAGAAGAAATAATAAGTCCAAAATAAAGTCTTCTCTGTCTTCTTCTTCAGCAACTCAACACAGAAAAATCAAAGATGGCGTCTCTGGAGGCTCGTCTGCAGGCGGAGCTCAGTGCTCAGGTCCAGGAGGTCGACGGTCTGAAGACCAAAATGGAGACTGCTGATCAGGAACACCTGAAGCACACGGAGCAGCTCAACCAGAAGGTCACACAAGACTTTCACTCCTGATTTTTCAGTCAAGGGTTTGGTGGTCTAGAGAAGGTCTAAACCAAGTCTTCAGTCCTCTCAGGAGGGTCTGGACTATGTTCCTGTCCTCGTGAACAAGTGCTCTGTAAATCTGACCAAAGTGAAACGAGTTTAAGTCCAGAGTCAGCAGAGTCACTTTAGAAGTCCAGAAGGACAATTCAATTAAACTAAATCAGATTTAGAGAGTGTGGTGTGAGTCTAAAGCATCCTGTCTAAACTCTTATGTTTAGCTAAAAAAAGTCACATTTAGCTCTTTAAGGTCCAAAAGTGGACCGACCAGAAAAGTGCCTTAATTATTATTTATCAGTTTTATTTTCGACTTTTACCGCACCAGATATTTTCATAAACTTAATCCCTGTTCAAAACCGGAAAAAAACAATTCATTTTCAGAATTTTAAACCCTTATATCAGAATCAGAATTGTTTTTTATTGCCAAGTATGCAACACGTACAAGGAATTTGACTCCGGCAGTCGTTATCTCGAGTAAAAAGAAAGTAAAAATAAATAAATAAATACAGTGTATTAAATTAAAATGAAATAAAAAAGAAAATATGTCACCTCTTATGCTCTCTTTTCAAGTTAAAAATATATGTACTGTTTCTAACTCACTAAAATGTTTAAAGGTAAATCTGTATTGAATAAGAATTGACAGGCATGGTCTGTGATTATCTATCAAGTTGTTTTCAGAGTATTTTATTTTTATTTGTTAATGCTGTTTGGCTCTTTGCATCCTAAGAGTGGAAAAGCCATACAGTTATTATATTAATGTAGTTTTCTTCTTTGGCTGTTTTAGATATTTTCCACAATCCTGTTTGGTGTAAAGACCAATTTTAGATGTGAGTTTGTATTCATATCACTGACATAAATATTAAGGGAAAAATAAATTAAAATGAATTGAAGTATTTTTACTAACACAACCTCGAACATATCCATAGTCAGAAACAAAATCACCGTTGGTACATTCTTATTTATCATTTTTATGCTGTGTCAATGTAAAAAAAAATTAAATTATAATATGTAAATTACCTGATGGTCACTGAGAAAATCATGTTTTTGCCTTGAGATGTTAAAATGAGAAAGTGGAGCTGTCTGCTATAAAATCAATCAATCAATCAAACTTTATTTGTATAGCACTTTTCATACAAAAAAGTTGTAGTACAAAGTGCCTCACACAAGGAATAAAATGAAATAACAATAAATGACATAAAAAGTAGAAAACTACATACAATTTTGTTCCCACACAGCAGCAAAAATATATTTTTTTACAGTGTTCAGATTTAAAAACAGGAAAAAGAAGCTTCACCAAATTGCATGTCAAAAGGATTTTTTGTTGGACAAATAACCTGAAATACCAAAACTTCTATGTCCACAAAAGGACCAAAGAATCCTGAGCCGCCATCTTCAAGAGCTCAGAACCAGTCTGACAGTTTTTGTTTATTAATGAAATAAAAGATTGTTTCCTGTCAAAGCTTTTGAACAAAAAGCCTTGAAATCAAGCTTAATAGTCTTTAAAGTATGTTGCTAATTGCTAGCTCGGACAGAGATGCAGTAATGGTGTCGTGTTTGTAGCGCGGTAAGCTAACAGTGTTATGAACTTGAACAGATCGTGAATCTGCAGGAGCAGCTGGAGAACGGTCCCAACGCTCAGCTGGCCCGGCTGCAGCAGGAGAACTCCATCCTCCGGGACGCTCTGAACCAGGCGACAAGTCAGGCCGAGAGCAGGTAAAGCCCCTGGTTACCATGGCAACACCCAGTTCACTCTGATGTACCAGTAGATCCAGGTATCTGTGTTGATATGATTGAACTGTTATTGCTCTCACAGGCAGAACGCGGAGCTGGCCCGCCTCAGACAGGACTGTGTCCGTCTGGGCCGCGAGCTGACCGAGCGCTCCAACGCTCTGAGGGCCGACGAGGAGCTCAGGAAGACCCTGGAGGCCAAGATGGCCGCCGCCGAGCAAGAACTGACCAAAGTCCAGGTAAGATGAAGACAAAGCAGTTGACTGAAAACGTTGTTCCTGAATTAAAATATGATCTCTGTCTACAGGAGTCTATCAGCCAATCAGTGGTGACTTTGGTGTAAACAGGAAGTGACCCTTGATTCTTCTTCTTCTCTTTGCAGCTGCTCCATGTGGACACCGAGCGTTCTCTGCAGCAACAACTGGAGGACGTTTGCTCACAGCTGAAAGTCTCACAGCAGGAGGCGGCTGCCGTTAGCGGTCAGTGTTTCTGTTAGCATTAAGCTAATTTATGGAGCACATTTACCTCGGGTCGTCCTGAATGTTATAAACCTGAGTGTGAGTCTAGCAAAAATCAAATCATATTGATGCTTCTGTGTTTCTATGGCAACAAGAATCTGAGTCCAGGACATCAAATATTGGGAAAAATCTTCTATTAATTATCTATTTCAGTGAATCAGCTGTTACTTCATTAAGTACACATAAACATTTAACAAGACATACAAAGGATAAAAGAACAATACCAACAGTACAAAAGAAATAAAAAGAAATTTGAAAATACAGGAGAAGATAATAAGACAATAACAAGAGACAAAAATAAAACAAAATAAACACACCATAGAAAAACAAAAACACAAATGAGATAGGAGTAGGGGTATCAGTCACAAGTGTTCATATGACAAAGAATACTGTTGCTTGAGTGTGGGCGAAAAAAATGTATGTGGTCTAAGGGCAAAACCATATATAGAGGAATAAGGAAAAATAAATAAATATGAAAAAAAAACAACAACAACAAACTAACTAAGAAGCAGTTAAGGGAAAAAAGAGAATAAAAGGAAGAAAAAGATAACAGCAAAAGCACGAATGTTTTTAAGACCTTAAATATAGGGCTCTGAGAAGAGGAGGGGTCCAGGTCTGTCATGCAGAGCGGCTGTGAGCTTTTCCATTGAAATATATTCTCTAAGGATATTTAACCAGCGGTCGGACATTTTCATAACTCTGCTGTTTCTTTCTCTGCTGTTTGCCCCTCAGAGCTGCAGGGGGCGCTGGCGTCCAAAGACACTGAGCTGCAGGAGCTCAAGGTCCAGCTGGAGAACCAGGCTGCTGCCCAGGTGACGTTCTTAATGTCTCACCTGTCTGAGGTCTACATCTCTGAACCCTGGTGGTCTTAAGATGTGGAAATGATTTTAATGACATGAAACGGCTGAATCAGTAACTCCTCATATTTAGCACTGTACTCTTAATCATAAACCAGCACATGCATTAGCCAACATGCTAACAGTCTTAAGAACTAAACTGTTGGGGCTTAGAGGGTTTGATGAGGGTTTGAGGCGTTCACTGACCTCTTTGTCCTGCAGGTCACCGAGTCTCCTGAAGTGGAGCAGCTGAAGATCAGGTATGAATATTTTATTTATTTAAATGATAATTAGCCATGTCTTGAAGTAGTGAGAACCCATTAAATGACTTCCTGTTTCACTTCCTGTCAGTGTGCAGCAAAAAGACGAGCAGGTGGTCACTCTGGAGGCGGAGCTTACTCAGCTGAGGGCGGAGCTACAGCTGCTGACATCATCACAGACCGAGAGGTTGGAAACATATAATCAAATATCTTAAACTAATTTTCACAGCTAAAAAGAATCCCTTGTTTTGTTAAAGTAGCATACAGAAGTGTCTGGTCCACCATGAGGGACACGTCATGTTTCATGTTCCCATGGAAACACTGGATATTATATTAAAGGCTGAACTACTGTCGATGGACCATTAGTATTTCTGGCATCGACTACCAACAAAACTCCACCCCCATGACTCCATGAAGCTCGATTCACATATTTCTACCTCAAATCTACACCGTAGGCTTGAATAAACCTACACAGAGCTTTATGTGAACCCCTTTTTTAGAACAAGAAATTTAGAGTGACACAGACCCTGTGATTGGTCTGCTGCAGAGCTCCAGAAAGTTTAACCTTTACCCTCAGAGGAGGCTTTGATGCTATGTTAGTAATATGCTTTATATTTTATTTGTATCTATTTATTTAAAAAAAAATATTTGTTATTTTATTTTATTTTGTAATTATTTATATTTTTGTTTGTGTCTATCTTTTTATCTACTTTTTCAAACTGATATTGGAATTCTAATTTCCCTGAGGGAGTTTCCCAGGAAAGTGTCACCACTTTAAACAGCTTTTTTCATCAGTATGCCGTTTTAATTTATGCTTTTTTTCAGTAAATGCACCTCATTGAATAAATTCATATCAAATACAGTCCTAAATACAAAATAACAAGCAGCAGAGGTAACCCCATCCCCCCGACCTCTAATCTTCTTTAATGTATGGACAGACATTACCAAGTATGGTAAAGACACGCTGTCAGCTCCGCCCACCTCCTCTACATATATTTTTCCATTTCCAAGACTCAGCAAAGGGTCTTCAGCCTCAAAGTTCTGTAGGTGGGACATACAAACTGCTCCACTATTGGGAGGCAGGACTCTCTACGGTGTTTTTACTATACTCAAAACCACAAATAAGAAATTTGTCCTCAAAACAATATGGTTTAATTTCAGTAAATACATCATAACAGGTTAAATTTTTGGTAAAAAGAGTCCTCAATTTGAACAGCAGAGGTGGGCAGAGCTGACAGCGTGTCTCCTCACGTCATTCTTCTGTTGTTGTTTCCATCGAGAGGATTTTCATGCTTTTAAAAGAATAAATTCTGAAGTTTTTAAGTTTTTCTCAGATAGTGGGGTGTGAACCCCAAGGAGGGCGTAGCCAGACAACAAGGGGGTCAAATGGAGGCCCCCTTGAATTTTAATAGGCAAATAATAAAAAGGAAATGAAAGCATGATGAGTTCAGGACTGCCCTGTCTCTAAAACATTTGTAACAAACGTACCTGACTTTAGTAATGTGGTCTTTTTCTCATCATAAACTGTGAGTCTAGACTTCAGTCTTTTCTTTGACTCTCCAAAAAATATAAGTAAATGTTTTTTTTAAAGATAACAGGGGTAAGAATTTAAATAATGATATGTGGAAATAAAAATGCTAAATAAATATGACTGATTTCTATATTTAGGAATGCAAAATATAATCAGTATGATGTCAGTATCGGCCGGAAAAAACGTAATCTCAAAGGAGGGCCAAAGTAACAGAGAACCACTGATTTAAAGGACCCTGAAGTGACTTCCTGTTTGACTTCCTGTTAGTGTGCCGCAAAAAGACGAGCAGGTGGTCGCTCTGGAGGCGGAGCTTACCCAGCTCAGGGCGGAGCTACAGCTGCTGACATCATCACAGACTGAGAGGTCAGAAAAAAGTTTTCATAACCGAAGTAAAATCTGCTGAGATCAAAACTCACTGTTTAAAATGTGTTGATACGTATATTTACAGTCTGTATGTTTCGTTTGTTTCTTCAGTGTGAAGGAGGACGAAGCTGCGGCAGACGAGGACGCAGACGTAGAAGTTGTGGTCGAAGCAGAGGCTGCAGATCCGACTCAGAAGGAGGTGTGTTTGATTATCGTCATGTTGTAGTTTTTTTTTCCCACAATATATTTTATTTTTATTTAAGTTTTTCAAATAAGGTACATAAACAATAGCAAGCATTACATTAAAAAAAAACAAATAGTAGACAATCTATCATTGGTACATTGTGCATATTGAAAAAAACATCAAATATTACAAAGACATGGTAACTACACGGTCGGCAATAGTCCTTCATATTCTTCAAGTGTTCTGTTTAAGTTTTGGACATAATCAATGAAAGGTTTCCATATTTTTTCAAACCCTTGTTTTTTCAATGTAAGTATATAAGTTATTCCTTCAAGTGGAAGGTTTGCTAACATCTGTCTCAACCATTGAGTCACGTCTGGTCTTTTGGTCTTTTTCCACAGTAGTAAAACATTTCCCTGCATTGCCACAAACAATGAAATATGGTTCCTTTGCTTTCCATACGTTTTGTGCATGTATCAGGTATGTTTTTATTATATCTGTTTACTTCCACTGGTGTAGGATACATCCACATTAACCATTTCTGATGTATCAATTTAAGACAGGAGTTTATTGATTTAGCTTGAACTTCTTCACAGGCTTTTTCCCACTGTTCTTTTGATATTATGAGTTCCTTTAGTTTAGCACTTAGTTCCTTTAGTGAGTTTTCGTCGTGTTGGAGTTTGAAGCTCACATGCCTCCTCAGTAAACCTCATCAAACATGGACGTCATCCATCATTTTCTGAAGAGGACTGTCCTTGACTGTAGAAGGTCATGCCCTCTGTCGGTCAGGGCCTTCCTGTGTGGAGTTTGCATGTTCTCCCTGTGCATACGTGGGTTCTCCCCTGGCACTCCAGCTTCCTCCTACGGACCAAAAACATGATCATTAGGTTGATTGGTGACTCCAAATTGCCCTGAGTTTGAGTTTGAGTTTGAGTTTGAGTTGGAGCGGTTGTCTGTCTCTCTGTGTGGCCCTGTGATTGGCTGGCAACCAGTCCAGGGTCTGCCCCACCTCTCGCCCAGTGTCAGCTGGGACAGGCTCCAGCAGTATAGATGAGGGAGACCTGGGTGACATCAGGGTGGTATCATGGTGGTCCTCATGTTGAAATGAGGTCTCAAACTTTAGATCAACCTACCCACCTAACGCCAATGAGCTGTCAATCACGTGCCTAATATGAGTAACTCTGACTGAAGCTTGTGTTCAATATCTTGTTATAAAAGCCTGACATCACCTTGACATCCTGGTGCTTCTTCTTCTTCTGCAGGGATCAGGAAGTGAGACGGAGTCGGACCAACAGTTTGAAAAGTAAAAACAAACACATTAATGAGGCGTGACTTCATACCTCTGCAGTATGATTAGTGTCAAATTGTAGTTCGACTCTTCTTGTTTATTGAAGCAGAGAATCATATTTCAGTGAGACGTTGAAATCCGAGCCTCTAATGACCTGAATGTGTTTGTTCAGTTTGGAGGAGGAGTCTCAGCTGCTGCGTCTGGAGGAGGAGCTTCAGCAGGCTCGTAACCACGGCAACGTGAGTCAACATCAAAGCTTCCATATATGGTCTACGATTCCCTTTGTTTGGTTTTTGATTGGTTAACTGACCAGCCAATCACAATCAGAGAACCCCTTCCCATAGCAACTCTAGTCAGAAAGTTCTTCTGTTAGCAAACATTATCTTAATCTGCTGTTACGTAAAGAAAACCAACCTACAATCAAAAGAGAAAACGATTAAATGCAGACAATATTTGGTTTTCTAGGAAGATTCTGTGGAAATATTTAAGTATCTTGTTGATCTGAACGGCTGATTTAAGAGAACGGGTCATGATAATTCATAGATTTTATATTATCCTTGTACATCCTGCTGTAGTTTAGTCTTCATTCTTTCACTGAGGCCAAATTGAAAACAGAGTTGAAGTAATTAACGATTAATAAAAGTGAACCAAAAATAGGAGTCGGGTGTAAAATGGTTCATAGTGTTCTACAGAATTAAAAAACAGAACATTTTAAAATTCAAAAATGTCATGTTAATGAAATAAAGTTGTTTTTCAGTGTGATACACTAATCTCTGTGGGGACGAGATCAGATTATTTTCTGCAGAAAAAACAGAGCGGAGCAGATGGTGGATCAGTGCTGTCAGAGGCTCCCAAAGCAAATTTAATTATGAGCCAAATGAGCCTGGTTAACAGACTCAGAGGGTTTAGGACAATAATAAATATATATATCTACTATCACATGTGCTGAAGATGGAACTTTGTTATATTCAGTAAGTTCTGCCCCTGTTTTTTTTTCTTATCTTCAGGAGCTGGAGGAGAAAATGGTGGCTTCAGCGGCGGCGTTGTCAGAGGTGGAGCAGAGGGAGGCGGAGCTTAAAGCAGAGCTGGTTAGTGACTCCAACAGAAAAACAGGAACAATGGAAATAAAATTAAATTAACACCACAAAGTTTGTAGAGGCTTTATTTTGAAGGGTCAGTTTGTACACTGTAAACATTTATTTTTTGTGTTTGTGTGTTTGTACTGTGAAACAAAGGGTCACTCTAATGAAAAAAAAATCTTTAATTTTGACCCGATAAACTGTAAAAGTTGCGTGTTTGTGAGTGCTGTGGCTCTTGATGGACAAACGTGTCTGAGTCAGTCCGACGTTTTCTCCTGAAGAGCTTCAGTTTACATCTTCGTGACGATGATGATGATGATGAAGCTCCTGGACTGAAACCACAGATTCACAGAATTACAGATTTTCTGAGTCAAAGTGAAAAGAAGAATCAGACCAGGCTGACCTGCAGACAAACAGCTTCAGCTCATATCATTACAGATAATGTATCATATTTTATACTATAAACCAAAACATCTCACAGTTTGGTTCCTCATAAAATTATAATTGAAATGATTTAAACAATTAACAACTTTTTAAAAAACAAAATTTCAGGTTCTTTCTTTATGACTTTAGAAAATTGAAAAACAGATTTAGGTTTCCTGTAAATGTAGGACCTTAAAACTTCAAGACTCCTTTTATAAACTGAAATGTCTGACTTTGTAATGATAAACTTATTTGTTGATTTAATAATTTTTAAAACTTAAAATTTCTGCTGTGCTCTAAATTTACATCATTTTTGTTTTTTGATGTTTTACCCTCATAAATGTGTGTTTTTTGAACAAGGGAAGTTAAAGATTTTTCTCAGTAAAATTATTACTTATAAAATCAAGAATAAGAGTTTGGTTTCTCTCTCTTTTATGTTTTTTTTTTTTTCAGAAATATAGACGGTGAATTCTTCTTATTTATTTGTTTTGGGTTGTCCCTAATATTCTGTCATATGGTTGTGTTTCAGGCTCAGGCTGGGTCCAGGTTTTCGTCCCTGCGTTCAGACTTTCAGGCGTCGCTGCAGGTTTTGTTTCCTGGTGTTTCCATGGAGACGGAACAGGTCGATCAGCTGTTTCCTGTCTATGCTGACTTTGTCTTTTATTGATTATTCTCCAGAAGAAGTTATTCGTATTTTTTGATCAAAGAAAAGCATGGTTTAATCATATTTAATCAAATTTGAATCAAAGAAAAACTTTATATTTTTATATGAAAAAAAACGTGTTACTTGTTAGTGTAGCACTGCTTACAGCTGCTTATCTGATATTTATTTTGTATTGTTTGTGTTTTTCATATTTAACATGTCAGTCATCACTCAGGGCTCAGGTGCATGTTCACAGTCTGTTTTTTCCTGCAGGACGATTGGCTGGAGCTGTTCACGCACAAGGTTCAGGAGAGTAAAGCTGAAGCAGAGACGTCTCACTCTGAGGTAACAACACAAACCCTTTTATTCTCACTGAAACTGGATGAGGAGTGTAGATTTAGTTTATCGATTCTGATGTTGATGTTGTTACCTCCGCCAGGGAGGTTATGTTTTTGCCGACGATTTTTTGCTTGTTTGTTAGCAAGATTACACAAACACTTCTGGACAGATTTTGCTGAAATTTTCAGGAGATGTTGGTAATGGCCCAGCTTACAACTGATTAGATTTTGTTGGTGATCCAGATCACCTCAATTAATGAATGATGGTTTTTGCTCAATAACTGTCTAAGTAATAACGATACCCACATGATTCTGAGTGCTCGGTGTGGGTTTTCAGGGTCATGAATCAGATTATGATGGTAACTTTATCATGAACTTTTAGATGTAACAGCAATATGTGAGCTGGTGGAGGTTTGTGCTCTCTGAGTGCTTTCTAGTTGTGGATGAAGTTGTTGTTGTTGTTTCTGATGTTCTTGTTGTTGATTTTGTTGATCAGATCCAGTCGAGGATAGAGGAGGTGGAGAGGAAGCGTGAGGAGCTTCAGGAGGAGTTTGATCAGAAGACGAAGCTGCTGCAGGAGACGGTGACGAACTTCAACATTTTCACTCAGTTTTAGTTTGAGGTTTTTGCGTCTGATGTTTGGATTGTTGTTCATATTTCTTTGTTTAAGTTTGTTCTCGTGTTTTTATGACCTAAGGAGGTGGAGCTTCAGGCCGTACAGCGACGATTTGAAGAAGAAGAAAACGTGTGGAAGAACAAACTGACGGAGGCCGAGCAGCAGCACCAGACGGTGAGGAACATCATGAGATAACGAGGGGCTGATCAGTGTGCGACTGCTTCTGTCTGAGGATGCTCGATCAGCTGATGATTAATTGCTTCTGTCTGCAGGTTGTTGATCAGCTGAAGTTGCTGCAGGAGGAGATCGAGTCAAAGAAGTCGGAGACGGAGGACACTCAGCAGGTCTGTCTCTGATTAACAGGCTCGTTAGCAGCAGGTTGATCCACAACATTAAATAATTAATTAGATGATCCTGCACACGCCCACCGTGACGTCACTGTGACTCTGCTCTGCATGAGAAACCAGAGAAATAATTTTAAATTGTTTATTTGTGTTTTGCATTGTCGGACTAAACCGACAGTAAAGATGACTCGAACTTTTCAAACCTATTTTTTTCCCTTTTAATCTACAACATTGATCAAATCAGATTTGTTTTTATATGTTATTCTTCTAATTTTGTCAGTTTTGTTTCATTTTATACACAAAATGTTTTTTTCCTTTTGACTTAATGACTTTTACACACAAGTTTTTACTTGGATTTTTTTTTAGTAAGTAAGTAATTTTCATAATGACTTTAGGAATTCCTATACATAAAAAATGATATTTTTTAATGACATGAGAAATATGAATTTCTGTGGTAACATTTTTTTCCTTCAACTTCGACTTTCATAATTAAAAAAATATATTTTAAGACTTTAAAAACTTGAAATTCAGTTTTATGTTAATGACTTTGATTTTATGACGGTTTATTAAAGAAAAGGTATTCAATTTTTACTTTTACACCATTGTACTAACTCGGTGTTAACAGGCGGTTTGTTAATAAAGCTTTGTCTGTCTGTCTGTCTGTCTCTCAGCTGAAGGAGCAGCTGATGTTGTTGGAGGCTCAGCTGGAGAAACAGCTGGAGGAGGCGAGCGTCACTCAGAGCTGCAGCGAGGAGCTCACTCAGGTAACAACTCCTGACGGGACGTCCTGTTCGGGACTGTGGACTGTGTGTGTGGTCTGATGTCGGCTTGACTGAATGATAAACTGTAATCATTGTGTTTGTGTGTTTGTTTGTGTATTTGTGTATTTGTGTGTTTGTTTGTGTGTTTGCGTTTGTGTATTTGTATTTGTGTGTGTGTTTGAGTGTATTTGTTTGTGTATTTGTGTGTTTGTGTGTTTTTGTTTGTGTTTGTTGGTGTGTTGGTTTGTTTTTTGGTGTGTTTGTTTGTGTGTTTGTTTGTGTGTTTGTGTATTTGTGTGTTTGTTGGTGTGTTTGTGTGTTTGTGTGTTTGTTTGTGTGTTTGTGTGCAGATGCAGTCCACGGTGCAACAGATGTGTGTTCGCCTGCAGACGGAGGAGCAGCAGCGCCAGCAGCTCCTCTCTGAGCTCGAACAGGTCAGAGGTCAAACCCAGGAGGCTTTAAGTTTCTCCTCCTGAGGTCAAAGGTCACAGGAAGTGTAACTGGTTTGCGTGTTTTTTTTTTTCCAGGCTCGACAGGACGTAAAGGAGCTGCAGGAGGAGGTGAGACAAAAATCTTCAGCTCCGTCTGAGGTCTCTGATCTTTCACATTTTAAAATTTTACCCGCCAAAATAAAAGCTTCCCAGTTGTAATCACATAAAATAAATCTGCAGTTTATTTATCACTCAGGTTTGGTCTTTGTGTTTGAGAGAGTTCTTTTTTCTGGTAAAATATTCCCCACATGGTGACTCATTGAGATTTTTGTAGACTTTTATTGTGGCGGGGCATTTATAAGACATGTGGACTTAATAAAACAGTAAAACTGTTTTTTAAATATGAACTTTTGTTTTTGTTTCTGCAGGAAGAGGCGGAGCAAAGATCAGCTGCTCCATCAGAGGTCTGCACCTTCATAGTTATTTACATTTTGAAAAACCTGTTAAAGATTTTGAAGCTTAATCACATTTTAGAAAGACTTGATCCCACCAAAATAAAAGTCCCGCCTAAAAGATCTTTCAAAATAAATAAAATGATGTTCTTTCTTCACTCATTAATGTCAGACTAACTCTGTGTTTCTTTTCATTAGCCTCTTTGTATTCTTTTTTAAATTCCCTTAACATGATAAATCAGTGAGATTATTTACCCTTTTATTTTGGTGGGACGTCAAACCTCAAATGTGGAGAATGATTTTTGAAAATGTCCTCTTTTTGACATTTTTGCTGGAGGAGGTGGTTCGAAGATAATGTTTTCCGTCAGGGTTCTCCTCAATTAAACTTATTTACAATTATAAAAATAGATTTAAATTCACAAACCTAATCACATTTTAAAGACTCAACCCCGCCAAAGTAAAAGTCACTCCTTTAAGTCCTTTCAAAATAAATGAAATGTACTTTATTTACTAAAAAACACAAGGATGAATATATGTTTCCATAAATCAGTTTTTTATTCTGCTAAATCCTCCCGAAGATGAAATTTCAGATTTTTTTTTTCTAATTTCTCTTATTCTGGCGGGACACTGGATCGTAAATGTGAAGAATATTTATTAAAGTGACTTTTTCTTTTGTTTTTGCAGGAAGAGGTGGTGCAAGTATCAGCAACTCCGTCAGAGGTATCTGCCTTCATCATATCTGACTAAGATCATAAAATATAATTGAAATTTTTTAATAATACATATAATATAACTCTTGTTTTACTAAAGAAACAAAGACAGATGTGTGTTTTCCTTAAATTTTTTTACTCTGCTAAAACATCCCTTTAATGAAAACTTGTCAAATTTTCTCAACTCTTTTATTTTGGCGGGACACCAAACCTTGAATGTGAAGTATAATTATTAAAGTGTGACCTTTGTGTTATTTCAGGAGGAGGTGGTGCAGGTATCAGCAGCTCTATCTGAGGTATCTGCCTTCATTACATTTGATTATAATCATAAATATGTGTTTGAAGATTAAAAAAGAAATCACATTTCTAAGATTTAACCGCCAAAGTAAAAGTTGCTCCTGTAAGACCTTTCAAAATGAATCAAATAATGTCTTCATTTGATAAAGAGGAGAAATCATGGACTAAAATGATTTCAACTTTATGTTTTTAATATTAAAATAATAATAATTAAAAAATTCCACAACTTTCCTTTCGTCTTTTATTTTTGCGGGACATTGAATCTTAAATTTGTCTTTTTTTGATGTTCAAAGTGATGTGTGAAGATCAGCTGCTTCACTCTTAGTCTCCACCTTTTTTACATTTGTCAGTGATTAACCAAAAATGTTTAAAATTCATAACTATCACATTTTAAGAATGAAACCCCACCAAAGTCAAAGTCACTCCTTTAAGACATTTAAAAATCAAATGGAGTAAACTCTTATTTTACCAAAGAAACAAAGACAGATGTATTTCCCTTAAATTGGCTTTTTTACTCTGCTAAAACATCCCTTTTATGAAAACTGGTCAAATTTTCTCAATTCTTCTATTTTGGCGGGACACCAAACCTTGAATGTGAGGTATAATTATTAAAGTGTCACCTTTGTGTTATTTCAGGAGGAGGTGGTGCAGGTATCAGCAGCTCCATCTGAGGTATCTGCCTTCATCTTATCTGACTAAGATTATAAAATATAATTGATCATTTTATATATATCTATATATATATTTTTTTTAAAGATGTAACCCAGCCAAAGAAAAAGTCACACTCCTTGTGAAAAACAATCATTACCCATTGTTGTCTTTTACAAGCTTCTTATTCTGTAACAGATTATTCAGCATCATTCTTTTATTTTGGCGGGACATCATTCCTTAATTGTAGAATATTTGTTTGTTAAATGTGACCTTTTTGTGTTTCTGCAGGAAGAGGCCGTGCAGTCACCAGAAGCTCCACCAGAGGTCAGCGTTCTGAATTTCTTTTGTTTATAAAAAGAATCAGGATTTGAAGAAACATTAAAAATGATTCAATTACATTCAAATATTTGACCCCTACAAAGTAAAAGCTTATAATTCAATTCCTCTGGACTTTTCAGAATAAAACAACCACCATATATTTATTCAAACAGGCTGAGATATGGTCAGATTTGAATTTGATTTTTTTTTCAATCAGCTGAAATAATTTGATGATTCAGCAACACTTTCAGGTTTTTATTTTGGCGGGGTATCAAACGTGAAGTACTAAATAAACTAACATTAAAATCTGTTTTATAAATGTTTTGTTGTTTCTGCAGGTGCAGCAGGCGGAGGTGAAGGAGGAGACGCCGGTGTGAAACGCCTCACTGACTGTAGCTGTCGTTACCATGGTAACAGGAGGTCGTCACAACGCCAGTTTTAAACTTTGAAAATGATTTTAGAGAAAATGTAATGACGGTCGATGATTGAAACCACAGAGTTAAAAGCACGTCATTTGGTGAGTTATTGATTTGAGAAGTTTCTCGCTCTCTTAATGACAAAAGCAGGGACACTGTTGGGTGAAGGGGCGGAGCTTAAATGGTGGAAGGTTATAATTCAGCGTGATCGCTGTTATTGTTCAGAAATGACTGAAGGGGTTTATTTGAGGGTTGGTAATTTTCAGTGTGATCAATAATCAATAACAGAGGTCGTTTGGTATTAAAATAAAGTAGGTGTTTGAAGGTTGTGACGGCGTTGCCATGGTAACAAATGTGTTTAATCGCAGGACATAAAGGGACCAAAGATGAGAGTGTTTGTTTTTTACAGTATTATAATTATTTACTGTCATTTCAGCTCAAATAAACTATCATGAAAACGTGGCTCTGCTGTCTGAGAGTTTTTATTCGCTCATTTTAACCGTGAACGTCAAAAATTGAACTTAACTGTTGCTTTTTTTTTTTAAAGATAATCTCTGAGTCAATTATTGACTCAAGTTTAGTCATTAAAACTGTTGGATATTAAACATTTTCAGTGAGAATTTTCCAACAGTTGAATTAAAACTGATTTGAAGGATTTTGGCACAAATGGAACTTGGAAGTGTTGAAAGAGCACAAGCCTCTGCCGAGTTATTTGGAAAATGTGGAGAACTGCCCTGGACCTGCATCTGGAATCAGATCACCACCAAAATCTACTCACTTCTTCCTTTTGCCATGAACAACAATACCTGAAAATTTCATCAAAATCTGACAGAAAATTTTTGTGTAATTGGCGAAAAACGAGGAAAAACTGCCCAATTTCACAACGTTAACGAATCATTTAAAAAACTACTGGATCCACATCCTTAATCAGATTATTACCAACATCGAATCACGTCCTCCTTGTGCCATGAACAACATTTTCACAAATATAGCCTACATAAAAATCGGTTCGACTTCTCGAGTTGTTTCTGTAACTGAAATACAAACGTTGGCAAAAAAGACAAAATGAGTGGTTCTGGATCTGGAGGTGAATTAAATACCTGCTCAGTGTGAGGAAGTGGTTTCAGTGTTTGGTGACTTTAGATGAAGCTGCTCGTCCTGGTAAAAGACTTAAAGAAGGAATGAAGAGTTCATGTTTTAGATTTTAATAAATTTAATAAACTTCAGGACAGAGAGAGTGAGCAGACAATTCTTATCAGAGCAGAAAAATAAATAAATGTATTGATTAAAAATGTCCCCACAGAGGAAACAGGAGAGGACACCATCTCTCCTCCAAACCTACTTGGTTAACTGTGTAATTGTTGTAAATTGGTAGTTCTTAGTTGTTGTTTTTTTGTATTATTTAGTTCGTTCGTGGTTTCGGGTAAATCCTTATTTTGAGTGTCAGCCTTTGCCGCCTTTTGTTTTTGAACCCTTTCCTTTAAAATCTCAGCTTTTTTAGTTTGTTTCTTGTAATAGCCTTGGCCTTTGGCTTGTTTTTCTTTCATTTTGTAGATAAATTGCGTAAACTCTGATAGTTGTTTGTGCAACTGTCTTAGAGACAAGTTCATAAATGTATTGATTTACACTAGTTCATATTAATCAAAAAGGTTATTCAGAGTATGAAAATGTAATAAAAAGCGTAAATAGTTAAGATGTTTTTAAAAATGCTGCCACAAAGGTTATTAATTTAGACGATGTAAGGTCATAGGTTATGTTACATGACCGGATGTGGGGTCAAAGCGCGACCCCCTGTTGCATTGTGGGTGATCTGAAGAGTTGAGAGAAGTAGACATGAAGCTTCAAAATGTGCACATGGTTTGACAGGTGCACATGGTAATTGAATTTATTTTACTATTGTGTATCATTTGTATTATTCTGCATAAGAGAAGAGCATTTTGAGTTATTTTTGTATTTTGTGTTTGTAGTTTTCACGATGTCCGATGAAGAAGGAGAGATTAAAAAAATCTTCTAAAAGACGTCCGTATGAAGCGTGGTCTTTAAAAGCATCAAACCAGTGTGCTACAGTTTGGTTATTTAAGATTTGGAGAATGAGAGATTTTCTTTTTTCCCTTTTTTCCCTTTAAGTATGTTCTGTACCTTCCCCCCTAGACGGGTGCGTAACAACATGAGTTAAAACCAGAAAAACAACTCAAACAAAAACTTAAGAGTTTAATAAAAACTAAAGGAACTGGACTTTACCCACACATTTATGTAAATATGATTTATGTTTGAGGACTGAGCTCCTCTCACATTAACAAATACTTACTGACAATAATCTAAAAACTATCATCTATAATCTTTAGGGAAGACATGGGGCCTCATGGAGAGGCTAAACTGGAGTATCAACATCACAGAAATTATGACTTTAAAAAAAAAGCAAAAATTAAAAATCTTAAAAAGAAATTTTTAAAAGATTTTTATCTCCAACGAGGACGTCGTGCTTAAACCGGCATCTGTTTCGCTGTTAGCAAAATAACTCTGAAAGAGTCTCTGTGATTCTCAATAAATTTTCAGAGAATGTTGTTCATGACACAAAGAAGAGGATTTCAGATTTTGGTGATCTGAACACAGACACAGATCCAGGAGTTTTACACATGTTCTCTGATAATGTCAGAAATGAGCTGGTGGAGGTTTGTGCTCTCAAAGCACTTTAATTCATTTATAAAATGGTTTGAAATGAATTCAATTAAAAATAAGCAACACTTTGACCCAAAGCACATGTTCATCAACATGTTTTTTTCCATTTCATGGATTAGTTTTAACATCCCTGGTAATTATCTGAAATTTATTTCTAACTGGAAAAAAAATGAAATGCTTTTCCCACCAGCGCAAAACACAAAAAACAGTGACTTCATCAGTCTGTGACGTTTCTAGACTGTTATGTGTTTTTAATCTTGTACTTTTTTAGTGTTATGCTGTTTTGAGTGGGTATTATTTTCTCAATTGATTATTTTTTAAAAAATGTTTTTAATTTTTACCATTTTTTAACTCTTTTTTTAATTGAGTGTTTTTTTTATTTATTCATCTTAAATTTGTACTTGTTTTTAAACAATTTATTCTTATTCAGTTTTTCTGTCGGTTTGCTTCTTTTTTAACTTGGTTTCTGATTTGTCATTTCCTCTTTATTTCTGATGTTGTTGCGTTTCTAAATATATATATATATATTTTTTGTTTCATCTTCCTGGCCACCTCGTTTTTCTTTGTTGTGTTTTTAATATTTTTCTTGAACATGTCAGGGCATCCCTGTTTCCATCCATCATCTACACCTCTTATCCCTTTCAGGGTCGTGGGTGGAGGCTGTCCCTGGCCAAGAGGCCTGAACTGGTTGCCAGCCAATCACAGGGCCGCATAGAGAGGCAGACAACCATTCACACTCACTCTCATACCTAAGGGCAATTTAGAGTCACCAAACAACATAATGAGCATGTTTTTGAACCATGTTATTGAACTAGCAACCTTCTTGCTGCGCCACCCTCCCTGTTTCCATGTGAACAAACAAACAGCTGATCTGATGTGCGTGGTGCCTTCAGGGCCCGTGGGTGACTGCAGCTCTGACACAAACACAGACTGGTCTTTGTACAGATGGAGCGTATTTTATTGGTCAGTAACATAAATAGGACAAATGTTTCACTGTACAGACGACCTGAAGGTAAAAATAAATAGTCACAGCAATAAATTAAAAGCATGAGGAGCGACGCGCTGTTAGCTCGAGCCGTCTCCATGACGACAGTGCAGTTCATGGTTATTTACACAGTTTATATTTGTACAGGCGTTCCAGTGTCCGACGCTCCGTCTCTTCTTCATTCACATTTGTCTTTTTTTTGTTTTTTTAAATGTCCACAACTTCAGAGACAAAAGTTTAAAAAACTAAGAAAAGCAAAAAGCAGCGTCTGATTCTTAAAAACTGTCGTTACGCTTCACGGCTGATCAACACGTCAGTATCAAAGACTTCAGTCAGCAGTTACAAAAATATCACACCGGCTCTTTGTTATCATTATTATTATTATCATTATTATTATTATTATTATCATTATTATGGGTTTTACTGCACACCGAGGGCAGTGAACGCAGCAGCTCTCAGCGCGCAGGAGGACTTCAGGGACTGACCAGGAGGAGGTCTAAGACCAGGAGGAGGTCTGAGACCAGGTTTCCAAGAACAGGAGGTCTGAAACTGGGATTACAAGACCAGAAGGAAGTTTGAGACTCACTGTAAAAACTAAAAGATCCTTACAGAACCTTTGGAGGTTCTTCAATTTGCAGCTGTGGAGGAACCTCTTCAGGTGCTTTGAGGAACCTTTGAAAAGGAGTTCTGCAGGTCACTTCCTTATGTTGTCCTCCCATGTCAAAATTGATGACGGATGCGCCAATACGATGCAGTCCGATCTGTTTAGCTCAGTTTTAGTGATAAAATATGGAACTAACGGAGAACTGAAAGTGGGCGCGGCGGAATAAGGTGGATTTAAAGACGTGCAGTGTCCGTATGTGACGTCACAGCGCACTGCAAAAAATGACAGAAGTGACCAAATGTCACCATGGTGGCAGAATGTGCACTTCTGCCCGGTCTACTTTGTCGTGGGGCAGAGGCAGCTTCTAATCCTAGTGCTATTTTGTTGACAAACAGCAGCTAGGCCACTGGAACCCCTTTTCGAAGGTTCCTCAAAGCACCTAAAGAGGTTCCTCCACAGTTGCAAGTTGAAGAACCTCTAAAGGTTCTTCAAGGATCTTTTGGTTTTTACAGTGGGAGGAGGTATGAGACTGGGTTATTCAGACCAGGAGGAGGTCTGAGACTGGGTTATTGAGACCGGGGGGAGGTCTGAGACTGGGTTATTGAGACCGGGAGGAGGTCTGAGACCAGGTTAACAAGACTGATCTGCTGCTCAGAGGTCTAGGAGACTCAAACAGAAGTTACTGAAGGACTAGAGGGGGGTCACTGGTGGCCCAGTGGGGGGGTCATACGCCAAGTTCAGGGGGGTGCAGGGGGTGCTAACAGTTGGCACAAAGTTCAGGTTGTTTTCAGGCGACTTTCATTCTTCAGTTAAATGTCGAAACACAAATGAGGGCGATGACATCACTTCCTCTGATCCAGTCTGCAGAATAAAAACAAACCCTCTCCCTCTGATCGGTCCGATCTAAAAGTCGTCTCTGCAGGTCGAGAGCTGCTGCGTGGACCTCCGGTCAGGTTCACGCCTCAGATCCTTCACGTTCACCTTAATGTGCATACAATCACGGCCGGAGCGCCACAGCGGCGCCCCCTGGAGGTGACCACCATCTCAACACAAAGAAAACAGACAGACAGACATGGGGACACAGACGCTGCGGTTCTCAGGCGTGTAGCCGCCAGACGGCGTCCTGTGGCTACAGCTGTCATAGTCCAGCTCTGCGTCCACACACACACACAGACACACACACACCCACACACACACACACAGACAAAATGAAAAGGAGCAACACAAACTGATGTAAACATTTTTCAAGAACACAAACAAACATCCTGAGACATTTTCATCGTCGCCACGTTTCTGCCCACAAACGGCTCAGAGTTCGTTTTTATCTCGCCGATGATGCTGCTGCTCGCCAAAGCCTAATGCCGCATTGTGTTGCCATAGCAACCAACACTAGGGATGTGGATATCGGAAAAATGAATCACAGGAAAGTCACCTGATAGTATTAGAGGAAGACTGAACGTCTCACAGGTGAAAAGAAAAACATTACTCTTGCTTCATTAGCTTGAGGCTAACATATAATGGAAATGGCAATTATGGGGCTAACAAATTTAGCATTGTGGAAGGGTCCATGCTTAAATTAAACTATTAGCTTCTTTCCTGCTCATCATTCCCCTCCCTCTCTTTCCCTAATTTTCAATTAAGGGACGAGAAGCCAAAACATCTTAAAAGCCCATGTCCTGGAGTGTTTGACCGTTCAAATTGTGGCTTGGAATCAGTCTTGTGAGATTTTTTTGTTTTGAAATTGGACAAATACTCTCACTTAGATCTGAGTTTTTGTCAGTGCTTCAACATTAAAGAGAAGAATAAAAAATTAGATTTTTTAAATAAGTTAAGGACTATCCGCCCAGCATCAGAAACACTGACTCGAGCTCTTGTTTTTTCCGGATCGAGGGGTAAAAACAATCAGGACTATTGTGACATAAAGATGATTTAAAATGGCCCCTTTATGAGGATCGACCTACGAGCGTGAACCTGGTTTCTGATTATGGCTTTCAGACCAATGAGGGTGCCCTCGGGTCGACTCTGCGGCGGTAAAAACAGACTCTGGAGACGTTTGTTCAGGGCAAGAAGGTCAAACATGATTCATTCTCTCTTCCTAAAGTATCTTCAGATGATTTTGAGAAAAAGAAAATCAGGAGTCAAACATTTTGAGAAGGTCTGATCGTGTAGCTGGTTGTTTTGTGAGATGTTGCTGCTCTCTTCTTCATGATGCAGGCTGGTGAAAATAAAGTCCAGGACACACTCACTCCGATCACACTCCAACACTCAAACGAGAACATTTCCCTTGAGAATCCTGACAGTTTCAGGCTTTGTTTGTTTTTTTGTTTTTTTTTTTGAGTAGACCGTCTGTTGAAAAGCGCTGCTCTTCTTCTTCTTCTTCGTCGTCTACTTGGTGCTCAGACTTCTCCATTTCTGCTGCCGAAGAGTCCGAGCGTCTGCACAAAGTCCTCGGCGGTGATGATGAGACGATCGCTGAACACCCCCGCTCCCTTCATCAGGATTTAAGGTCCACCAGGTGAAACAAAACCAGAGAAGAAGTCCTGTTGGATCGTGATTGGACGGCTGAAGGTGGAGCTGAGCGCAGCGGCGGGCGGAGGAGGAGTGGCTGAGATCACAGCGGGAATCCAGCCACGTGATTGGCCATCGCAGCCCTACAGTGCATAGATATACACACGCAGATGCCACTTTCAGGCTTCTACAACAGTGGGTGCCATCTTGGAGAGGGGTAGCTGCTGGGGACGAGTTTGGTGATCGTCTAAACGGGGGCCATTTTAGGAGGGTCTATGGCAGAGAACGGTCATTTTACTCATAAAACATTCACAACCTGCTTCAACGTGAAGAAAAGTCACATTATAGTTTGTCAAGTCTTCGTGTATCCTGGATCGTAACCAAGGCTTGAGATTCTAGTCACACCTTCCAACACCGTGGACTTAAATTCATTCACAGCTGCAGCCACACTCAAAATGGCTGCCATGTGGACCATATAGGGCCCTCGTTGATAATATAAACACATGCTTATGGATCAGTAGGGTCAGCACCTCCCTCTTAGACAGGACATGCCGAGAACGAACCCACTCAAAATCTAAAGCCTTCTGCCCACAGCAGCGCGTCCTGATTTCACTGAACTGTAGCATCAAGTGTGAGAACATAGAACATTCGTGAAAGTCATTTCTTTGTGTTCCAGAATTATTACTTCAGTTTTTAAAAAATCTGGTTTCTTTTAAGAATCCTGACTTTAATCACAAAATCCTGACTTTAATCTTAAACTCTGGACTCTTTTCAGAATCCTGACTTAAATCTAAGAATCCTGACTTTAATCTGAGAATCCTGACTCACATTTTAAGTTCTGATTTTAATCTTAAAATGCAGACTCTTATTCAGAATCCTGATATAAAATGTAAGATTTCTTCCTTTCACCCAGTATCTTGACTTCAAACACAAAATTTCAGAATTCCAACTTTTTTTTTTTTTAAATTTTTGACCTCAATCTCAGATTCCTGACTTAAATTTTAGAATCTCGACTATAATCTCAAAATCATAAAATCCTTTTTTATCCTGATTGATCTCAGATTTACTTTTTTTTCTATTTAAGATTTCTTCCTTTTACCCAGAAACTGATTTGAATCACAAAATCCTGAATCATAGATTCATTAAATCTCAGAATCTGAGTATTCTTTTAAATTCTGAATTAAGTGTTAAAACTCTGATTTTTTTTTTTTTCAAAAACCTAACTTTAATCTTAAAAATTCGAAATCTTAAATTTCAAATTCTTCTTTTCTTTGTTAATTACCTACGCCAAGGAGGTTATGTTTTTGCCGGCGTTAATCCATCTGTTTGTTTGTCTGTTTGTTTGTTTGTGTTCAAAATAACTCGAAAAGTTCTGAATGGATTTGGATGAAATTTTCAGGAATTGTCAGAAATGGGATATGGAAGAACTGATTAAATTTTGGGACTGATCCGGATCACCTTGGCGGAGGTCTGCGCTCTCCGAGTGCTTTTCTAGTTTTGACTTCAATATCAGAATTCTGACTTTAATTTTAGAATCCTGATTCTCTCTTTTCATTCCGTCTTTAATCTTTATACTCTGACTTTTATTTGCAATCCTGACTTTAATCTCAGGTTTACAATTTTTGTTCATAAGATTTCTTCCCTTTACCTAGAATCTTGACTTAAATCACAAAGTCTGACTTAAATCTCAGAATCCTGGCTTTCTTTTTGAATTTTGACTTCAATCTCTAAATTCTGACATAAATGTTTCAATTTTGACTTCCTTTTTGAATTCTGACTTTAATGTTAAAAAACATTAGAGGAAAGCTTAATTTAGTAGAATCAATCATAAATAAATGTGTTTCTGTTACTTTAAGAGTGAATGGTTTTAATTAAAAAACATTACATTTTTGTTTAAATTTGAGAGGAACCATTTTTCTTAATCTCCACGGGCCCCTCCAGGAGGCCAGGGCCCAAACTCTCCCCCCCCCATGAGCACCCCTGTGTATCATTTTTGAACAGTGGCGGCCAAGACAGCATCTACGTGTACATATCTATGCCTGTGGTAGGGGACATCATCCAGAGGAAGTGATGTCACTGATCCAGACAGACGGTTGAAGATCATGCAGCGAAGCTCAGCAGGTCAAAGAAATCCAAACGTCCAGGTGAAGCGCTGGATAAACGGCGAGCGACTGCGACTCATAATCCACCAATCGAGGAATGAAACCGGCAAACAGGAAGGGAGTGTGCGAGCGTCTGCGTAAGCTAAGCTTCTACACTACGAGAGCTGGCGGTTGGCGAGATATTCAGCACTCTGATGTCGAAGGACGGCGGCGATGTTGTCCTCCACACGCCAAAGGAGAAAAAAAGTGTCAGCGCTGACCCCCGGAAAGGTCGAGTTCCTGCGACCAATCAGGAGTCAAGACACGAGTGCGAACAAAGGAAATCCAGCCCAGGCACGAATTTGAAACCCCGCCCCCCACCCCAGAAAAAAACAAAGAACTTTTGGCTTCGTGGTTATGTACAGTGATTTCCTGTGGAGGCAGTCTTATGTCCGTGAGGTTTCCACAGGCCAGCAGGGCAGAAGTAAGCAACCCGGCGCCGGCGTCGGAGGTCAGGGTCAAGTCATCGAGCTGGGAGGGGGAGGAGCTAACCGAGTCAGACTATCTCTATGTGTGTTTGTATGTGCAGTGATTCTCCAGTCAGCTTCTTCTTCACTGTGGCGTGAGCGTACACCCGTAAGCTCCTCCCTCTCCCTTTAGCTCCACCCCCTGCTACTGGTGGACCTCGTTGGCTATCAGACTGTCCTCCCCTGACTGAAAATCCGCCTCGTTGATACTGTTCCCCCCGTTCAGCATCTCCTCGTCCTGGGACGAGCCCCGGTCCTCCTCGCCGCTCCCGCCCCCCGGCTCGTCCGAGTTTGGGTCCTGCAGCACCTGGGCGATGTACATCTGCTGCTGCTGCAGCTGCTGTTACCGTGGAGACATGAAACACGCGTTAGATCGTCATGGAAACACAACAAAATAAACAAGTTCATCGTTTCCTGCTGTTACCATGGAGACAAGAAATACACAAGACAGAATCATCTACTGTAACCACGGCGACGTTAAGTCACCATTTGTTTGTGCATTACGGCACAAAGGCGTGTCCACTGTGGAGCTCTAGTGGCTCCTAGTGGCAGACAGATGCATTACAGCTTAAGGATTTGTCTAAACACAATATAATCATTCTGTGGAGCTAATGGACTCAGCTGTCCCTACGTGACAAGCTAACAGAGCAGAGACCAGTTTAAACCCTCTGACCTGAGACTTGATGGTCGGGGAGGACGAGGGACGAGCCGGACGGCCGTTCTCCACAGCGTCCACGTCCGTCTCTTTGGTATCGATCTGAGATGGACAGAGGACGAGACATTTCTAAAGACATCATGATATTTCACACTGACCCAGTTCTAGAAAAGTCACGGTTGTTACCTTGTAGTTGTGAGCGCTGAGGTACTTGAAGTGTCCGAAGCAGACGTGAGACAGACAGACCACGATGGTGACGACCAGGACCACCAGAGTGAACATGGAGGTCGGCGTCTGGAAACCTGAAAACAGAAAAAAATATAAATAAATAAAATTTTCATGTTTCAGGGCTGTCCAACAAAAGAGGGTCAGGGACACTGAAGACAGATATTTATAAAGGGTTTCATTTTTTTTCAAGACTGAAAAGGTCGGGTTTTTTTTGGTCAGAATTCTCTTTTCTCTCCAAATTCCAAAATATTTTCAGAATTATCTTAATTTTAAAATCTGGCTTTTTTCCCCCCAGAATTCTGACATTAAATCTTAGAATTCTGACTTTTTCAGAATCCTGACTTTAATCACAGACACAGAATATTTTTTGTTCAGATTTCTCCCGTCTACCCAGAATACTGACTTTAATCACAAAACCCTGACTTAAATCTGAGAATCCTGACTTCTTTTTTTTCACTTTTTTTTTTTCCAGAATCCTGACTTTAATCACAGATTTACATTTATTTTAAAAGATTTCTTTGTTTGTCCCTAAAAACCTGACTTCAATGTTAAAGTTCGGACGTTTATGAAAAATCCTGTCTTAATCTGACAGTCATGACTTTCTCTTGAGGATTTCTACCTTTCACCCAGAATCCTTTCTTTTATCACATAATCCTGACATTAATTGCAGAGCCCAGACTTTAATCTGAAAATCCAGATTTTTTTAACACTGACTTTTAAATTGTGATTCTGACTTTTATGCAAAATCCTGACTTCAATCCCAGAATTCAAACTTTATTTCTCAAACCTCTGGCTTAAATACCAGAATCATTATTATTTTTAAGATTCTGACATCAATCTAAAAATTCTGTCTTTGTTTGGAAATCTTGACTTCGTTAAGAATTTCGTCCTTTCACCTCAAATCCTTATTTTAATAACAAAATACTGACTTCAACCTCAAAATCCTATTCGTTGTCCACTGGTTCGTCTGTTGTTAGCAAGACTACACAAAAACAACTGGACAGATTTTGCTGAAATTCTCGGAGATGTTGGGAATTGCCCAACTTAAAAATGATAAGATTTTGGTGTTGATATGTATATTCGTCTGCATGTAAAAAATTCCCCAAATTTCCAAAATCCCATACGTTAACATTGGGTTGAATTACAAAAATCATATCTCTGCCGTTTCTTTACAGATTTTCTTCCAGTCTCACAGGATAATATGGGGTCCATGTCTCTATCATCAGGGTAAATTTCATCTGGATCTGATCCAGTTTGACATCACGAAAAAACATTGAACTTTATAATGGGAAATCCCATTGACAACATTCAATAATTCATATAAAATCAAAATATTAAGTGATGCCCCCAAAACTTGTTGTGTTCATACAGGACAACAACCTCCATGTATGTGCTGAGTTTGGTCTGGATCCTGGCTCTGTTCTGGATCTGGTGATCCAGACTCGTATCTTTTACAGGGGTTGTGGAAAAGCCTCTGCTGACCTGAGCTGCTTGGTGGAGGTCTGCGCTCTGTGAGCGCTTTTCTAGTTACAAATCAAATCAAATTATTAAAAACATGTATAAAAACAGCACTTTAAAGTCTGGACCTCATTAACAGCTGAATTTTAACGGTTGTCTGGTACCACCATCATCACCAAAGAGCTCAAGACTGACACCGTTTTCTATGTTGATTTCTTCAAGAGAAGCAGCCAGCTGTCGTAACTGATGGGAAACAGCTGATTTAACCAATCAGACCTCCAGCTGTGACACTCTAGGATCATGGGTAGTGTAGTTTGATCCCTGAATATCACAGTAATCAGTTTATTTCTAAAGAACACGGCTGATAAAGACTCAGCTTACGGTCCACGCCCCTGAGCCACAGCAGGTGTGAGCAGAAGGGGGCGGGGCTTACCTGTGCGAACTGTGGAGAAGAAGAGCAGCCAGAAGAGGCAGAGGATGGGAGCAGCCACCACCTGGGTGACGGCCCCGGAGTGGATCTTCTTGTCCAGTTTGGAGGGCAGGTAGGCGTAATACATGTTGTACCTGTCCACCAGGTGTTTGAGCAGCATGTACATCAGACCTGAGGGGGACAAGCATGAGGTCAGGAGACATAAAGACGTCTGATCAGGGACATCATGGCCGTGTGTTTCTCTGTGACTCTGAGAGATGATTGAGGGTTTGTTTCTTCAGAGTGTGTCTGCACGTCATTCCCCTCTCTCTCCCCCAACTCTCCTATTCCCACAGTAAAGGTTTAAAATCCAGCAAATAAAGTCTCAATGACTGAAATGGTCTTCGTGTTCGTGGTCTCCGACATTTTAAATTAGTTACCTCCAACCAGGAGGTTATGTTTTTGCTGGCATATGTTTGTTTGTTTGTTAGCAAGTAGTTAAAAACTACTGCACAGATTTTGCTGTAAAGGTTGTTGACAAAAACTATGACAAAAATAATTAGTCAACAAAACTAACACCGGGTGCATGATGGGACGTTGTGTAGTTGGACTGACCGAAGGGAACGATGATGGGGCAGGTGATGCTGTACGCCATCACCACGGTGAACACGTTCATCATCCAGGCGTACGCCGCTCCGAACTGAAACTCATACGCTTGATGCTGCAGAGACAAAAGACCGAGAGTAAGACGGGAGACACAACAGCGCCCCCAGGAGGCTGAAATATTCACCACACACCAACATGAAAGTAAATGGAAGAAACCTGTGTCGTTTTTTTTACACCATAAGAAAAGAATTTTTCACAGAATTTTTCTTTGAGCTTAATCAGGACATTTAACTGAGACAAAATTTTATAATTTTTGATTTCACATGATTTAAAACAACATGGTGTTAGCCAGTAAGAAGGCTGTTACGAGGAGATGGGGTGAAGTGGATTGGGATAGCAGAAGAAATCTACACAATGGAAAAACAGACACATCACCTGACACTACAACAAACACAGCTGGAAGAAGAGTGGGAGAAATGGGCATTATTTAAAACCAAAAACAGCGACAAAAACTACAGACAGAACCAACTGACTGAGATGAAGACAAGATGACAAAGGATGAACTGCTAGAGATGTAACTCCCAAACAAATGTTATTCTTATTTTGTGATGTTTTGATTGTGGGTTGTTCATGTATGTCTTGTATGTGTGTGGATGTAGAAAATATCAATAAAAAAGTAAGTTTTAAAATAAAAAAAACAACATAGTGTTAATAGTTATGATGATCTACAGCTTAAAAGGCACCAAAGTAAAAAGAATACCTACATGTGTTTCATAAATAAGCACAATAGATGGACTGAATTACCAAATTTGGTAAAAAAAAAATTCTGTTAATAGCCGCAAAAAAATCAGTTACAGTGGGGCAGAGTGGATCAATACAAGTGGGAAAAATGGACATTATTCAGGACTAACTTAAGGGACAGAGACCACCTGTAGATACTGAAACACTGGACTGATTACTGCTGAAGACTTGATGTTGTTGCCTTTGTTGTTTGTTGTTAATGTTTACATGTTTACCTGTGGACTCACAAATGTGAAAAACCTATAAAAAAATCAAGTGAAAAGAAAAAAAAAAGTTGGAGATACACCTGCAGTTTGTTCCTGCGTTTGCCTCCGTTGGAGTGTTTTTGTTTATATACTCACATGTATGTGACGCATGTTACGGGAGGACACCACCAGAGGGCGCAAAAGACCTCAGGCTGTATGTAACTACCTGTTCTGTTAGAAGTAAACTGAAAACATGGCAGATATTCTGAGTAAAATGAATAAAATAAACACGAATAATCAATGTCATTATCATATATTTGTTAGTGACCATGTGTCATGTGACTGTCCTGGTGTATAGGTGTAACGAGTTACTGTGTTAACTGATGACTTGCCGACTGTGCTGATAGATGTCGTAGTCAAAGCAGAGGGTAAACCCTTTAATGATTCACTTTTATTAATCAGTGTATCAGAGATCTTTAGTTAATATATATATGAGAAAATACAGCCAAAGAAGCTAAAATAACAAACAAAGCCAACCATGGTGTCAACTCTAAGTCACCGACGTACACGGTCACCAGCTGAATTATTACACCAAACGTATTTCCTTGTTTTTCGACTTCTAAAGGAGGGTTTCTCCTCATCCGCTGGATGGTCAGTCATGTTTGAGTCTGTTCAGTCTCATTATTCAGGTGTTGATCATCGAGGTCTTGATTTATCAGTTTATTCTTGTTACCTCCACCAAGGAGGTTAGGTTTTTGCCAACGAATGTTTGTTTCTTTCTTAGCAAAGATTACACAAAAAATACTGGATGGATTTTGCTGAAATTTTCAGGAGATGTTGGTAATTACCCAACTTAAAAATTATAAAATTTTGGTGGTGATACAGATATTTGTCTAGATGCAAAAAAAAAAAAATCCCAAATTTTCGAAAAAATCCCATAAGTTAACACCGGGCTGAAAAAAAAAAAAAAAATCATATCTCTTCTACTTTATAACGGATTCGCTTCCCATTTTTCAGGATAATTTGGGGTCAATGTCTCCATCATTAAGGTAAATTTCATCTGGATCTGAACCAGACTTACGTCCCAAAATAACACTGAAGTTTACAACGGGAAATCCCATTCTTTCTCCTCGACTGCGTGAGGGTGTCACCCCCTTTACTCTATTATGGGAATTGTAGTTTATTTGCAAACTGACGTCAAAGTTTTTCAAGCCTATGTGACTCCATTTGCCAGCTTCCCTTGCAATGCCGGTAGAGGAGCTCTCCACATGCAGAGACATGAGTGGAGACTTGACCGTCCATTCGGAGCGCGTGGTGATCCAGAGTTTTATCTTTTACAGGGGTTGTGGAAAAGCCACCGCCGTAGCTGAGCTGCTTGGCAGAGGTCTGCGCTCTCTGAGTGCTTTGCTAGTTGTTTATGTGATCACTGATCCTCGCCACATTCATTCTAGACGACATGCACAACCGACGTGCCGAATCAACTAGTGGACGTAGTTAACAGCAGGTATATCTCCAGCTTAAATATCAAATTGGGGACAAATAACGGCGTGAATCTAGAGACAGATTTTAGCCGAACTAAAATCAAAATGAAGCTGAAACTGAAATTTGGGTCAAAGGTTTCCGAGAGTTTACAACAGAAAATAATTATCACTAACTGTCTGGATGTGAAGGATGTTTTTATTTGTTGGTGTGATACCAAACACTTTGTGATTCACTCAAACTTCTGTGGTAATATAGATCCTTAAATATGGCGAATGTTTGCGACGTTGTTCCTCACCCTCTTGACGTTGCGGCGGTCGGCGGCCGATCGAGCGAGGCACAGGCGGATCATGTACATGAGCAGGCCGGGGATCCTCAGCAGGTCCATGGCGTTTCCAATGAACGCCGAGGCGATGACGTAGTTCACAAAGAACGCTCCGTTATCGGGCAGGAAGACGCACCTGAAGGGGACACGTGGACTTGGTGACTTATGTTTTATAGACACTATTACCTCAAGCAAAATAAAGTGAGTTTGGAAATAAAAATACTTGAATTATGTTATAAATGAATCATCAGTTGAAGAAAAATATTAAAGAAAACACACTCACTCAAATCGGATTTTAGCATCATCCAAGAACTTCTTATCGAAGAGCCAACGGAAGAAAACGTCCAAGCTGGAGGACAGAGACGAGTCGGAGGGGACAGCAGATTAACACCAACATTTAGAAAGAGTTTTTCAGTAAAATTAACTTTAATTTGCCTTTTTTAAGATATTTATTTAACAGAAGCTCTACGTCTAGCACATGCTCATCCAATCATAGATGACGGCACAACAGACAAACTTTAAAGATGGCGTTAAAAAATCAAAACTTTGTTGAGGAGGTTTTTACCTGCTGAGTCCGAGTGAAGGCAGCAGCAGAACCATGAAGATCAGGAAGGTGTAACATTTATGCATCGTCGTCCGGTTTTCTCCAGACCTGAGGGCGCACAGCACCAGAAAGGTCAAATAAAGGTCAAATTAAAGGTTTTTATTCAGGAAAAACACAGACCAAACATGGACGAAAAAGGGGTTAAATCTAAGAGAAAACTCGAGGGTCACCAAGATCGACACTCAATTTACTCCATTTTTTAGACTTGCTTTTACATGATGCTTTTTTACATCTTATATACTTTTCTGTTTAATCTACTAAAGTTACTCATTAAACTATTATTAATCTCTGCTGTTCTTACTCCCCTCACCAGTTTCTCAGGGTTTTAGTCCTGCTTTTACCATCTTCTTAGTTTAATAAACTCCCTTTTTTATTCGTCCTCTATCTACCCTCTTCTCTCCATCCTCCTGATGTGATGTCGTCAACTATCAACTGTCATCATTTTATCTATAAACCTATCATCTATTTATTGTCCTTTTGCTCCTTATCATTATATATAAAAAGAAATACATTCTTTTCTAATGTTCTTCATATGTACATGTTGACATTTTAACTTGTACTAATGTAGTACATTTCTGTAGTACTTCAGTTTTTTCCAGTTGACCATTTTCTTTCCTTCTGTAGTTGTATTTAACATGACCCTCCGTCACCCCCTGTTCCTTTGACCCTTCAGGTCTGTTTGACCTGATTGTTCATTTATTGTCTCGAGAGTTTTGCCTTTTTCTGCCTTTGTTTTGTCTGTTAAAGCACTTTGTAAACACCTGTTTTTAGAGGTGCTACATAAATAAAGTTATTATCGTTGTTTATTTATGGGCCTAATCAGGGTGTAAATGGGGTCAAATCAAGAGAAGAAAGCGGTTCTTTAAGTGGGTTAACTTCAGGTTCAAAATTGGTCTAAATCAAGGATCATTTCAGGATCAAATCAGGCTGAAACTAGGATCAAATCATCAGATATTAACAGCAATAAGTCCAAGATAAATCCAGGATAAAATCTGTTAAACAAGAGTTAGTCTGAGCCATGCCAAGATAAAATAAAACTGGGTAAGTGGAGAAAATCTGGGATTTTTTAAACAGAATTAACTTAAGCTGAGATCAAAATAAGGATAAAATCCTGCTGTAGGATGGTTAACGTCTTAAATGATTTTTTTTTTAAGTAATAAAGCTGCACTGATTATCAAGTGAGAATGTGGTTAATCAAGTGGACGGATTTCAGGTTCAAAACTGGTTTAAATCAAGAGTTAAATCAGTGAATCTAGGATCTAAATTAGGGATAATTTCAGGATCAAATCAGGCTAAAACTTTGCTCAAATCACAAGATATTTACAGGAATAAGTCCAAGATAAATCTAGGATATGATCTGTTACACCAGATTTAAGTTGGTGTCATGCCAAGATAAAATAAGACTAGGTAAGTGGAGAAAATCTGGGATTTCTAGAACTGGATTAATTTACACTGAGGTCAAAACAAGGATAAACTCCTGCTCTAGAACAGTTAACATATTAAATGATTCTTATAGTAATGAAGCTGTATTGATTATCAAGTGATAAAGTGGTTAATTAAGTGGGCTGATTTCAAGTTCAAAACTGTTTTTAACCAAGAGTTAGATCAGTGAATCAAGGATCTAAATTAGGGATAATTTTAGGATCAAATCATAAGATATTTACAACAATATGTCCAAGATAAATCCAGGATATGGTCTGTTAAACTCGAGTTAGGGCTGAGTCATGCCAAGGTAAAATAAGACTGGGTAAGTGGAGAAAATCTGGGATTTATAAGACAGAATTAACTTAAACTGAGGTCAAAATGAGGATAAACTCCTGCTTTAGAACAGTTAACATCTTAAATGAATCTTTAACAAAGTAATGAAGCTGTACTGATTATTGATTGATCTTTGTTTGATTGTTTATCTGGTAAACAGCAGCCGTGTCACCTGGTCCAGTGAGCCTCGAAGAAGGCCGAGTAGTAGACGATGGTCGGCAGCAGAGCGGAGAACGCCCACAGTAGCAGGGTGGGGAAGAACTGAGTGATGATGGGGTTCTGTCGCACAAACAAACAAACAAACAAACAAACAAATAAACAAACAACAGTGTCAGGAGGAAACACTTGTTCAAACACCCCCCCCCAATCGTGGCAGCCTCTTACGTTGAGATACTCCACGGGTTTGGTGACGTTAAACTTGTCCATGGTGGTGATGATGATGGCGGGCGTGGTGAGGAAGAAGAGCAGGATGAAGAGGATGCAGTTAATGATGAAGCAGCGGATCCACCACGAGATCCCGCCCAGAGACAGGTGCTCCCTGCAGGAGGAGAAGGACACAGTGACGGGTGTGCTTGGGTTTATATGTGAGGGTTATTGGGGGCGGAGCTTGTGGACGTACCAGCGGACGTTCTGGGGGTCGGGCGCGTACGAGACGCTCCAGTTGTGGACGTGGAGGGACTCGCTGAACTGAGAGGACCGCGGCTCCTGACGACATCGACAGCCCTGAACCTGACACGCGTTAAAGTCCTTCAGGATACTGTGAGCACAGAGGGGGCGGGGTTAGAGAGAGGGGCGGGGCCAGAGCAACAACATTAAATTAAAAAAAAAAAAAACAAGGTCTGGTCTAGGAGGGGCGGGGTCATGTTAGATCTTACATGGCGGTCATGGCCTCGTTCTGGAAGGTGACGAAGGCCATGCCGAGCGGTTTGGTGTGGACCTTCTCCTTCTCCTTCCTGTACTCCTCCTTCAGTTTGGCCTCCCTCTTGGTGTAGAAACTCACCGCCTCCTCCTGCAGGAGCATGCAGGACCACCAATTAACGCCAGCGTGACGACCACACACACATCAGCCAACATGGAGGCAGATAGTTTCAGTACTCAGCTGATGATCTCAATCTACCCAACATCCAACCATGATGGACCCCACTGATCCATCCATTCACCCTTAAACTATCCATCCATCCAAATATCCATCCCACTATCCTTGTATCCATCTATCTATCTTTCATCCATCCATCTATCTATTCGACCCACATCCATCTATCCAACCATCCAACCATCCATCTATCCATTAATCCATCCATGCATCCAACCAACCCTCCATCCATTTATGTATTCATGCATCTAACTATCTCTCAACCAACCATCAATCTATCAATCCATCCTTCT
Source organism: Cetoscarus ocellatus (assembly GCA_037902135.1). Classification (NCBI taxonomy): domain Eukaryota; kingdom Metazoa; phylum Chordata; class Actinopteri; order Labriformes; family Labridae; genus Cetoscarus; species Cetoscarus ocellatus. The sequence continues at coordinate 32,772 of JBAMNC010001274.1, read as the reverse complement.
ATCCAACCATCCATCTGGTAAGGTCGTGACCTCCCTGGAGGAGGTAAATAAAGACCAGCCCTAATAAATCCCTGAAGCTCATACAGTCCGATCCGCTCGCCGGTCTCACCTCCTCACAGCCGGCGATGGCGCAGCAGCACAGGTGACCGCAGGGTTTGGGGTTGATCATGGTGGGGACGTGCTCCTTGGCCATCAGGTCGGTGAAGAACTTCTTACTGCGCTCCGTCTTCTTCCTGAAACACAGACGTGCTCTCAGGTGAGTGCTTTCTGATCTGTATGCTTTAATCTGTGTTTCCCAGCATGCACTGGGGTCGGCCTCGTACCTCTCTGCGTTCAGAGACATCAGTTTGGCCACGTTGTAGCAGATCCGAGCCTCCAGCACCGTGCAGTTCTCGTACGCCTGTCTGAAGATCCACAAGTTAATTCATTTAAATTCATTCATCTGATTATCGGCTTTTTTTTTCATGTTTATTTACTCATCACAGCTTCTTATACTCTCATTTAATGTCTCATTTTATATCTTTAATACTACATTTTCTCAAGTAAAAGTCTGTAATTACTTACTAACAAATAAGATAAAAAAATAAGAACACAATTTTACATGTGACAAATTTCCTTTTTTTTTTTTAATTTAACGTTTTGGGAAAAATAATTTATGACTCATGTATGTGATGATTTAAATGTTCTCTGAGGTTTCATCCTTTGCTGTAATTAAGCAAAATTGTTCTTAAATCAAAGTCGAATCAGGGGGATTTCAGGGTCAAATTTTTCTCCCAAACAAAAAAAAATGCATCTTAAAAATCAAAAAATGTAAATAAATAAATTAACTTGAAAAACAAAATCCAGCTTAGTAAACGATCTTTGTTTTCTTTTCTCTCTGTCTCTCATGTAAATTGTCTCAGGACATTTGTTATGATTTGGTGCTTTAAAAATAAAGAATAACTGATTAATGGATTGATTGATTAAAAGCTGCTGCAGCGGAGACGACGGTCAACTTACTCGAAGTGTTGTTTGATCTGCGTCTCCTCCGCGTATTTAGAGATGCCGTTTATGAATAAAGTGCGCTTCACCTGCAAGACAAAAAACTGGGATTAAAACCAAAAGACCGAACAATAAGTAGTACATCATAGTGACCTTTAGGCTCCTCACCATCTGGCTGAAACTGGAGAGCTTAAAGTTTTAGAAAATTCATGTTGTTTGATAAGCCACAAGATCATTCTAACTTCTTTAATGTTGAACTAGAAAAGCACTTAGAGAGCGCAGACCTCCGCCAAGTGCCCTGACCATTTTTTTGTGGAGTTACATGCACAAATGCCGAAAATGGTCCCATCTCGCAATGTTAAAGAATCCTTTAAAAAAAATCCTGGAGCCAGATGGTGATCCGGATCCGTCCCAAAATCTAATCATTTGTTCCTTATCCCATTGCACACATTTCCTGAAAATTTCAACAAAATCCATCCATAACTTTTCAAGTTATCTTGAACACAAACAAACAAACAAACAAACAAACCAACGCCAGCGAAAACATAACCTCCTTCCAAGGAGGGTATGTTTTTGCCAGTGTTTGTTTGTTTGTTAGCAAGATTACACCAAAACTACTGAACAGAATTTGCAGAAATTTACAGTAGATGTTGGTAATTGCCCAACTGATTAGATTTTGGTGGTGATCCAGATAACCATCATTAATGAACGATGGTTTTTGCTCAATAACTGTCTAATTAATAATGATATCAACATGATTCTGACTGCTAGGTGTGGGTTTTCAGGGTCATGAATCAAATTATGATGGTAACTTTATCATGGATCTATTGCTTATAGATGTAAGAGACATATGTGAGCTACTTGAAGGGTCTTGTGGGGCAGGAGAACACGACACCTTCGACTACACTCTAAGTTACCAGAGAAATGATCTGTCCCTCTTTAAAAAAAATCCCTTAAAATGCTCAATTTTTACTTCCTGGGGTTTATGATGTCATAGTCATACAGTCTCCACCTACATGTAAGTTTTCTGCTGGTTACAGGCCCATGACTGTTTTAAAGGTCCCCTGTTACTCCTCCTCCCCCCTCCCAACAACCCATCGTTTGGGCAGCCAATCAAGGCAGAGTTCATTATCATAACTTCCTGTAGCCCCACCCCCCACTTTTCATTTATTTAACTTTATTTAACTCAAAGCTTTGATTAATAGACACTGAGACATGATATTAACAAAAACACAAGAGGACATGGGCCTTGAAAACACTGACGGTAAATATCCAAATGTCCAAACTCATTATGAGGTGTACCGAGTAGTCTCAAATTTCTGTCCCAAAAATAGTCCAAAATATAATTTAGGTGTTGGTCCCGTTATGATGGATGTAAAATCAGATCATTTAAAGGGAGACACCAACATTTTTTTTCTCTCGTCTTGTCTTACCTCAAGTCCATGACAAGCAGATAGACTCCATTCTTTTGACTGTGTGTGCAGTAACAAGGGAGAGACGGGTAGAGCTCGCCCACTGCTAATTAGCTTAGCTCAAACACTGGGAGTCAATGGGTAGTGTTATCAGTGTTTGAGCTAAGCTAATTAGTGGACTGTCAAAGAAGGGTGTCCATCTGCTTGTCGTGGACTCAGGAGAGGGACAAGACACGAAAACAAAAAAAAAAAAAGAGGTTGAATTGTTTGTCACATTTCGGTAAAGAAAACTGTCCTAAACTATCTCTGTCAGATTAACCTTCTGTTCACCTGTGACCTCCAAACTAACCCACGTGACCCGCCATCACCAAACAAACCAAATCATCATCACCCCTCCAGAGTGTGGGATGTCCTCACCAGGTCGTCCTCCTTGTAGTGCATCTTGGACGTGTGTCTCCTCATGCTGTAGACGGTCAGCAGCAGGTACATGAAGGCAAACACCGTGTGGAGCCACAGCAGGTTCGTCCTGAAGACACAACGAGTCCATCATCAGTCTGAATATTTAAATGATCTGTTCCCGTAACAACAGCGTGACACTGAACTGAAATAAAGCAACAAGCTCGAGCAGACGGTCAAAGTCAAGGCTCTGATAAAAGTAAATATATGGTCTATTATTACTGACCCTCTGTTCAATCAATCAATCAATCAATCTTTATTTGTATAGCGCCAATTCATAACAAGTGTTATCTCAAGACACTTTACAATAGAGCACAAAGCTCTTCATATTATGGATACACATATATGCATAGATACATATATACATATAAAAATACACATATACATATATATACAAATATATACATCCAACACCCAACATGAATCCATATAGCCAATCATGAATCCCTCCATCATGGCGGCAAGAAAAAACCTTCTGTTAAGCAGCAGGAAATCTTGAATGTGGACCCCAGTCTCATGATGAACAGCAAATCCACACGATGCTGTGTTGGGTGTGTGGGCAAAGGGAGGGAGGTAAGTGGAGACAAGCGGACTAAAGTAAGAACTAAAGCTAGTGACAGATCAATGGACCAATCATAGACCTGTCGTCGTCAAATTTGTTTCTGCTGCAAACAAATTTATTAGAGGAGGGTCCTCATGTCTGTGTGGTTGTGGTGAAAATTTTATAGAAGTATAATCAATAAAAGTCTTACTGGAAGTAAGAATTTATGGTAGTGATGAACTCATGGGTGCCCAGACCACAAGTGCATCCCTACCATATTTGTCTCCGTTAAGTATAAATGTATTAATGGTAGACCTCTTGAGATGTGACACCTCTGTTGAAAAGCATTCATACTACAAGTCCCACAATGCACTGCTGCAGCTGCCACGCAGGTCATGCTCAGTGCATCAACCCCTCGTCATCTGATCCAAATAAACGTCAGTGGTTTTACAGCGTCGTCTAAGCTGTCCAGAATAAACATGCAGCTCAAATTCTAGATTTCTGATTAAAACTAAAAAGTTTTACTACATCGATAAATGTTGATCCTGTTTCTCATTTCAGGCCCCTCTGTGGTCGAGTTCAAGGCCCCTGAAGAAGATCAAATATGAAAATGACTTAAAAAAAATTCTACTTCGTCCTGATTTGGGACATATTTTCACTGTTATTAAAGTGAAAAGAAATTACAAAGAACATGATTATTCCTCCATATACATACTTCTGCCAGCCGGGGTCAAATCCAGTGTCTTCCCCTACTCCATAAATACACACTAAACTATAAGAATATACTGTTTTTAAAAAAGTACAAATTAAAGACTAATAAACAGAAAGACATCACCAAATAAAAATAACAAATTAAAATTACTTTAAAAATGAATACAATTGACATATTTAATAGATAAAATAATGTTCATAAATTAAGAAAATCATACAACCAAAAAACAAAACCTAAAACAACATACTAAAAAAGTACAATTTTAAGGAAATAAAAACACAAAACAAATTACAAACATGCAAAGGCTGTTGTTATTTATTGTTTGCTGTTTTGTTTTGGGATTTTTTTGGTTTGGCTCCAACCCCTGCAACCCAGAAGAATAAGAAAGAAAGGGAAAGATAATGGGTGGATGATTATTTCTGCTTGATTTCTTTTTTTCTATTCTTTTATTATAATATTGTTTTTGGAGATTTGATTACATTTTCAGATGTCTGATGGTTTCACGTCGTCGTTCCCTCTCATGGATCAGCTCAGTTTTTGTCTCACACTGAGGTCTTCTCTGTTTCATATCAACATCAATATAAACACAAATAAAATAAAATCACAGACTCACTCAGACTTCAGGTTGGCTATCGTGGTGCGTCCAAAGCTGTAGGCGTTATTCTCTGTAAATTAAAAATAGGGACATTAAAATTAGCTGAGATGAAGCAGGCTGGCTTTGATAAACCTTAAATGTTAACCTGTGTATGAGAGGAAACTCTAGTTAATTTCTGGAGGCCTTCAGGTCAAACTGACCTCCCTCAGGATGTTTTCCATCCTGTCCCACAGTTCAGTGTTTGAATCAGAGAGTATTTATGGATCCAGAGTGATTAATCTGTAATTAACATGTCAAACACGTTCTCTTGATGAAAAACCTCCTCGTGTTGTTGGTACTGGATCCCAAATTTGACCCTTAAAGAAACTGAACCTCCCAGTCAGTTCACAGACCAATCAGATGGCCCCAAATTCTTCTTCTCACTTTCTTCTTCAAAAAGGAGCAGCAAAACGTCCCAGAAGATTTAAAGTGATAGTCCAGCTTTTTTACTCTTCACGTCTCACCTCACTCCAGAGTCCATGACAAGCAGATAGACTCCATTCTTTTGACTGTGCTGTAGTAACAAGGAAGAGACGGGCAGAGCTCACCCACCGCTAATTAGCTTAGCTCAAACACTGCGAGTCAATAGGTAGTGTTAGCCTGCCTCTGCCTACAGTCATCAGATAAACCCTTAATTAACTCTAAATGGTTCTGTGTGCTTGCTGTGACTCGTTTTCTTTTCCATGCTATTTTAATACTACTTCAGTGGTGGTTTAGTGACGTTTGTTAACGAGTCGAGTCTTTTGAACAGCTCTTTTAAGTGAACGATGAGAACCGATTTGCAGCTGTAAGTGAGTCGTTCGATTGGGAGCCGTTCTTTAATTTGCATTTAACAATGGCTCGCAAACGAACAGCTCAAAGCTGCAAATCAATCACTTAAAAGAGCTGTTCAAAAGACTCGACTCATTCGCAAACGTCACATCTTTAGAGCAAACTAAGTTGAAGTAGGTCAACAAAACAGCCTCTGTTTAGGAGTAGAGGAAGATAATATGATGATGGTAGAAGATGATGGAACATAAAAGGGCGAAAAAACAAGTCACACAAGCACACAGCACCGTTTAGAGTTCCTGAAGAGTTTATCTGATGACTGTAGGCAGAGGCAGGCTAACACTTCCCACTGACTCCCAGTGTTTGAGATAAGCTAATTAGCGGTAAGCAAGCTCTGCCCGTCTCTTCCTTGAATGGAGTTTATCTGCTTGTCATCAACTCTGGAGTGAGGCAAGACATGAAAACAAAAAAATGTTGGAGTATCCGTCTAAAAAGGACATTTGAGTGTCAGCCACCTTCACTGGCCACTGATCCAATTGCGCTACTCTGTGTACTTTGCACCAACTGTATATATATTTATTTTTTCTGCTCAAGTGTATGTACATATATGTATATATACATATTTTTCTCTTTCTCTACTAAGTGTACATATCCTATTTCTACTAGGTGCATACATATTTTTCTTCTAATCAAACTAGGTGTATATATATACATATATTTTTCTATTATTTTTATGTCTATATTTGATGCAGTTATTCTGTGAGCGATACCACCTGCTGAAACCAAAGTCCTTGTATGTCGTAAACATGCTTGGCCAATAAAGATGATTCTGATTCTGATTCTGATGTGGCCCTTTTGTGACATTTAAGACAGAAACTGCTTCCATGAGCAGCATATGACTCTGAGAAGCACAAAAGTATGGAGAGAAACAAGTGTTGCTGGAAGTTTCTTTGCATTTGTTATTTTTTCTCCGTATAGCCCGGACTTATGGGAACCATATAATGATGAGAAAAGGCATGTGTGCAATTTTCATTGTTGATGTGAGATGTGAAGTGTTTTGACCCTCTCTGTTGTTATTAAACCTTTAACGTACTATTAAAAAAATACCCAGGCGCACCATGAATAGCTGAAAATGGCTTGGGGGGTTTGCGGGGTATAAACAGTGATGAAATATTCAACATAAAAAACTGAAGCTAATAATGTTCAGGGCTCACACGGAGGAGAGACATCAACACACATCAACATACTTTAATAACTGTAATAATCTTTTCTAAATACTGTGAACCATGAAAACAAGGGAGAACAGGAGCACATTCAGAAGTTTATGTAAATAAATCTCTTTATAACATAGACTAGGGCTGGGCAATATATCAATCAAATTGATTAATCAAATTATTCAAGAAGATTTGAAAATTATAAATCAAGATTTTTTTCTTGACTTACTCCAATGGTAAGTTGTTGCAATGTTTGAAAATATCAATTAATTTTACTTTTATAGGCTTGTATTTTTTTTTGAAAACTTTATGCTTTCAGCTTGAATTTGTGTTTTAAGTGAGATTAAATTTTGTTTCATGTTAATATGCCATGAAAACACCTCAGCTTTTAGTGTTTAAAACTACATTATCAATATTTTATGTCAAATGTTGTGACATTAAGGGGGAATTCTGTTTGGTTTGGGAATATATTTATATATGTATTTATATTTTGACAAAATAAAGGCAAAACTTGATGTTATTTTTGTGGATTTTTTTTGAGGGAGAAAAAAATCCCTTAAACTTGTAAATTGAATGCTGTGGAAAAAAATCTGGGAAATTAATTTCAGGCCATATTGCCCAGCCCTAATATATACTCACTCTGACACTCTTCCGTTCACCTGACCGTCTGAGTCCAGGTGGAGCTAACACCATCAGACAGCAAACACGTCTACAGACCTACAGACCACACCTACAGGTCCACCTACGGTCTGTTACCTTCTTTAGAAGGAGGTCCAGGGGCTCCTTGGTTTATGAACAGGTCTTTACTCAGAATTCGGACTAAAAATCAACCACACAGAGGCGACAACACGGTGAAAGGCTGAAAACTAAACTCCAAATACAAACCTCTGCCAAAGGGAGTTACAGTCATTTACGGCCAAACCTTTAAAATGTGTTAAAAATATTCATACTTACTGCCCCCTACAGGCTCAAACAAGCTACTGCAGCTAAGCTTAGCAGGCCCCGCCCACTTTCCCCACAACCTCTATCTTCAGTAGCTGCACTGATGGGCTAAAATTTCAGCAACAGCAGGCCTAAAAAATCACTGAGATACTGTGGAATTGTGGGTAATGTAGTTTATTGTCCAACACTGTAAATAAACCCACTTGAATCTTCTTTCATTTCCTTTTATTAACTTATTTTAATCCTCCGTTGAGCTTAAATAACCTTAAAATTAATATCAAGTGGCTATTTGCAGATGTCTGTAGGTAACTGTAGGCTCCACCAATCAAAAACTACGCTGTAGCACTGTGGGATTGTGGGTAATGTAGTTTGTTGTTCAACATTGTAATTATGGTGTGTTCCATTACATCAGAGCTGGGAGGAGGGAAATGGAAATTACGTCACATCCCAGCTAAAGTTTCAGTTTCCAGTTTCGAGCTGGTAAAGTTGGGATAGGTGAAGAACGTCCGACTTCGAGGTGGGAATTCTGACCAAAGGGGGCGTTCCCAGTGCAGCTCGGAATATCCCAGTTCTGAGATCAAATGGAACGCAGCATGAAACCCTCTTCAATCTTCTTTAATTTTATTTTAATTTTATTTTATTATCTTCTTATTTTAATCCTCTGTTGAGCTGAAATACCCTTAAAATTAATATAAAGTGGCTTTTTGCAAGAGATCTGTGGGTAACTGTGGGCTCCTCCAATCAAAATGCTGCTGTGACACTACGGGATTGTGGGTAATGTAGTTTATCTGCCTGAAAAATTAATAAAACTTGAAGAATAGAGCTGTTAGAGCTGATGGTGGGTCAGAGGACATTGTTTGTGTTGAATAAAGTTTGTGGACTGATGGATGTGGACTTTGATGATGATGATGAGGATGAGGATGAGGATGAGGATGATGATGATGAAGGTGCTGTTTTTACCTAGCAGATCTCCGGAGAAGTTGACAGGCAGGACGATGCCGACCGAGAGGACGCCGACGACCACCAGCAGCCCAATGATGTGACGCTGGAAGGACAGATAGTGGACGGCGTCCTCACCACACTTCTCCCTGATCTCCTCATCCCTGCAGGAGGAAGACGAAGACGAAGAGGAGGATCATGCACAAGGTTCAAAACAAAAGATACAATGTAGGGCTGCTCCATTATGGCAGAAATCATAATTATTAAAATAAAAAAAAAAACCCAAAGCATTATGTTGTTTTATTTCAACAAAATGGTCAATACAAAGAAATTTAATTGTAAAAAATAAAAATACCACAAAGTAATGCAGATAACAATGAAAAACGACAAAAAGTTTCATTAAACGTACTTAAAAATATCAGGCTGAGCTGTAATAACCCGGCTACGCTTAATACACTTAAAGCCTGGCGATCAGTATGTCGACTTGAGGGAAGGTCAGAGTTCACGTCTGTCTTCACCCCTATTGTGAATAATCCTGATTTTGAGCCTGGGATGTGTGATATTGGTTTTAAGCGATGGGGAGTTATTGGTGTTCGTAGACTGATCACATGATCACGACATTTGACCAAAAGATTGAGAAACTTCTATCCCCAGACGTGACTTCTTTCGTTATCTGCAGAAAATGCATTAGATCTTGCACAGTACCACATTAACTGAGAACCATGAAAGCGCTCCTGTTGAGAAACTGATATTCATATCAAATAAAGATGGATCTGTGAGTCTACTTTATAAGACTTTACATTCTGCACCCTCAGCTGGGATACAGAGGCTTAAGGCACATGGGAGGGAGAGAGCTTGGTATCACAATTGATGATGAAGAGTGGGAGGATGTTTGGAGACATGCTAAAACAATCTCAGTCTGTGATCGTACCCAAGCAATACAACTGGAAATTATACACAGAATGCACAAATCCCCCAATCGCAGGCATCGTTTCAATCCCATTCTCTCACCCATGTGTCTTAAATGCAAGATAGAAGTTGGCACTCTAACTCACTGTTTTTGGTCATGTCAGAAACTGCAAATGTATTGGTCTAATGTCTTGTCTGAAATAGAAAAGATACTCAGTTTAGGACTGGAGATGGAGCCTCTGTCTCTCATATTGGGCCTGCCAAGCCAACGCTTAAAATCAAAACATAATAAGAGGCTGTACTGTATCCTGACCTATGCAGCAAGGAAAGACATTTTACTGCAGTGGATCAATGAAAAAGTACCAACTGTCAAAGGCTGGCAAAGAGTGGTGCTCGATCTGGTGCCATTAGAGTACCTTACATGTATATTGCATTTAAAAACAGATCAGTTTTATAAGTTTGGGAACCCTATTTGAACTACGTAGAGCCTGATGTCTCTAACATTATGATGCAGGGATTTTCTCAATTGATCATACTGTACATTATTACTGTAATCCCCAGTGTTATATATTTAGATCCGAGCTGGTGTTCATATTGTTTTGTCTGCTTGTTTGTTTGTTTGTTTTGCTTTTTTTTTGTGAACCATATTTTGTACCCATCCTGTACTTGTAAAAGTGAAAAATTAATAAAAAATATTGTTTAAAAAAAAAAAAAAAACTTACATCGTTAATTGCCCGGCTTTACCGCTGATTGAAACTTTGATATATTTCTATATATTTTATATTTTTATATCATTGCTGAATTCAGCAGGAGGATCATTAGAGACAAACTTCAGAGAATTAAGGAGCCGACATCGAGGTTACATTACAACGTGCTCAGAGTAGAGCTGCTCCATTATGCCAAAATCATGAAAGAGTTCATTCTGAGTGATATTATATTCACGATTATGAAACAAGATCAGTCACTGAATTTACAACATGAACCCCATGCTGTCAGTGATGTAAAGGTTCATATTTATCTATTAGTGTCATTCCCCCCGTCACCACAGGGGGCGCCGCGTTCAGATATTTTATTTTTATTTAAGTTTGCAACTCACTTTATTCTGAAGATCGCCGTCAGCCACGAGCAGAAGCCCTGCAGGAGGAAACACACTGATTAATAACAAAGATGAGGAAGAAGAAGCAGATGCTGAAGAAAAAGAGAAAGATGAAGATTATGAAGAAGAAGATGAAGATCAAGAAGAAGCGAAGAGGAGGAAGAAGAAGGCAGAAATAAGATGAAGAGGAAGCTGATGAAGAAGAGGATGAAAAAGGGTTAGTTGAAGAAGATGAAGATGGAGAAGTAGAAGAAAAGGATAAGGAAGATGAACAGAAGATGAGGATGAAGAAGATGAAGGGGAGAAGAAGAGGAGGAAGAAGAAGAGAAAGAGGGGTAAGATGAAGATGATGATGATGATGATGAAGATGTCCTTACGTTGTCTCTCTGCTCGAAGTCGACAGAGCTCGACACCGATGTCAGACGCTCATAACGATCCGGAGTCTCCGAGTGCATCGCCGAGGCAACGCTGTGGAGACAAACAGGAAATCATCAGCTAACTGTTAGCTGTTAGCATGTAGCCGCTCTGACCTTTGACCTCTGACACTGAACCAATCACAGAGGAGCTAACAGGAAGTGGGATATGTTCAAACACAAACAGGAAACAGCTGCTTCAATAAAAACAAACTGAACTCCGATCTGAACACCTGTGCAGGTGCTCCAGATGTGAGCGTGCTAATGCTAAAGAGCTAGCTAGCACGTCACGGGGTTAAAAACACGAACACGTGACCCTCGTTACCTTTTGACTGGCTCATAGTTATCTCGGTCTCTTCTTCGGCTGAATTCACGTCAAAATGAGGAGAAACGTGGAGCAGGGTTAGCATCACAGTGTTAGAGGTTTATATGTTAGCATTTAAACAGTTAGCGTGTTTAGGCCTTCAATACAAACACAAACATTAGCCCGGTCAGTGATCTCTGTGTATGGAGGGTGATTAGTGCCACCTACAGGACTGGAGGAGTTATTACAGGATTACTGGTGACCCCAAACATTATTATCTCTGTCTCAGAGAGGGGTCAGGTGTTAATCATTTAGTCTTTCGAGGAAACATTAAAATTATTTATCTGTTTAAGTTATTTCTTGTTTAAGTAAAATTAATCGCACAGTGTTTAAAATGAGCCATCGGGGGCGCCATACTAAAACATCAACAGAAGAGGACGTGTTTTCACAGCAAACCAAAGTTTCAGTGATAAAATGACTCAATGCCCAAGAGTCTGTGAGACAAAACAGCAATATTAATGAGGTCAAGGGTTATTTAATTAATAATACACTGTACTGCAATTTAATACTTTTCTTCTGTTCCTTATTGTTAATATGTTATTAAACATATTGCACCTTATTCAAAATATCTCTTATCCCAGTCTACTACTGCAAAATACTCCAAGATAAAATAATTTGCACTGTTGCATTGTTCTGTCAACATAACAGCTGTTACCGATCACACTGTAACACCACTGTCACTTTTCTCCATGTACTGCACAGAATAACTCAGGTTTTCCTGATTGACACTTTATTCTGTTAATTTTTATTTTTATTTCAATAATTGTAAATGTCTCTAGTTATTCTATTTTGTATATTTGCTATTTGTACAGTTTATAAACCTACAACTATTATATTATAAGTTGTTTTATTTTATTGACCTTTAAAGCATGCTACTTACCCTTGTACTCCCCCTGTAGTGCTGCAACACCGGAATTTCCCCTCTGGGATCAATAAGGATGATCTTATCTTATCTTAGCTTAGCTTAGCTTAGCTTAGCTTATCTTATCTTATCTTATCTTAGCTTAGCTTAGTTTACCTTATCTTGGCTTAGCTTAGCTTAGCTTAGTTGAGCTTATCTTAGCTTACCTTAGCTTACCTTACCTTACCTTATCTTATCTTATCATATCTTATCTTATCTTATCTCATCTCATCAAGACTTGGGTCTCAGTCTCACCCACCACCCTCTACACCTGCTGCTCAGGTCCACCCCACCAGCTTCTTACTTCTATGTTTGAATCGAGGAGTTTTTCAGAAAGAGACTGAACGACATACAGAGTGTTTACTCATCAGTGAACCAACATTTTAGCTTCAAGAATGAACTTTGTCCCCCACCCTAAGACACCGGCCTGGTATTAAAGGGATATGCAAACAATTTTTTGTTTTCGTGTCTTGCCTCACCCCTGAGTCCATGACAAGCAGATATACTCATTCTTTTGACCGTGCTGCAGTAACGAGGAGCTCGCCCACCGCTAATTAGCTTAGCTTAAACACTGGGAGTCAATGGGAAGTGTTAGCCTGCCTCTGCTGACAGTCATCAGATAAACTCCTCAGCAACTCTAAGCGGTGTTGTGACTCATTTTTTTTCCATGTTATGTTACGCTATCTATCTAGACTAAGATTTGGACTTTATGTAATTTTTGAAAGAAAAACGAACAAAACTAACTGTTCCACTGCCTCATCTTCTGTTCGTGCACACTCAGCTTGCAAACGAGTAGTTTCTCCACCTTATTTTCTGTTTCAAATATGAGAGGTTGTCAGTCCCGAAGAAATCACCCTCATCCTGTCTTACAAAGTCGGACATAATCCTCTGTACCAGTCTTCTTGTACTTGTAAACAGTGGCTTTGCTTGGATGACCTACTTACAAGCACGTCTGCGGTGGTTTGAACATGCGCCCTGGGGTTTAGTTTCGTATGCATTTCTTTCGAAAATTACATAAAGTGCTAATCTTAGTCTAAAAATAAAGTAACATGACGCGGTAAAAAAAAACAAGTCACAACAAGCACACAGGACCGTTTAGAGTTGCTGAAGAGTTTATCTAATGACTGTAGGCAGAGGCAGGCTAGCACTACCCGTTGGCTCCCAGGGTTTGAGCTAAGCTAATTAGCGGTGGGTGAGCTCTGCCCGTTTCTTCCTTGTTACTGCAGCACAGTCCAAAGAATGGAGTCTATCTGCTTGTCATGGACTCGGGGGTGAGGCAAGACATGAAGTGAATGAATCTAACTCTAAATCCCATCAGCCTCCATGTGGCACTGACGACCCTTCATACACTGGACGGACGTGCTGAAACGAAGAAGGCGAGTTAGTGCGCCCATCAGAGGGGCAAGTCCTGTTAATGACAGAAAAGAGCAGACAGAAGAGGAAGAGGAAGAGGAAGAAGAGGATGAAGATGAGTTGTTTTGCCGACAGAACAAACATGGAGGCAGCAGAAACATACTATTCCCTCTCCTCCAGGTCGCTGAAACGTTTCTTCAGTCTTTAGAGAAAAAAAGAGACAGAAAACCAAAATCTGTTTAATTCACGCCACAGCTCGACCAAACCAGACGCTGCTGATGCTGCGTCATGACTGAGGGACACGTTCAGGACGGGGTGAGCTTACCTCTCAATTAAGATTAATGCAGAAAAAACACATCTTGATAAAAAATAAATACGTCTAAAATGTAAGTGTGCAGTATTGGCAGAAATGTTCAAATCTGCCAATACTGATATCGTACTGATAATATTCTCTCTGTCGATCTAAGTTTGCATATTTCTTCCTAACATTCCCTTGCTTGTCAGGTAATAATAATATTTCAAGTTGGAGCGTGTCCCTCTGAATCTGATAAAATATTCTGCTTCAGCTGAACAGAAGATGTGTCCTCCTTGGACATCCCTGTTTACTCTTCATATTTCCATTTCAGCACCCTGCTGCTCTGAGGGCCACAGAAGAGCTAAAAGTGGAAAAGATCGCATATTTAGGTTGCCACGGTACCAGCTCCTCAATCATCTACCTCCTCTCCTCCATCCTAATTTACTCAAAAACATCATGAAAGAAGATTAAACCCGGAAAATGAGATCATAAAGTCCTGAGAAAAATGTTCACAAAGGAAAGAATCAGTTAAAATGAATATTTTACCAAAGACAGAGTCACAGAGGGACAAACAGGCCTGACGTTTGATTTAATTAAGCACGAGCAGAAGAAGAAACTGTTCATGTTGTCCCTCAGCTGGGCCGCAACCCTCACGTTAGAAACCTCCGCTACCTGCTGTGTGACATCATTATGATGTCATCACCAACAGTTGGGTGTGCTTACCTGTCGGCATCGGTGACCAGCGCCAGGCGTCCATAATCCCATGCCACCTTCCTCAGGATGGAGAAGACGAAGAGAAGCACCTGAAGAAGGAACAGCACGTAAGAACTCAGCAGTTATGTCACAGTGGTTCCTTTGTGATGTCACAGTGGTTCCTTTGTGATGTCACAGTGATGTCAGAGTGACGTTACAGTGATATCGCTCCATCTGTCTGTGGAGCTCTGCGACAGATGCTGCTGCTGGTGTTAGTGCTCAAATGGTGTCCGTGTTATCTGAGGACTTTATCATCCTTCAGTCCTTCAACGATGTTCAGCACAAGACTTTAGTTTCAATGACGTCACACAGAAGTCATGATGATGTTAATGAAGTTTTACTTAATTAACATTTCCTAAAAACAGATCAATGTTATACTCTTATGTCACAACAGCGCTGCAGCCTTAGTGACAGGAAGTGAGGATAAAAACTACCAAAATAAGAGTCCTCATGTGGAGCACAGATGGATGACCAGAATGTGGGTCAATCAATAAGGCTGCAGTATTGATTTTTCCTACAGTCAGTGAACACCACAGACTACACGCTCAGCAGCTCCCACAATGCACCCTGTTTCCTGATTCAACACTACACACTGTGACGGCCTGCAGACTCATCAATAACACTGATCACCCACAATGCATTGCACAGAGGACTCTGAGGAGCAGCTGATGAATACCTCATTTATTAGCTCGTTAAGTCGACGATTTAACGTTACATTCATGTTCTGACCTGACAGCACGTTCGTAACAAAGTTTGGGGATTTTAAAATGGCTGATTTTAGCGGATGACTGACCCACAGCAGCAGCAGATGAGTTAATGAAGATTTTTAAGAGGATGTTTAAAATGACGGCTTATTAGGTTAACTGGACTCAGAGCTGATGTGTTTAGCTCTAATTAGGGATGGGAATTGATAAGATTTTACTGATACCAATGCTGTACTCGATTCTAATCAAACCACTTGTTGATTGATTCTTTGTTGTATTTTTCGTGTGAAAAAAGTCTGTTTTTGGTCAAAGTCAGGCAAAACACTCCTAGTTTTTCTGACCTGAATGTGAAAGTTTTCAGAGCTTTTGTGCAGTTAGGAGAGCAGGAGTTTAATTCAAAATATTTTTTTTTTGCTTTCCCGACTTCACATTCACAGTACTGAGCACGTGCACACGTGACTCACCAGGAAGCACATGAAGTCGAGGGCGAGCACGGTGGGCACTCCTCCGAACGGCAGGCCCTGCAGCACCGTGCTGCGGATCCGGGCCGAGTAGCAGTAGTCCTTGGACTCGCTGTCTGTGGAGCAGTTGTCCTGACCGCTGCACGCCTGGCTGCTGCCATATATCACCATGGTAACGATCAGGGCTTTGAGCATGCTCACTGCCACATCCTTGCGGAGAATCTGAGGGAGAAAAACAAGCAGAGGGTTCAGGTTTTATTGAAAGAGCGAAAAGACAGGAATCAAAAATCAAAGCATCATTTTATTTTTCAACATGCTTTCGGTTCACCAGAAAGAACAGACAGACTGCACCAAAACAGCTGGGACACGTGGCACTGATCGGGTTTTCGTTTGATAGTCGAGAGTCAATGAGGGGATGAGAGACACTGTAAATTTGCTGACTAATTATTTTCGTCATAGTTTTCATAAACAGCCTTTTTTCCCTTGATGAAACTCGACAGTAACTGATAAAAAAGTGCATGTGGACAAAAACTCAAACTAAAGTAACTGACATTTTCATCAACAAATAAAAACTAGACTAAAATGTTTGACAGAGACTTAATCCAATCCGACCTAATTTGGTCATGTAGAAAGTAGAGACAAGTTAGGAATATATCCAATCACAGCTACTTTGGTTGTGTGGAAAGGTTGGATGAGTTAAGAGGGACATCCAATCACAGCTGCCTTAGCTTGGTGGTGGTGGGATAAGTTGTGGAGCGATCCAATCAGAGCTCCTCTCTTTATGAATTGATATATTCATGTAGAGCAGGTTCACTGTTTGTTGTCAGTTCTGGTATTGTAACTGAGATGCTCTGCCAGGTAGCCTAAATAAAGGTGACTGCATTTCACACAAAAGTTCAATTTGTTTCTGTTCATTTATACATTCAGACTTTACTAGCATTCAGTAAAGGGTTATTAGATGTTTGATTTTATCCAAGTGTAAAACATGACTTCAGAAATTTCATCGACTAAAACTAGACTAAAATTAAAACAATTTCGATGACTAAATAATGACTAAAACTAAACGATATTTCAGGCAAAAGACTAAAACTAAAACTTAATTAAAAAGTGCCGTCAAAATTAACACCAATAAGAGAGCAGGGGAAGATTCGGGGAAACTGTCTGGAAACAAACTTCTGCACAGGACGAGAGCCCAAACTACTCTTTCTCTATTACTCGCTCGTCCAAATCCTCTCCTGGTCCTGATTCTGTCTCCTGTGTTCATCCAAATTTGCAGACACAAAATCAAACACTTCAGTCTTTACACCAGTGATGTGAATATTAATCTTAATAATTATGATAAAGGTTTTAGCCAGTAAAACCAGACCCCTCTGTCTCTTTCTGTGTGGACGTAAACAAACCAAGTGTCTCAGTCTGAGCTCAGAGGTCTGGAGTTTCCCGCCATAAAAGTTTGATCCAGTCAGAGGACGAGTCTTTGTCTGACGGTCTCTGAAGATCCAGTTCTCAGGATTTCCTCTGAACAACTGTTTTAACAAGAGCTCCACTTCCTTCATAGAGACAAACATCAAACAACAGTCCAACAACAGTCCAAAGTGAAGGACAGAAGAGACAAACACTGGCAGAAAAAAGTCCTGCCCAGGTTCAGAGGACGATCGCAGACCTCAGAGTCGACTACGTTTCCCATCATGCCTCGGTCTGCAGCCGCAGCAGGCAGCTTCCTCATCCCTGACCTACTGATCCTGTCGCCACAGTAACCCCGCCACAGCGCCTGACCCAGTTTTCACGCCCGGACGGGCATTTGTCACACAGCGGCAGTGACGGCGCTCTGACTGATGATGTCATCGATACGTCACATCGTTCCACCGGCGGGCGAACACACGAAGAACAAAGAACATCAGACCTTCTGAATTATAGAACAGGCCGCTCCGACACCGTTACAGCATAACGGGGGCGGTCATCCTGTCAGGACGTACACTGAGAGAGAGAAAGAGCATGACTGATTCAATATTAATGCTGGGGTGGGAATTCAGAGCAAATCTATAATTCAGAGTCACAAATGTTTGAATCGTTCCAAAAACTGTCCCACCACATCAACCTACACAAAGAGGTGCACAGGTGTGGCAGAAACTGAATAAAACAGGAAAAACTAAATAAAACTAGAGCGCAAACCTCCACCAAGGTAGCTCACATGTGTCTGTTACACCTATAATCAATAGTTCCATGATAAAGTTACCAAAGTACTCAGAATCATGTTGATATTGTTATTAGTTAGACAGTTATTGAGCAAAAACGGTTGTTTGCTAATGGCAGTTATCTGGATCTAAGTTGGGCCATTACCAACATCTCCTGAAAATTTCAGCAAAATCTGTCCCGTAGTTTTTGTGTAATCTTGCTAATAAACAAACGCCGGCTAAAACACAAACTCCTTGGCGAAGGCTATCTGACTGAAGGATCTGACTGATTCACGCTGTTTAATGTAGGCCTGTCCTATCTTTGCTTAACTTTGCAGTGCAGCTGGATCCGCCTGATTTAAGTTAACATAAGATATAACTTTATCCCTCAGAGGACTCCTTCAGGAAAATTAAGATTCCAGCTGCATTGTACAGTACGCAGGTATAAAAGAACACAGAATATCAGAAAGTAAAAAACAATTAGCAAATTATATATAAATGCATTAATAAATCTCAAGAATAAATAAATAATAAAAATAAAAACATTGATGTCTGTGAGCAGGCAGATCCATCTCACCAAGCTTCAACCTACAATGATTGAGCTCGTCCCAAAGTGGCACAGTCCAATCAGAGTCCTTCCTCCTAGAGGAGGAAGAGGTGGAGCTACAAGGGACGACAGCAGGAAGTGACTGCTCGGGCAGAGATTAGCATAGATGCTAACAGCTTCAGCGGCAGTTTTATTCAGTCTGGACCACACTGATTAACTGAAAAAATGTTTCAGCTAAAGTTTTTTCTACAAAGTGACTTGTGTTTGTACTTAACACCGCGGCAGTAGCGCACACCTACTACATTATTTAATTAGCTCGTAATGAATGTGATTGACGGAGTGATCATCCAATCACCTGCTGGATATGATTCTGAAAGATTCAGCCCATTTCTACTCTTTTTACCTCCGCCAAGGAGGTTATGTTTTTGCCGGCGTTGGTTAGTTTGTCTGTTTGTCTTTTTGTTTGTGTTCAAGATAACTTAAAAAGTTATGGATGGATTTGGATGAAATTTTCAGCAAATGTGTGGATAATAATGATATAAGGAATGGGATAAGGAAGAAATGATTAGATTTCTGGACTGATCCGGATCACCATCCAGATACAGGAATTATTTAAAGGATTCTTCAAAATTGCCAGATAGGACCATTTTCACCAAAGTGGACTGAAGCTGCTTGGCGGAGGTCTGCGCTCTCTGAGTGCTTTTCTGGATCAGGGCTGTTATTTATTTTTTTCATTTAACCAGATAAGTCCTTTGAGATCAGAGACCAATTTTTAAGGGAGACCCAACCAAGAACAACAGCAACACATGATTTCAACAACAAACACACAAACTCATGCAACACACATAAACATGGAGACCAACAGAAGGCTATCAGTTAAAACAGCTGCACACAGAAAGCCTGGATTCAACATTTTTCACCAAAGATTCAGAGCAGTCAGTGTAATTAAGCCTCGCATTTTAAAATCAGTCTGGAGATTATTCCAAGCAAAAGGAGCTGAAGACCAGAGGATCTCTGTTATTGCTTCCTCCTCTCCCGTCGCTCATAAGATAATTCTTTTCTGGAAATCTCCTCAACCCCTCCAATCAAAACCTGCTGGCATGAAAAGCAGAAGTTGGGAGCATTTGATTGGTCAGTAGACTGACAGGAAGTCATCACTTTTGCTAACAGTCGTAAGGAAGCCTGATAAAATGGCCACAATGTTTTTCATTCATAAAAGGTAAAAAAAATCATTAATTTCTTTGGATGGAAACAAAATGATTAAAAAAGCTGCACTCTTTGGGGTGCTGGTTTGGTGGAGTGGTGGGTGACCAGTGTAAATTTTGACAGCACTTTCGTAATTTAGTCATCTAAGATGCTTTAATTTTTAGTCTAGTTTTAGTTGATGAAATTTCACAACATTTTAGTCAATAAAATCTACTGTAAATTTAGTCGACTAAAATATGAAGTGTAAAGTGTATGTAGTGGATGTCCCTTTTAACTCATCCAACCTTTCCACACAACCAAAGTAGCTGTGATTGGATATATTCCTAACTTGTCCCTACTTTCTACATGACCAAATTAGGTCTGATTGGATTAAGTCTCTGTCAAACATTTTAGTCTAGTTTTTATTTGTTGATGAAAATGTCAGTTAATTTAGTTTTGCTTTTTGTTCATGTGCACTTGTTTTTATTAGTTACTGTCTAGTTTTCGTCAGGGGAAAAAAAGTTGTTGACGGAAACTATGACGAAAAAAACAGTTAACAAAATTAACACTGTGGGCGACCAGGCACGACCCGTGTGCACGCTGTCTCTCTGCCTCCTGTCAATAAAGGTAAAAAAAATGCCCCTAAAAAAATCTTAAAAAAAAAAAAAAAAAAAAAAGCTAAGCTTCATGGCTGGATTCAACAGGATACCCGATGACCTGGTGTCCCTAATAAATTGGCACTCACAGCTGGAGCTGGAAGGATTAAAAAGTAAAGAATGACAGAGAGGCTCTGTGACCTTTACTTTCTGACCTTTGACCCCTAAAATCCAGTCAGGCAGTCCAAACAGAGGACAGATAACTGCAGAGAAGTTCACTTTACATCCCTGATCAGGACGTTTTTATTTGAGCCGGATTATTTAATCTGGAATCTTCCATCACCCCCCCCGTGCAGCAGCAGAGTGACTCATCTGAAGGTCTGCACACGCTCACTCTCCTCGTCTCTTTATCCGTTAAAACCCGCTGCTGCAGACCCCCCTGTGACCCCCTCATCCTCATTAGACCACCGCCGTCCTCGCACCTGATTAGCCCTCCAGGCTGCCTGACTCCTATTAGCATGATTAGCTCAGCCTCGGCTAAATACAACAGCAGGACGTCAACTAGCCTGTTAGCTTAGCCTCCTCCTCGGATACTCTACAGCCTGTGATAGGGTCTCTGCTAGCATCTGTTAGCTTAGCTCTGTCCAAAGACCTCCTCCTGTGGAGCCTTACAGTCTTTTGTCTGAGGCCTCAGGGCCATGCTGCACCCCCCCCATCTGCCATAAAAGATGGGACACTGTGTTAGTTGTAATAAAAATAATGATGTCCTGATCAGGCTTTTCTTGGTCGATATCATGGTTTTTTTGAAGCTGGTTGAAAGGTTTGATCAATAAAGCAAAACAAAAAAACCTGAAGGAGCAACAAGATCCTGCAGTAAGGGCGTCAATAAAAGACTCATTTATCAGTTGTTTTTTTATGAGTAAAGTTATTGTCCGACCGACTAAACTACACTTAAAAATAGAAACTAATTAACATAAAATAACTGATTTTTTTTTAAATGCCAAGAAAATACATTTTACCCCCCACCTAATCTCCAACTCTGTAAAAAACATTTAAACACACCATGTTCTTAGCTTCGACAATTTACCGAGCAAACCTGAATGCATCACAATGTTTCCAGCTGGACCTCAAATGCGTCACTGAACATGTTTGCTTGTGTTGCTGTTTCGCTGATTAGCTTTAATGCTGTTGGTATCAGGTTGATTTCAGTTCAGACTTAGACTCTGGACTAATATGTTGGACTTAATGGACTGAAGACAAAGTTTTGGAGACTCTGCTGCAGTTCATTTAAGAGGATGACGGAGCAGCAGACGAGCCGATGGCGTCCACATGAGGTTGATCCACAGGTGTTTACAGGTGTTAATTACAATCAAGGCAGCATTAAACAAAATCATGCAAACTTCAAATTTAAATGAAAATATGAGGATGGCAGCTGAAAAACTGGAATAAAAAAAGTTGTTTTTGATAAGGAAAGCATTTTGTATTTGGTTCAGCTCTGATGTAAGCGTCTCAGCCCCTGTCCACACGAAGAAGAAAACATAAAGATGGCATCGTTTTAGTATATTTGTCCGTCCACACGACAACACTGAAATCACTGTAGTACATATGTCAGGCCTGTAGGTGGAGCTGTAACACTGCTAAAGACATGCAACAAAACCAGAGAAGAAGACATGGAGCATACATCGATGTAAACAAACTCTGGTGTCTGCTGTTGATCCTGTAGCACAAAAAAACAGAGATGCAACAGAAATATGTGAGCTACCTTTGCAGAGGCCTGTGCTCTGCGAGTGCTCTCTAGTTCCTTCTGTCATAAAAACATACTGAAGCATCATATTAAGTCATCCAGCTGAGGGACATCATGATGTGTTTTTGACCCATGTTGCCCAGCCCTATCACAAACTCAGTGTTAGATAAGAAACCTCCAGAGACCCCCGTAGTGGATCTGACCCCGAACCTCGGTCTTTGACCTAAACTACCCCCCATCAGACTCTGAGGTTTGGCCTCTGAATGTTTTCCACACTCGAGTCTTTCTGAGGTTTTTAGATTCAGAATCATCCAATCATCGAGCGTCTAAAAAAAGAACAAAAAACATTTTTACATCCCGCTGACGTCTGCAGCAGAGAGATAACGGCGGCGTGTGTTCACAGATTAAATGTTTTTAACAGACGGAGGAACGTCTGAGAGAACGAGCTGCTCAGGAGTTAATAACAATAATTTATGACATTATGGATTCTTTTACTGATTCTGAAGATTTTCTAAACAAGTTTTCTGTGTTACAGGGTTCAATAAGCTCCTCTAAAGTCCAACTGATTTTAGAAATTAAAGATCAGAAAAGGTTTTATTTTTGTTTGGGCTGTTGAAGGTTAAAATGTTGAATCACAATTCATCTCAAACTTTTGACAGTTAACTCAAAATTAATCTGACATTCAGAATTTTGTTTTATTGTTCAGTTTTATGGTTTTAGATCTCTTACCGCTGTAATGATCTTTCAGTTAGTGCATTTTTTACCATTTTCATGATCAGATGTTCAGGATATTTCCTCTTTCTCCCCTCTGTTGTGTTTCTTTGTTGATATTAGTTCTATAAAATCGTTCTTCTGCTTCAGTGTGAACACATTCGGGTGAACATGGTGTAACTGACCGTGTTATCAGTCAGCTCCATGTGTGCACCACCGTCACCCTGAACCCCTCTGTTTGCTGTTAGTGGAGTTAATAATAGGATTATCATCGCTGTGCCACAACTTTAATGTCCGATATGATTTTAAAATAAAGCAGAATCATCTATACTGTCTGATATCACAGCCACTAAAATGATGAGAGAAAGGGATGAATGATTAGGAAAATACTGAATTATTTTGATGATGGACAGTAAAATACACATTTTCAAAGGATTAAAGGAGTTTTATTCGTCATTCCAGTCTGCACTACATGAGAAAAGAATGAAACTAGTTTCTGAGGTGCCCATATCAGCAGTGTACTTAATTAAAATTTCTTTATTTATGTACCCATTATTCTCTTTGAATTGTTATTATTTAATCTCTACTTTTAGTGTATTAACATTGTCTTTAATACATGTACTTTTCTGTTTTTGTTAAATATGGGTTTGTTTGGTCTAGTTGGGATTTTTAAGTTTGTCTTCAGGTGATTTTGTTGTTTCTTTTAGTACAAAAAGTGCTCTGTAGTGTAGTTTTCCGATATTCCAGCTGATACGTGGGCCGATATATTGGCTGTAAATATCTGCAAAAATTTCAATACTGGCCGATTCCAGTACTTTTTAGGCTGATGTCGGCCAGTACTGATATCAAACCAATAATATCCTGCATCCCTGTCAGATTGACATTTGTCTGAATATTTGTATTTACTGTTCAGCACTAATGTCTTAATTTCTCTTCTTTATCAAATAATCAAACAGTTAAAGTGGGGCCGGGCACTAAGGATGCTATTATTGATACCAAATCCATGAACGATTCTGCTTATCCACTCCTGCTGATTTTGTGTGGGCAGAAGTCGGCTTGTAGGTTTTCACTAGAGAACGTGAGCCACTTTGTAATGCTGATGTTTATTTTTCATTTAATAAAGCAGTATGGTCAAGATCTGATAAAACTGCTACTGAAGCTGTTAGCATCTATGCTAATCTCCTCAAAGCTCCGCCTCTTCCTGCTCTACAGGACTCTGATTGGGCCGTGCCACTCTGGGCTGCTTGCAATTGTTGTAGACTGGAGCCTGGACAGATTGATGATTACAGACACTGAATCAGGAGGATCCAGCTGCTGTGCAAGGTTACATTATAAATGTGATTGACAGAACAGTCATCCAATCACCTGCCTGATATGCTCCCGAAAGGTTCTGCCCTCCACAAACACTTTCTACGGGCATATCGGATATCACTGTCAATCTCGTGCATCCTAAGAAATACTCAGACTGAACCTGATGGTTGACCTGAGCTGTTCAGACATTTATTCAGACTTAAAGACAGCCTCTAGTGGACACTATAGGAACTGCAGCTTTGGTACTTCAGCACTGGCTTCATATTCAGCTCTGGGGGTTGAAAAACCTGACATAAAATATTTTATATCAAACAAAATCACCTGAAATGTTGACATTTGTCCTGCAAACACATGAATTTAACAATAATTTATACTTTTCATGATTTTGACGTCTCATTTTATTATTTAAAAAACATTTTTTTTTATCAATAACTCACAAAAACAGGTAAGAATTTTTTTAACTGAATTTTTTGCAGTCACAGCCTTATATTCTGGTTCTACAGTTAAACTATTTACGATGTTTTACTCAAACTTGACTTCAGTCTGTGTCACAGGTTAACTATTTTAGTAATTAATAATTTCATCAATAAAGGCTGTAAAGTTTGATTTTATTATCTAAACGCTGGCTCTTTCATTTCTGATATTGTTAGTCCACTTTGCTTCAAACACACAGGGACACTGGAGGTGTCGTTTCCAGGGGTCAGTGAATGCAGTGCTGCTTTATGGTTCACTCCAAAGAGTCGGATTTCAGAGCTCCAATTACAGAAAAACAAACCGGATCAACAGAGAGGAGCACGAACACGAGAGTGTTTACCATGAATCAGACATAAGGCAGAGGATTTAAAGAGAAAAGGCTCTCGAGACAAAAAATAACTATTGATTGTTTTTAGTTATTTAGTGACAGGAAAAGGCTGAGAGGATGTTTTCTTCATATTTTATGGTGAATTTATTATTTGAAATAAATATTTATAATGCTATATTTTTATTGCTCACCAACATTTATGACAGATTATACTGTTTTAAAATATATGATATCAAAAAGCATCAAATTATGACCTGTTTGACCATGTTAGGGAATTTTTTAATATCTATTTTAGAGAATATTTCAGTCTGTATCTTAGTTTAGCATGGACGATATAGTAGTGTTTTATGGGTTATATTTCAGTATATTAGAGTATAAATGACAGTCTAAAATACAGTGTAGTATGGTGTATTATTTAGTCTATAATAGTGTATATTTCAGTATACTTCAGTGGTCTTTTAGTGTAAATTACAGCTTATATAACAGTGTATTATTTACTGTATATTTTCAGTGTATTTTAGAGTTAATTTAAGTTCATATAATGTCGTATTATGGTGTATATTTCAGTGTATATTTTATTGTATATCATCTGATGTGTATTTTCCATTTTTAAACCCTCGTCTTTGAATTTCTGATGAGTTCAGTTTGACCTGATTCTGTCACCGCTGCTCGACTTTAAAGATCTGAAATACTTGAGGAAAATCATCTCTGATCAACATTAAATAGACCAGTTATTCATCAGTCATGAGTTTTTTCCATAAAACGTCAACAGCAGAAAACACAAAGAATGAAGCATTTGTCTGATTATAGAATAATAAATCAAACTCAGTGAGGCAATTGTCTTTTAATTACCAAATTAAAATTGATCACTTTCAGTTCCGCGTCACAAATTAAAAATTTAACACCTTTAAAAGTTATTTTATTAGAAGAGTCAGACGAATGAGGACTGTGTGACTATTGAAGGATAACAACAGCTTTAATAGCCCATTAATCTGTTTTAATGGTTTGTTTCAGAAACATCCTTGAGTGCTTTCTGCTTCAGGATCTTAATGTTTTCATCTGACTCTGATCAGTTAATAAATTTAATAACAGCATTTTCACAGCATCCTGGATTTAACACTCTAACTCAGAGGTTCATGACCTGTGTTTCCTCAGAAAAGAGACTTACATGAAAACATCAGATCGGCTGAAACTCGAATATTAAATTAATAAAAAAAATCAGGATGAAACGCTCCTGCACAGAGATCTCTGGGTGTAAATCACTGTTTTGGTTGAAGTTCATTTTGACCTCAGAGCGGACGCAGCCTCATAGACCTATAGGGCAGGTGTGGGCAACCGGTGGCCCGGGGACCACTCATGGCCCTCCAGCTCCCTTAATGCACCCATCAGTCAGTTTAAAATGTAGAAAAAAGCACGTTCATGGGAGAGATCTGACGAAATCTGCCCTGAAACAGAAAAATACAAATATTTCCAGAGCACAGAGATGTACGTTTGTCTGTTCGTGTTTCTGTGACGCTTTATTTTATTCATTTGGCAAACAAAACTGTTAGAAAAATTAACTTTAATGAGCTGTAAAGGCTTGGTAACCGGCATCAAAAAGTGAATACTGAGTTTAGCTCATCAAATTGAGTTTTGCTCATAGCAGTTCAATTTTGATATAATTCAATCAATCTTTGTTTGGAGAGCAACAATTCATAACAAGTTCTACCTTGCAGATATTTGCCTAAAAAGCTGAATATCTGCAAAACTTTTGCCCATATTAACAGTCAATACTCTAACCATACAAATTGGCCATAAAAATCCAAAATATTGGTTTTAATATTGTCAAAATGTGCCATAACGGTTTACATCATCACCTAATGTCCACTTATACGAATCAAAAGTGTAATTTATTGGAATTTAAATGTTTTTCTTGCTTCCCTTCTGTTTCACAAGCAGACCGTTAAAGGAACAGGATGATTTTACTGAAGCTGAGATTTTGTTCCCCCGGTATCCAGAGCAGCAGCTCAGCATTTCATCGGTTTTAACAGACGACATCACATCACTCCTGTCCTCGCTTCTCTCCACTGGCTTCCTGTTTGTTTTCAAATTGATTTTGAGATTTTACTGATCAGTGACATCTTTGAAATCACATCTTAAAACTCACTTTTATAGACTTGCTTTTACATGATGTTTTTTCTTATTGCTTACATACTTGTTTATCGGCCTTGTTATTTATTTCATTCTATTTTCCACATACTTATTTTGCAATTACTTATTAAAATATCTTTAATCTCTGCTTTACTCATCGTTTTAGTCCTGTTTTTACCATCTCCTCATGTTTTAATATACTCCCTTTTTTTCTATCTGTCCTCTATCTACCCTTCTCTTCCTGATGTCATGTCATCAACTATCAACTGTCATCTATTTATCTATAAATCTATAATGTATTTATTGTCTTATTGTCTCCTTATCATTATATATAAA
Source organism: Cetoscarus ocellatus (assembly GCA_037902135.1). Classification (NCBI taxonomy): domain Eukaryota; kingdom Metazoa; phylum Chordata; class Actinopteri; order Labriformes; family Labridae; genus Cetoscarus; species Cetoscarus ocellatus. The sequence goes on along the minus strand of JBAMNC010001274.1, from coordinate 5,391 downwards.
AAGAAATACCTTCTTTTCTAATGTTAATATCCATGTTGACATTGTACTAATGTAGTATATTCCTGTAGTACTTCAGTCATCTCCATTTCTTTCCTTTTGTTGTTTTATTTCCCATGGCCCTCTGTGCATTTTCCTTTGACTCTGTTGATCTCTGTTAGGCCTGATTGTTGATTTATTGTCTCCAGAGTTTTGCCTTTTTCTGCCTTTGTTCTGTCTGTTAAAGCACTCTGTAGACATCTGTATTTAAAGGTGTATATAAATAAAGTTATTTCTATCATTATTATTATAACAATGAAATTAGAAATATCCCTTTATAAACTTCACTCCTTGGTATCTCCTGCCCAACACAACATCTGATTGGCCTGTGATGAAAGTGATTGACAGAACAATCGTCCAATCAGCCGACAGCCTCTGCTCCTCATGTGAGCAGATGTTTCCTCTGATGGTTTTGATCTGAACTGTGAAGCTTTTAATCCACGAAACCGCCTGTGGTCCACCTCAGAGAGCTCTGTGGAGCTGCTGCAGACAGAATTACAGTCTGTGCTCGTTATTCAGCTCGACTATCAGTTATAGACGGTGACAACCAATCACGTGGCAGCAACACAGTGCATTTAGTCAAGTAGACATGGTGGCATCAGGATGGACGAGAAAGGTGATTTTTTTTAAACTATTATCTATAAATTATCCTCATCACTATGAACTTTCACAGCTTTTTTATATTTTAAATTTAATTACTACATATATGTTTGTTTATGTATAAACATGCATACGTGTCTGTGTGTTTATGTTTATATGTAAATACATACATTTTTTTATCATTATTGTTTATTCTATTTATTTACTTTGACATCTGTTTGTATGGGGTTGTGTTGTAATGTTGTAAAAATGAACACCTTATATAAACAAAGGTAAAAAAAAGAAAGGTAATGAGACTCTGAACAGGGCATGGCTGTTGGTGGGATGATCAAGTACGGCCATCTGAGTTTACAGAGAATGGTCTGAGAAAGAGTAAATATCCAGTGAGCAGCGTTAATTCTGAGAGCACTTTTAATTTAGTTTTAGTCTTTTACTAAAATATCTTTAGTTTTAGTCATAATTCAGTCATCTAAATTGTTTTAATTTTAATCTAGTGTTAGTTGATGATATTTAACAACATTTTAGTCGATGAAATCTGCTGTAAACTCAGTCGACTAAAATATGAAGTGTAAAGGGTAAGACATTTTTTATGTTTCCTTGAATTTCTGAAGTCATGTTTTACACTTGGATAAAATCAAACTCCTAATAACCTTTACTGAATGCTAGTAAAGTCTGAATGTATAAATGAACAGAAACAAATTGAACTTTTGTGTGAAACGCAGTCACCTTTATTTAGGCTACCTGGCAGAGCATCTCAGTTACAATACCAGAACTGACAACAAACAGTGAACCTGCTCTACATGAATATATCAATTCACAAAGAGAGGAGCTCTGTGATTATTAGCTGTGATTGGATATATTCCTAACTTGTCTCTACTTTCTACATGACCAAATTAGCTCTGATTGGATTAAGTCTCTGTCAAACATTTTAGTCTAGTTTTAATTTGTTGATGAAAATGTCAGTTAATTTAGTTTGAGTTTTTGTCCATGTGCACTTGTTTTTATGAGTTACTGTCTAGTTTCCGTCAGGGGGAAAAAGGTTGTTGATGAAAACTATGATGAAAATAAATAGTCAACAGACTGAACACTGTCAGTGAGCTGCAGTTCTCTGGGCCATGGTGCCTTGTTGATGCCAGAGGTCAGATGGTCTACAGGGGTCAACATCAAGTCCTCACCTCTAACCCTTCTTAGTCTGCTCAAAAAGGCACAAAGGCATCTCTCTCTCTCTCTCATGATGTTAACAAATCCTTTAAGAAAGTCCTGGATCCACATCCTGATCCAGATCACCACCAAGCCCTAAAAACCTCCTCCCTGTGCCGTGAAAACATCTCCAGACTCGGTCTCAAACTCTCAGTTATCTCGCGGTAAGTCGTGACATCCTCGGTGGAGGTAACGATCCTAAAGTGGTCCTGGTCCTGCCCGTACTGGTCTACGTCTCTGTTGTGTAAATAAATGTAGAGATTTCTGTGTCAACAATCAGAGTGACGTCTGAAACTGGTTTGGTCTCTCCGAGCAGCTTCAAGGTCAAAGGAAGATGACCTCTGAGCCACGACAGGTTTATACAAGTGCAGACGTGTTTGAAGGAGTTTTTTATACTAATAATCTCCAATATTAAAAATTAAGATTAAATCAAATATAACTGCAGAAAAGTGACTCTTAAGCATAAATCCCACTGTTGATTATATAAATCAAACTCTTGGTTCAAACATCAGCAAATAAGCTTATTATGTATTAAACATTATTAAAGATAAAAGTTTATTAAAGGGAATCCTTGAGGATTTGAAGCTTTTAGGATTGTCAGAGAGTTCAATGCTTTCATACTTTGAATATCACACACTTTATAACTATAAAATCTCAATTTTTAATTCCTCAGCATCGTGAAAAAGTCTCTGAACGTGGGGGAAGACGTGGAGGAAAGACTGAATAAGTCAAAGATGGTCTGCAGGACTTCATCTGCAGTGTCTGATCTTTAAAAACAAAAAATGACCCGGCAAGGAGCCCGGGACTCCTATTCCTGTTGGTGGAGTGTCAGTTTTGTTGAATTTATTGTTTTCTTGACCTTTATTTTACTCCTGGAGTCGCCAACCTCTCCTGTTACTGCCAGAGCATTAGTCTGACTTAATGGGCAGAAGGTTAACTTCAATTTTCAATCATTAAAAATAACAAATGGCCAAATTTTTTGTGTCTAGGACTTTTACCTTTGCTGCCATGATATCATGTAATTATAAATATAATTTGTGTTTTAATAATCATGATAAAATGCTAAACATAACAAATGATATGTTAATAAATATACAACTTTGGTGTTGTTTAGGGAAGCACAATTTTATGGGTACAATATCAGTTTGTGCAGATATTTCCCTCTGATATTTTTACATCAAGACTTAAGCTTTTTGCTCATTAATCTTAACTGAGAGTATAAGCTTCCAGAATAGGGCGGATTTTCAATCAGCAGGTAAATAAATCAGTGTTTTAGCTTGAAAAGAGCAGATGAATGTTGATTTACTGTTGCTGTAAGAACTTCTTTAATTTCTATATATCATATCCAAATTAAGTTTGAAAATATCTGAAAAAATCTAATTTCCTGCATCCCCTTTTACTGTAAACTTTATTTTGACTGAAGCTTCTTTAATCCACATGAGTGTAAATGATCCTGTCTGACTCGTTAATAAACATCAACATGTGATAAAAACTTGATATTGACACACGCTGGTGTTTGGAGTTCTCTCGGTCACAGAGCCTCAGTGTCTGCTGAATGTGATATTCATGAACATCTCTGTTGTTCTGCAGCTGCAGCCCTCACACTCTCTCGGTTTATTACAGCACCAGAAATACTGGGACACAGTGTCACAAACACGCCGTCACACCGGACAAACGTCACCGTGATGAAACAAACGTGTGCACAGAAACTCCAGCTGAGACATCAGCCACAGACAAACGTTCCACATGTCTCTGTTAACGATTCACAGTACGATCACAGACCGTCCACATCCAAAAACAACCGGTTATGACAGTTACTGGTGCAGCCGCTTCATTTTTCCCCTCCCAGCAAAAGGAGTCCCTCAGGGCCGTGTGCTCAGCCCCCTCCTGATCACCCTGTACACCCACGACTGCCCCCCCGACATGGAGAGAACTCCATTGTGACGATTGTGACACCACCTGGACCAATCAGAGGCTGAGGACGTGTCTGTCATGTGACTGATGCTGACAAAAACAAAACACCAGCACCAAAATAATTCCAGTGAAAGAGTGTTTTGATCTTTTCTCGCGGAGCAAACGACGCCAACCTGGTTGATTAATTTAGACGCTGCTCTCCGTAGAGCCGAGGTTTTCAGACTGTTACGGCCCGAGGTGCACAGAATTAATATTCACGTGTTTCAGCAACTTCAGACTTTATTTACATCGTCTTATACCTGAAGGAAATCAACCAAGGACCACATTTAGCTTTGTGGTTTGATTTAATGAATGAAGCTCTTCCCCCTGATTTAAGGGCTTTATGAGGACAACAAAATACCTTTTTAATCTCGCTTTGAATTATTTCTTCCCAATTTTTACATTTTAACATGTTTTATTGAATCATATATTTAAGCTTTGTTTTATCGTTCTACCCAAACAGTGTTTATTTATTATCTCAATATATTAATTATTTATTTATTTGAATTCTATTATCACATAGATTCTGTTTTATCTTTTCACTTTTGTATATATTTATGTGTAATATTATTTTTTCTGATTAATTTTGATTTGTTTGTTCTTATTGTTCCCTGTTGACGTGAAGCCCCTTTGTGCTACATTTGTTGTATTAAAAGTGCTGTACAAATAAAGATTGATTGATTGATTGAAAATCAGGGTGCACCATTTTCAAAATAAAGTAAACCAGATCCTTTATCATGTTTATCTGAACTTAATGTCCAGTCGACATAAAATAAAACCCAGAGGGAGCTCCTTTAGAGCAGGGGTGCCCAACAAAGTGCCCACGAGCTCTCAGGGACATTTAAGAAATAACACAAGCTACCATCACAGAACTAGAAATAAAAAGACATTTTAAAATTTCAATAATATGTTTTGCTAATAAATCATACCTGTATTGAACTCATGCATTGACCTGCATGAGGTCAAAGTTCACATTGATGCTGAAAAATAAATAATTGAAGTTGCATTTAAGTACATTGTTCTCATATAATGTGAACATCTGTGGTAAAATTATTGTTAAGAATAATTAAAAGTCAAAAGTAAACACACAGTGTCGTATGTAGCCATCAAATGCACAGTATTTATTATTTTTGGTTAAATTATCACATTTTTATTACTTAAAAACATTAAATCAAGTATTCCTCCATAATACTCCTCTTCTTTAGGGGAGCTCTCAGGCTCAAAAAGGTCAGTGTCCCCTGATTTAGAGGTTTTAAGATCCTGAAAAGTTACAGAATTCGCAGCTTAATTAAAAAATTGATGCTTCTGAAAGGAGTCACTGGTGACTTATGGTTGGACCAAACTCCCGAGGCTCACCAGGTTTCATTTGAGATCCTCTGCGGCTCAAAAAACACGATTGATGAGCTCTAAAACTTTTGTTTCTGGTTTTAAAAGTGCAGAACAGAGTCTGTTTAATCTCTCCCTGCAAAACCCTCAAGGTTTAACAGGGAATCTGAAAAGTGAGTGAATATTCAGTTTAAATCAGAAACGAAAGAGTTTAAAGTTTAAGAGGGAAACCCACAGTCCACCACAGTCCAGACACTCAGCCCTCGAGTTGCCAAC